>QTSX02006480.1:0-316248 GCA_014839935.2 Entomophthora muscae | reverse complement strand
AACAGCAGTAGTAAAGCCAGAACCTATCAGCCCAAGCCAAGAATTGCTTGCCCAACCACAGATAGATGGGGAGCAAGGTTTTGGCCACCCTTCAGCTTCCAACCTCCAAGCCCCCCAGTCCAAAGGCTTGAGCCTTCCAACCCCCTGATTTTTCTCCAACTTGCAAAGCTTTGAACAGGGGGATACTATAAATAAAATATCCCCTCTGATTGGAAGTTTTGTAGCATTGCCATATTTCCCCTGGATTTTATTGTTTCAATCCCACTACCTAGAAAAGTTGAATAACTCTGGTCGAACTCCCAATCCCCAATAAGGTGAAGATAAACCATCCTGTATTCATAGCTAAGCTTACAGCTTGCCTGGGGATGATGTGATTCCAGAAAACAAGACATGCTGTTCTATTCCAGGCCTATGCTACCTGCATAATGGATCCTATGCATTCAAGCACGTTATTATGTATACATATATAAGTCCCTCATTATTCATAATAAGCTGGACCAACTTTTATCTATACATTTTGACATATATTGCGCTTTACCCTGGGTTGGACACTTCTAATGTTTAGATAAAGTCCTTTAACCAGGTCCTTCCTTTGGAAGTCCCTGCCATTCATGTTGCAGACACCAAAGGTACAGGAAGGTCCCCCTGCTATACTAGCACCCCTTCCAGGCTAGTTTCCCAGGCCCAACCACAAGTGCTATCCATTCCTTCTCCTCTTGTGGACTTAAGAAACCTTGGTGCATACCTGCTGCCTCCCATTCTTCTGATAGAAAGAGCAAGGTCCAGACATCCCTGTCTTTTTCCCATAACTTATGCTATAGAATACTATTATTGCTATGAGTTATCTGTACTGTGGTATGTACTATAGATACTCTACCCAATATCTTTAAGATATAGATTACTGTATTGCTAAGATAGCGTTGCACTACAGTAAGTGCTATATCTATATGTGTCCCTTGCCAGAACACACTCTACTGCCTCTATCCTCCACCCTCCCATCAGGTATACAAGACAAACATTTGAATGCCTCCTTTCATAAGTACTATTTGTTAGCACCTCTCTTCTCACAGCCCACCAAGTCCTTCTGGTAAGGACTCTTCTTAGTTGACCTCAGAGGCCCTGTAGAAAAGTACACAGAGGGAAGGTTATCAACCCAGCTCTGCCACCTTTGGCCACCCCCAGAAGGGCTTGGGGGAAGCTACTATGAAGATCCAGCACAACTGAGCTCTTTATCCAGCCAATTCTGGCCCCTCAGTGTTCCCACTCCACTGCATCTGTCCACATGCCACCTCCCTCTACTGGTGCCAACATACCTTGCTAGGAGTTCCAGCTGGTACAGCTTGCCTTTCAAGGTCTTCCAACAACTAATGGCCATCCATCCCACCCCCTGGCCTTGCCAGTTGGCAACCTCTGCTTCACCCAGGCCTACAAGTTTAGGGGATCCCAGTCCATTTGGCTCAATATCTCAAGCAGCCGCTGTACCCCCAAAATCTGGTAGGGTTCTGGCTGCCATTCAAGACAACAAAGACGGTGGCCCAAGCAGGTCCATTGAGCACTGAGGGGAGGCATCAACACTCTGGCCCATCATGCCCTGCATAAATATGGCAGCGTTTACCAGTGGTGATGTTGGGGGTCTCCAGGCAAGTTAAAATGCTAACCAGATGTTTCCCTGAATGCTGCTGTTCAAGCCGGGAGGAGGCTGGGGGGAGCAAGCTCAAAGGAGAGTTAGCCCATCCAGAACATTGGCCACCCCTATAAGCTCAGGACCGGGTCTAGAGGGGATATTGATCCAGGGACAGTGCCAGGGATTCTGAGGGGTATGGTAGGCTTGTCCATTGTTTCTTGGGCCCATAGGCTGCCATCAACTCAGCAGCAATCTGCCATTGAGTGGTCAAGGTACCCAGGTGAGCCAACCAACAGATCTGGGTGATTGAAACGTGAAAATTACTCCAAAGCCTGATGCATGGACAAACAAGATGGTCTGGTTGGTTGATATTGGGCTGATACAGATGACAGATCAGGGAATATGCTAGAATTCTCCTATGGGATAGGCCGCTGAGAAACCATATTGCATCTGGGAGGGACTCTGGAGAATCATCTATATACAGAGGGCCAAAACCCTCCAAGGCATGGTGCAGGTTACCCTTTGAAAGAGTAACCGGATGCTTAAGTGCGCGCACATTGGACCTGATGCTGCTGGGACCCTACTATACACCCATAGGCGCTGGTGTTGTGTTCAGCTCCTGGGGAGGTCATCCAGGAAGTCATAGCGGGAAATCTTTAGGACAAAAGATTTGAGGTTCAAAGCTAGTCTTGGGTTAGCCTTCAGGGCAGAATTGAGGGAATGTACCTTAATTTCCTGGAATACAAGATGAGAAAGTCCTTTTGGCAAAAAGGAATGTAAAAAGCTTAAAGAATACAAGAGCCAACACAAATGTGGAGAAATTTGTCTTTATTAGGAGAAGTAATTTACTTAATTAGTAGACAAGGGTCAATGATCACTCAATAGGTGGATAGAGTGGCAGAGGGGGTCATGTTGGGTTGAAATCATACCAGGATCAGTTGAGGGCAGGTATTATATTCCAAAATGGGTGGACATTGATGTTGTCCCATTTATGGGAGGCAAGAAAAATCTGAAGTCAAAAGCAAAACCAACCAAATCTTTGCACATATAATTATTCAAAAGCTATATCAAAATAGCATTAATGACGCAATTTCTGACAGCTGGCAATTAATTGTGATCTCATGCCCAACTCTGGGGGTTGTAATTGGCAGTCTGAGGAACAGTGGACTGGCTAATAAGAGTCAGAAGTGGCAGATGATAATCCTGGCAAGAGAGCTTATCCACCCTATACAAGGTGCTCTCCTAATCAGAGACTGAGCATAATCAACTTAGTGTAATAAAGACAATTATCTTCTATTACAGTGTATCACTGCTAAACCAAGTATTAGTTAGAAGTATCTTAGTATTGGATAAAGGCTTGTCAGTACTGGCAGCAAAGAAGTTATCTCCATTAGATTGGACAAGGAGGACTCTTCCTGCTGTATAATGGCCTGATTGGTAGTTTAAGGTTGTCCTATTACAATCTCATATCAACCCCAAATATGTACAACAACAAAAAACTTTTTCTCCCAGGATGAAAAACCTTGACAGATGGGGCTGGGATAGTACTCTAGAAGTGATCACATACAGGCTCAAGAATCAGGGGCTTCCTGATAGTCAAGTAGTGGACATGATACCGGAATTAGATGGTTTTAACATGCTAATAAATCATTCTAATATATGATCTGATCAGCTTGCATAAACTTACCATCCCATTTGAACCAAGTATCTTGGATCTGGGATGTTTCTTAAATGGCAGGTAGGAAGGGAATGTAAATGTTGTTTAAATATTGAGCCGGCATTAGAAGTTTGTTGGTACTGGTATTTAGGGTTGGCTGGTGAGTTTCAGAGTGGTTTGTCGACTATTGAACTAGCTTGATAGCGTTGCTTGAGCTGATAATATTAGCGATAGTTGAATATATGCTGATGGCATATATTTAATTTTTCTATTGTAGTTGTGTTTATAGATATCTAATGGAAATTATTTATTTTGATATTTTATTATGTTTGATGGAAATGGCAATGTTTTCCATGTGAGGGTTTATTACTCTAGTGGGATTGAAGGGAACCAGCCTTGTTTTGCAGCTATGCATAGCGTTGCGATTTATCGTTGCAGTGTGGGCTTGAATGTAGATTTGTAGTTGGTAGGTATTTTTTAAAAATAAAATAATATGTTATCAAAGATGTAAAACTTGGATCAACTTATAGCTGTGATTCCAAGGGTAGTGGTATGGATTTCATCTGCCAAGAGGATGAGATTAAAGATGTATCAAGTTGGTAATCAGATTATTTAATCATGCTTACGCAAAGATAAACCCAGTAGCCAAGAACAGCAGAGGAAGGGCAGGGTGGTAGGCCAGGGCACAGGAGGCCTTGCCCTTGTGAGACAGTTCACTCTTTGATCCTCCCTTGGAGGGTGAAGTGGGGGAGTCGGCGCCCTTTGATAGGGAGGTGGCAGGTTTGTTAACACACTGGTCGAGGCGCACAATGTCGTAGTCCTTCTTCTTGAGGTACTCGATGATCTCGGGAGACTGGTTGACGGTGGCAGGGACTATGTCGTGTTGAGTGGCAATGAAGGACCCCCGTGCAGGCGCAACGATCATGTCAATCTGGGCACGGAATGAGTTGAAGACGGAGGACTTGTCGTTGGGCGACTTGGTCAAGTGGTAGTCCTCGGGATCCAAATTCTGGGTGGTGAGGGTGAATCCCATCTCCTCAAGCTTGCCTACAACATCCTTGGGGTAGGGGCCTGGGTTATAGGGGACTCGGAGGAAGTTGGGTTTAGTTCCAGTTGTCTGCTCGATGCGCGACTGCAAAGAGGCAATGCCGTCAAAGAAGGAGCTGTTGTCAGCTTTGATGTTGAAAAGATCGTCCTTGCACATGACACCAACTAGGTGGCCATCCTGGACCGCCTGCTTGGCATACGCCGCAATGTAGGGAACATTCAAGTACTCGCCAGTGAAGTGGAAGCTCGCTTTAATCTCCTTATCGGAAAGGATGTTGAGGAGGGTGCCAGTGTAGGGCGAAGGCCCGCCGTCGTAGGTAAGGGCGATCTGACCAGACTTCTGGCAAGACTGGAAGACGTCTCCAGTAGCAAAGGAGATGAGAGCAATGGAATAAAAAGATTTCATGTCGACACATTCGAGTATCGCTTCCCTTTTATACTCCAAACTTTGATCAACCCAGCTGCCATCACGCATATCAGAAGTTAAGCGCAATAGCTGATGCCAAGCCTAAACAAAATCAACTTCTATTTATACCCCATCGATAAGCCTAATTCAACCAATTTAAAATACCACTCATAATTCATGTGGCCCACAAACTCACCCCTTAACCAATCAAAACCAGGATTGTATCCATCCACCAAGCCTCAGATTCAAAACTAACCAAGACACGCTAATCTTGAACACATGTACAAATCACTAAAATCCAAAAATAAAATGCATATCCCATTACAAGTTGTTGAATTGACACCTACAAATGAAATCATATACTTTCTCGTTCGCGAAGAAGATAATTCGGTTCGAGCGGGGTTTAACGTTTCATGAACAGAAAGATATATATACGTAGCTGACGATTTAAAGCGGAATAACCAGCCGCTTCGGGCAAGGAACTAGCTTGCTTCGAGGCATAGCTCCACCTTTAAAAACAACCCCCAAGTAGCCTTAAACCTGCCCCCGAGGGAATACTTAGAGGATTGGGATCTCCAGCTTCCAGAAAAACTTATAACTTTGATGCCAAAGCAAGTGGTCAGCTTTCACTCCAAAAGCTGATCGCATAAAAGGCAATCCCCAGGAAAGAACAATACCCTTGGAGAGTCGATTTTAAGTAAAATATAAATAATTATATACCTCCCACAGAGTTAAAACAACCAAAATGCAACAATAATAAAGAAGTATAATCATATTATTTAAACCAACTACCAACTCACTAGTAGCCTCACTTCCATACAACATTAGCAGTCAAGACAAGAAATCACCGTGCATGGCTGGATCAACCTATATAATACCTTACAGAGGTATCCCTGTAACAGAACGACCCCGCATGGATAATGTAACTCTTTGATAATCCTAGCAGCATAATATAGCCAACCCCATACTCAATGTAATACATGAGATGTGGGTACCAAGATCTGGATAAATCCTTATCGGGGCTCAATTCTTTCATAGAATAGTGGGTGGTCGGTGATTCAGGCGGCATTAACCAGATAAAGAAATCTGGTCTGAACTATTAGAGAGCAATCTCAATAACCCGTCCCGGTGATTTATGTATAGTCCAAGTCCTAGGCTGCAATTAGATAAGAGATGGCACAGGTCTGCATGTCGACACTGCCATAGCATGTTCAACTACCCTCTCTCAAGAAAACGCTTCCCAATAAATGCCCAACTGATGAATAATCAACAGCACTCTTATCAGATGCCCATCTTATACAGGGATCACCATTCCAAATCCTAATTGGAACACTACCCAGATAAGCCCCATGACTACCATGATGTACATGGCCACTATCTGGCTTATCCCAGTACCATATAAAACCTTTCTTCAATATCAAATAAACACTATCATCCTTAAATTCCCCTTCATTTATTTCATATACTTCCCAGAAGTATATAATTAACAGCAGTAGGTTATCCACACCCACTTACCTCAAGGGGAAATCCTCCAAAGAGAAGAACCCAAGATAAGTCACTCCCCACCAGCTGGAGAAGATATGAAGAAGGTCAGAACATCCCTACAGGATACACCACCTTCAACAATATCCTGTACTCACTTAACAATGATGAGGAGCACCTTTTGGGGAAGCTTCAAATATGGAATTGAGAAAGAAGAGAAGTATACTTTATTGGATAATACTTCAGACTTATACAGCTTTAGCTTTGGCAGAGATTCAGTTGGATCAAACCTAGGGGTTGGTCATGTGCAGGATGGGTTCAAGTCACTGGATACTTGGACAGTCATGTGATATTGCTTGGTTGCCATTTCTGGTATGTAAAACTGTATATTGGAAGGGCACCAAATCAGGCAATGACTGGATGTTAAGTGAGTTGGCGGTAGCCAGAATACTTGTACATCCAGATCCTTGACACCCCCCTTAAGGGGTTACTTTGGTTATCAGGGGGCTTTGTCTTGACGGCTGCTGCCTGATGTTCCTGGAGTTGTTTGCTAGTTGGTACCAGTTGTGTCAAGTGTTCTCCTTTGCTAAGGCGGAGACGGGCTCTGTGGTATTTCTTGACAACAGGGTTTTTGGCACCTTGGAATTTCACTAGATGGGTGTTTCTGTCTGGTCTGTACTTGATGATTCTTCCTGGTCCTCTGTATACTGAGTCTAGCTTCTTTCTGTTTCCAGCCAAGACCCAGATGGGGGAGTTGATGAGGAGTGGTTCCTCTGTAGAAGTTACCTTTTGTGTTTTGAGCCTTTTTATTTCTGCTATTTTAGCTTTGAGGCATATGTGTTGTAGAGTTGGCACTTTTTCTACTGTGGGGGGTTTTCCTGGGGAAATCTTTATGTATGATTGATTGTTGCGGGTGACTATCTCTGGTTTTTATCCCTATGTTAGTTCAAATGGTGAGTAGCCTGCCCCTTAATTGGTGCAGACCTGGGATACTAATAATGCATGTTTTATGTATAGTGGCCATGTGTCTTTGGCTTTGACATACATTATTTTCTCATGGTTTCTGATAAGGCTGCCATTTAGGCATTCAACTCTACCGTTGGTCTGTAGGGGGCGGTTGTGGAACGTTATATGTTTTTGGATTTTAAGTTGATGTTTACTACACGGCCTGGTAACTCTGTTGCTCCATCAGTTATAATATAGTCTGGAGTGCTGTAGTCAGCTATGATTGCTTTGTTAATGAATCAGTTTATTGTTTCTGCTTTGTGGTCCTTTTTTGCCCGGCAGATAGGCCAGCGTGTAGCAAAGTCAATGGCTACAATTAGAAACATTGATTTGTCTTAGTTTCTGGGAAGGGGCCCGCCACGTCCAGTCCCCAAATCTTGAATGGTTCAGGGCCAGGTACTGGGTTAACTGTTGGCTGGAGAGCTTTTGTACTGGTGTATTTCTCACACACTGAGCACCTTTTCAGAACATCAATTATATCTTGTTTAAGATTGGACATCCTAACTTTCTCTTTTAACGTGAGGTATAGGTTGTTAGCCTTTGTATGTCCTAGTAAGTGGTGATGTCTTAATATGGTGTCAACTCTTTGTGTGAGTTGGATGTAGGGAACATGTTTATCATTAATTATTTGGTATACAGTGCCATTTAATACATGTAAATATTTTTTGTTCCTTACTAATGTATTGTGAGTTAGTTGGTGTGTTTAGGGTCTTTTCCTTTGGTTTTATACTCAGTATTATATAGGGTTGACCAGTCAGGGTCCAGGTGGTCAAGATGATCCTCTCTTGGCTAACATAGTCTAGAAAGAGCATCAGCCGTCACCAGCTCGCCCCTTTTTGTATTGGATGTCCAAATTGAGATGCTCCAGCAGGGAAATCCATTTGGCTTGTTGCTGTGCAAGTGCATTCTGAGTTTTAAAGTAGATTAAGGATTTATGATCAGTTAGTACTCAGAAGTTCAAATGCCCTTCTAGATAATATCTCCATTTCTTGCATGTGTGGTATATTGCTAGCAATTCCTTATTGTGTATTGGGTACCTCTGCTCAGTGTTGGTTAGTTTTCTACTTTTGTAACATACTAGCAGGATGTCCTACTGTCCTGGCTGGCAGATGCGTAGGGCTGCGCCAATGGTGGTGTCACTGTCATCTGACTTGAGCTGGTAGCACCTGTTGTTATTAGGGTATTGCAAGATTGTTGCTTTGATCAAAGCTTGTTTTAATATTTAGAAATTCTTGTTGCATTCTGGTGTCCGGATAAATTTCTTTTTGGTATTATCCTTGGTTAAGTCATTGATTGGTGTGGTTGTCACGGTAGGTTCCATCATTCCAGGTATTATCTGCCCAAGCAAGAAGGCTCAAAAAGCCAGAAAACCTTTATCAAAATTGACCAAGTTAACGGATTTGAATCAAACAGTCAATTGGAAATGGGTTATGGCTGCTCCAGTCTGTCAGCTGAAACCAGTTCCCCCTTGCAAATTGACATTGATAAATTGGCGTAATTTGAGGGTCACCCAATATGAGTTTGTCAATCAGTATGACCATCAGAAACTAGTCACACAAGGGTTCTTTGCAGCCTGGACCAGATACTTACTTGATGATGTGGAAGGAATAGGAGGTCAAGAATCAGGTGATATTGCTTAGTCAATTTTTCTGATATATATTGAATAATTTTCACTGTTTCAACTTTAAGAGTTGAGTCCTCCCAAAATTTTACTCAATAAAAATCATTTATCCCAAGCTCTAATTTACTTTTCAAAATGCATCCTGTGGTTGGGTTGTTACAATAAATTCTGTACAATCTGATTCTCAACAGAATCATTTCTGGAAGATGGGGTCCTGCAGTTGGAACTTTGTTGTTGGTGCCGCCCAATGTTAATTTTGAGCCAACCAATTTTGCAGCTCCTCCCCCCATTCTTGAAACTGAAAATTGTGTTGCCTCCCAATGTCCAGAATTTTATTCTGAAGATTTGCTGATGTTGTCACAGGCCATTTATCTTGGGCTACTTTGGTTAGGATTAATTGTTCTGCTTAATCCTAGTATTACAATTGGAAATTTCACAAAAAGATATTTGAAGCCACATTGGTGGTTAATCATTAATTCTATGTGGATTTGGGTGGTAATTCCCCATCACTTAGAAACGGCTTCATACTATCCCGCAATTTCTGTCACAGTGGTGAGCTTTCTGCTGACTTTGATGTATTTCCTTAGGTAAGCTACCATTCCAAGAAAGCATCTAACTTGTTTAACAGAGGTGGGGCGTTGCATGTTATTTATGGCTTTTATATTGTCTGGATCTGCATTGATGCTACTGTCTAAGACAATGTGGCCCATTAACAGGAGTTTCTTTCCCATAAATTGGCACTTGCTAGGCTTGGCATAGAGTTTGTGCTTTGCAAGTCAATTGAGTGTCTTGCGGACATGCCTGAGGTGTTCCTCTTTTGTTTTTGAGAAAATAATGATATTGTTGAGATAGAATAATGTATTTGAGAGGCCATTCAGCGCTTGGCTCATCATGGTGAAAAACGTTTGGGGGCGTTGGTTATCCCAAAGTTCATTACTCTGTATTCAAAGGATCTAAATTGTGTACAGAACACGGTTTTTGGTGTGTCCTTTTCTTTTACTTCAACTTGGTTATAACCTGAGATGAGGTCAATTTTAGAGAAATATTTGGCTCCAGAGAGTCTTTCAAACAGATCCTCTATGAGTGAAAGGGTATATTTATTCTTTACTGTTCTTGCATTTAGTGCTCTTTAGTCAGTTACTAGATGAAGAGTGCCTTTCTTTTTCTTTACTAAGAACACTCACTCCCCATGGGGATTCAGACAGGCAAATGAATCCTTTGGCTAGGTTGTCCTCAATATGGGTTTTGAGGGTTTGGGTCTCTATAGGGGAGATTCACTAGAGAGGTGCAGGTTTAGGCATGGCTTTACATAGATTGATGCCATGTTTGACCTATCAATTGGGTGGTAACTCTGTGAGTTCTTCCTTTAATACATGGGTGTATTTGTTTAGGAGTGCCACCAGTTCTGGGCATTGGATTTTGATTTTTTGTATATTATTTAATTTGGTGTATCTCATTATGTGGTGGGTACTGTCTTTGGTTAGACGTTTTGAGTTTTAATTGGTTTATGACCTGGACAAATACTGTGTCTCTTAGAATGAGGTTGTTGGGTTCTTTGAGAATATTGAAATTGACTCTGTTATGTTTGATGTTCATAGTTTTTGTTTTCCAACATACAATGGGGTTCACTTGAGTGAACTAGTCCATGCCTGCTACAATGTTGTAGTTTATGTTGTTCATGACAAGTTCTTTGATGGACGTTTGTATGCCTTGGAGGTCAATTCTGAAGGGAGTTGTTTTGCCTTCAAGTAGAACTTTTGATTTATCTGCCATCCTGGCGTATTTGAAGTTGTCTTTGACAAATTGTATTTTAAACTTGGTTGAAAATGGTTTGTTAACCATGGTGTGTTGTGCACCAGAGTCAAATAATATTTTATGTGTATGAGATTTATAAGTGCATGGGTAGACAAGAAGTTTTGAGCAATCTTTAATTTTTAAGTTCATAAAAATGGAGGATTGCGGGACATGTGGGATGCGAGCTGCAAAGTTTGTGCCTTGGTACAGTTTCTTGTCAAGTTGTGGGGAGATAGGGGCACTTAAGCCTGTTCCCCCTCTTCTTTTCCTTGTTCCTATGTTTTGATACCTTTGAGGCCAGAAAGTGTTTGTTCAGATTCATAGTGGGTTGCTGTTTCAGCATTGTTTACTTTGGTGGTGTCCTCTTTCTTGGGACAGGAGTTATTTGCGCTTTGGCTGCAATTGGAATTGTTGCAATTGGAGTTGTTATTGCTATGATTGGTGTTTTGGCTTTTTTTGCCATTGGAGTTTTCTCTGCCATTGCTGTTTGAGGAGGGATTGCCATTGCCTACAGCATATTCCATGTTTGCGCATTTTTCTGTGCGCTTGGCTTCTGCAATGAGGGAGGGCATGGAGGTGTTGGCCTCTGGGCGGATGAGGGCAGCAACAGAGGGTTTCATTCTGTTGATGAATGAGGCTCTGGTATGTACGTTGTTAGCTTGTGCTTGGTTTTGGATTTTGCAACGTATTTCCTCAAATTCATTGGCGTAAGCTGTGATAGTGGTCTTTTGAAGAAGATTGCTGAGCTGTATTGCGGTGACTTGGAGGGATTCAGTGACGCAGAAGTTGTGGGTGATGTCTGCTTTAAACTCTTCCCAGTTATCAAGCTGGTTGGTCATTTGTAAGCCAACCCAGGTGGAAAACCAGTTAGTTGCGGCCTTGTATAGGCGTTTGCTGGCTTCCTGGACCCATTTTTTGTGGGTAATGCGGCTGGTGCAGAGTTTGTTGGCTTAGTGATATAGCCAGTTAATGACATTTTCTTTGTTTTTACCATAGAAATTGTTGATACCAATGTACTTGGTGTTGATAACTTAGCCTGTGATAGGCAGTTGTGTGTTTTTTTGTGGTTGGAGAGAGCAACTGTATTGAATTATCTTGGTACATGCTTTGGGCATGACCAGACCTTTAAATACAGTGCATTCACTAGGTATATTTTCATTGATGCTGTGGCGCAGAATTATGTATTCCAGGTCTCCTGGGATGTGGCCTGGTTGAGTACATGAGCAAAGGTGGGTGGGTTTTGGTCAGTCATTTTCTCTTTCATGGGCGTGGTCAAAAACCTGTAGCTGCTACCAGTGATTAGGAGCGCCTTTTGGGGAAGCTTCAAATATGGAATTGAGAAAGAAGAGAAGTATTAATTATTGGATAATACTTTAGACTTATATAGCTTTAGCTGTGGCGGAGATTTAGTTGGATCAAACCTAGGGGTTGGTCATGTGCAGGATGGGTTCAAGTCACTGGATACTTGGACAGTCATGTGATATTGCTTGGTTGCCATTTCTGGTATGTCAAACTGTATATTGGGAGGGCACCTAATTGGGCAATGACTGGATGTTAAATGAGTTGGCAGTAGCCAGAATACTTATGCATCCAGATCCTTGACAACAGTATAGTTTTTTTAGCACACAGGAGTCTTAAACCCACCTCTAGTACAGGGAGTACATGAAATACCCAACACTGTATCCCAACTTTTACACTCAGCCAAAATTGGGCCCTTCTCAGGACTATACCATTGAGATGCCAGCCTCTGAGACCAACACACCCAAAACAAGTTCACACAAGTTGGCCACCCCTAACAGCTCTGGGCAAGTGAAATCACCCTACAAGTTACTGTGGATGCTTTTTGCGCTGTGAACATCTGGTTCAACCAACACCCTGCACATAACAAGCACTAGGATATGTTAAAGGAAGCTTTATGGGATATTTTTCCCTGAAGTATTATGGTGCCACATTGTGACAGAGATCAGGATCTTCAAGATGACATGAACCTTTGAGGAATGAGCTGCGGCATATGAAGGCATACATCCTGAGCTCCTGACAGAAGTGACCTTGATGAAGCTTTGCACATATTCAGACTCCTACAGTAGCTTCCCCAACATCAGATGCCCGCTGGTTATCTGTCACTGAAAGAACCACCTGGATGTACCTTGAAAGGAAAGCCAGCTGCTCAGAAATCAGACAAGCTACATTCAACCAGAAAGTAAAAGTTAAAGGCCCCTTAGCCAAAAATTGTGCTGGTCCCAGCAAACTGAAAAACTAAGTCAAGTATCCTCACCCTTGAGGCAGAAACCAAAAAACTCAGGAAAGTTAGATGAGCACTGATAATGTAACTGAGGAGGAGGAGGCTATGGGGAGTGCTTAAGCTAGCCAACCAACCCAACTCCACCAGACCTGTATGGGGACCTTGACCTGGATTTTATCACCATGATCCAAGTAGCCCCCTCAGATTCTATAAGTTTGCCGCCCAACCAGGAAACAAACTCCTCACTACCCTTTCTGGATTTTCATATATCACAGCACAATAGTATTTGACACCGGAGAAGGCCAACCCCTTGGTGACAAGGATTAGCTAACCTCATGAAACTACCTACACCTAGGAGCAAGTCAATTGAGTTATCATGGCAGATGATGGGTGTGCCCCAGCCAATAAAGGGGCAAAGCCCTTCCAGGCATAGATAGGAGACGTCTAAACTACCCTTGGTGGCCCATTGTCCTGATCCCAAGTATGATACAGCACTTGGCTGAGATTGGATAGGGAAGATAGACCTTGGGTTGATTGGGGGAGTGGGGTGTTCCTATGCAGCAAGGAAAATTATGCCACAGTGTTTCCAACTCACCCCAATGCTTGCATGGGGGACCCTGTGCCTGTAAAGATTCTTTAAAAAGAAGAGGACCTGGCCATAATTGACTAGAACGCGGCATGTATGTGATGGCCTGTTTCAGTAATGTTGCTGGTTAACATTAACAGGGCCCATCCCCCAGCAGTTTGTCCAAGGGTTCCCCTGATGGTCCAGGAGAAGCTACTAGCCCCACCAACTGCCAGAGGTATCCAGCATAAGATTGACCTAGAAGGGAGCCTGCCCCAGGCCCTCACTATAGCAACAGGGCTGCTGTTGGTGTGAAAGTTAGCTCTAGGAATATCTTTGCTAGCTGGGCTAGCGTGATTCCTATTTCTAAACCCCCCTGGGGCGCAACCCCAGGAAACACGCCAAATTTGTGGCTGTTTCAACCTGACTTAATATTAAGCCTGATAAAGCTTTCATCTAACCTGATTTACTCTTTAAATTTACTAATAACTTTTATTTTCTCACCAAGCCGGCTTACAATGTAAAGGCATCAATGTTGACACTCTTAAGCCTAACATACTTTTAAAGCCAAAACTGAAACATGTACAATAAAAATACTGTGATCAAACCAAGAATATTTTTTATTAAATTGATGTATAGAAGTTGGTATATTGCATATAGCAGCTCATTGAAATTATCCCCTTATAAATCTATTGGTGGCACTTAACCCAACCCTAATATCATAAATGGATCCATGGCTAACGGTGATCCCATAATTCAAGCTCAATTGCTGCACAATTTTCTACAGAATTTTGTATTGGCAAAAGTGTCAACTAGCTACTTGTGTTCAACCACCAGGGTGGGTTTAATCAAACAGAAGTGGTGCAGTTAAGTCTAAACTACTATGCCACTGCCCATTGAAGATGTTGTCAGTGGTGAAGCCAACACTGCCCTTTTGACTACTAAGCCAACTTTCTTAGCTTCTTTCAATATACTCCATGGTAAAATATCATATTCAACCCTCTACTTATTGTCATAACTGTGGTGTTTTAGCAGAGTTACAAGGGGGAAATTAAAAACTAGATAATAATCTTTATTGGGGGATAAATATTATATAGTCATTGTGAATCACGGATAACAGGAACATGATTGTGTCAATCACATGGCTGGATGGTTAAGGGGGTGGCTTGATCCCAGTAACAAGTCAAGCACCAAATTGAGTTATCCACCTTAAGGGATCATCATCTGTTCATGTTGTTGGATTTGGTAATTCAAATTGACTTCCTAGTTTGACTTTGGGTCACTGGAAGGTTGGGTTGCAGGTCATAAACCTGCTTAGCTGGAACCTTGTTTGCAGGTTGTTTCTGCTGTTTTGACAGTATGTTTTTTGATTGATAAATAAAGAGCCTTTTATTTTTTACTTATTTTTATGTTTTTTGTTTTATTATATGGATAAGATAGCATCAAAAACGGTTAATATTTCTGGCTTTCTTAACTTAAACTAAGGGTACTATAAAACATAGTATTTTTTTAAATAAAGTTGGCAGGGCCAATGCCATCTTCTTGATGTCTAAAAATCCCTAGTTGACAGCAGTAAATCAGCATATTTATGTGAGTTGCTTTCTTAAAATCAACACTTTTCACTTCTAACATGTTGTCAGGAATGCAACTCCTGACTACCTAAATTTAGTCAGTACTTCTTCTCTAAAATCAGAAGCAGTAACAGCCTTTAATTTTGTTAAATTCATTAATTACCAATGTCGAAAATCATATACAGGGATCAAATCCAAAACCTGGATAGAATGGTTAACATTAGCAATATAGAAGGGCTCAAATTTATATTATCTTTTTTATTATAATCTTATTAAATCAATTTATATCTCAAGCTACAAACTATTTAAAAGGATCATAATTAACAGCACTTACCCCTCAGAATCTGATTGGCTACATCCAGACCTCTTCCTGCCCTTGATTTCAACGCTCACGCTTAATATCCAACCTCTGGAAACCTCTTGCTTCATATTGAGCTGGTTCAAACACTGTCTGTCAGGGATCCAAGCTTGAGCTTCTGGCCTGTTGGTTCTAGGATTACGCAGCTGCAGGTTAGGCAGGCAGGGCCAACCACCAGATCAAAGCTGACTTAATAAGGTATTAGACTGACTTCCCAACCCAGGACCACAGGCTGGTGACTGGAATTATAGTGTCTTTCACCCCAGTGAGATGATATTTTTTAAAAGGAATCACAATTCCAGTGAGAGTGATATACACAATTCCAAACAAATTAAATTGTGTGGTCCAATGGATGTTCAGGTGCAGACACAGGTATTGTCACAGTAGGTTCCATCATGCCAGGTATTATCTGCCCAAGCAAGAAGGCTCAAAAAGCCGGAAAACCTTTATCAAAATTGACCAAGTTAATGGATTTAAATCAAATGGTCAATTGAAAAAGGGTTATGGCAGCTCCAGTCTGTCAGCTGAAACCAGTTCCCCCTTGCAAATTGACATTGGTAAATTGGCGTAATTTGAGGGTCACCAGATATGAGCTTGTCAATCAACATGGTCGTCAGAAACTAGTCACACAAGGGTTCTTTGCAACCTGGACCAGATACTTACTTGATGATGTGGAAGGAATAGGAGGTCAAGAATCAGGTGATATTGCTTAGTCAATTTTTCTGATATATATTGAATAAGTTTCACTGTTTTAACTCTAAGAGTTGAGTCCTCCCAAAATTTTACTCAATAAAAATCATTTGTCCCAAGTTCTAATTTACTTTTTAAAAATGCATCCTGTGGTTGGGTTGTTACAATAAATTCTGTACAATCTGATTCTCAACAGAATCATTTCTGGAAGATGGGGTCCTGCAGTTGGAACTTTGTTGTCAGTGCCGCCCAATGTTAATTTTGCGCCAACCAATTTTGCAGCTCCTCCCCCATTCTTGAAACTGAAAGTTGTTTTGCCTCCCAATGTCCAGAATTTTATTCTGAAGATTTGCTGATGTTATCACAGGCCATTTATCTTGGGCTACTTTGGTTAGGATTAATTGTTCTGCTTAATCCTAGTATTACAATTGGAAATTTCACAAAAAGATATTTGAAGCCACGTTGGTGGTTAATCATTAATTCTATGTTGATTTGGGTGATAATTCCCCATCACTTAGAAACAGCTTCATACTATCCTGTATTTCTGTCACATTACTCAAATTTTCTACACCTGAGTTTTTGGAAGCAGTTTGTCATGAATTTGTGTTTCTTTTTTCTGCTCCGTCAAGATATCTGCATTTACCATGTTTATTTGTATCAGTTCCTTTCTGAGCTTTCAGTTTGGGCTTTTTTAATTTGTGGTTTCCATCTCCAGTTGCAGTTGTTGAGACTGGATCTTCTGTTTCCTATTTTCATTGTGTCATATAATTTTGGCGTCCGGATTATTTTCCTGCTACACCCACTGATGAGATTTTGCATGAAGTTTTTTCAGCATTATCATTCTATTATGGTTCAAGCCTTAGTCATAAATCCCAAGTTTACAATATGATTACAAAGGTTTCTGATGATGCTTGCAAATGGTTGTTGTCCGCGGTGGAGTGCAATCCATGTGTTTTAACTGAAAGTGCATCTCTATACCCTCTGTTAAAAAAATTTGTGTATCTATTGAGGAGCTCAAAGTATATTGTAAGCTGTACACCTTCCATCAGGGTACTACTCCACTTTTGATATTCCTTCCTCAGTTTCTTGCCTACTGCCGTACAATTGATGTTCCTGAGGTGAATAAACCCTCAGTGTTGTGGTTAGTAGTTGACCAGACTGCCCAGGATTTGGCGGTTTGGGATTCCCTTTTAACCACAACTGAGGCCCTGGTAAGCCAAATTATTTCTCTGGTCTCAAATCTGTCTACTTCCAAGAAAGGTATGTTGTTAATTGAGGATAAACCTGCTGCGCGCTCCTGGTTTTCTGGTCTTTGCTCTGCGGTAGTTCCTTCTAACCAAAGCCAAGATTGTTCTCCCCCTAGCCTGTCTCAGTTGCAATTGGCAGTGGTGAACAAACCTGCCAATGTAAAGGAGGCCCCAGTAGTGTCCAGTCCTGATTGTTCCTTGGCAATGCTTCAGTAAAACATAGCTGCAAAGTCTTCCGTGGTTACATCCAATGAGTTGCCCCTTGTTCCCATTGATTGTGATAACCCCATTCTCCCAGCTTCTTTCTAAGAGATGATCAAGCATTACTTTCAGGAGCATCCTGCCTCCTTAGCTGCTGTCCATACTGTTGATGAAAAATAAGACCCTGCCAAGATTGCCACCTTTGCTGCAAATAAATCTACTTCTGGTTACTTCTTGTTTTATGGTAGCATTGATAACAGTCAGACAATTTATCAGCCAGCCATTTTGTTGGATACAGGTGCTTCCAGAAATTTCATGATTGTGGAGACTGCCAACTTGCTACAACTCAAGTACTACCCAGGAATGCTTGTTAGAGGTGGAAACTGTCAAACATTTCCCTCTTTCCAGCTGAAGAAGCCAGTAATCTTTGTAGTTTTGGGTCAGTCTTTTACCGCGAGGTTCTCTGTTTGCTCCCCCCTGAGTATCCTATCATTTTGGGTGTGGGTTGGTGGAGAGATCTAAATGTATCCAGCTTACTGAAAGAAAATGTGTTACAGGTGGAACACTCTTTGGATATATCTATTTGTATTCTGCTGTTAGGTATGTCCAAAATGGAGAAGTCCTCTCAGACTATTCAATTGGTCCCTGTCCCTGTCCCTGTCCCCACAAGTTTGGATTTACCTGCATGTTTACAACCCTGGTCCATAGCGTTTGATGCTACCAGAGGCAAAGTCCTTCCAAAGAACACTCAGTTTGACTTTGACTTTAAAGTTACTGTTGATATGATTTGAATTGTGTCTCCTATTTACGCTTTAACCTTGAAGGAAGACACATGTTTGGAAGAATGGACTTGTAACATACTGGCAAAGGGCTATATTTTAAAAAAGACTTTGTCAATTTTCTCTCTGTTGTTGTTTGTTCAAAAAGCTGATGGGTCTCTTTGTCATTGTGTTGACTACAGGTACTTAAATAACATCACAATCCCTGATCCCTATCCTTTACCTCTTGAAGCACAGATCTCTAGGTGTGTTGAGAAGGCAAAGGTATTCTCAGAACTTGATCTGTTGAATGCTTTCAATCAAATCAGGATTGCGGAAGGAATGGAATGATTGACAGCATTCAGAACCAAGAAGGGTATCTTTTTAGTTCCAGGTAATGCCTTTTGGATTGAAAAATGCTCCAGCTTGCTTTCAGCGACTAATTGATTATGTCTTGGGGGATCTCCTGGGTGTATGTGCCATTGCGTATATGGATGATATCTTGATATTCTCTCCAGATGAGGAGTCACATAAAGCCCATCTGTCAGCAGTGGTAGAGCACATCCTCAATGCCAACTTGATCATTAAAAGAAGCAATTGTGAATTCTTCAAACGTAAGGTTACCTTTCTGGGTAATATTATCTTTGAGGATGGCCACACCATTGCCCCTGACAAGGAAGCTGTAGTTTGAGAGTATGCTACGCCTGTGACAGTATCCCAACTCTGTAGTTTCTTGGAGACTTGCACATTATTGAAGAAGTTCACTCCACAACTTTCTGAAGTGGCCGCCCTGTTATATTTGGCTAGTGGTAAGACAACTTTGGTCTGGACTCCTGAGTGTGCAAATGCGTTTACAGCAGTCAAGGCTCTTTTATTGTTGTCACCTGTGTTAAGACATGTGTATCCTGAGCTTCCTTTTGTGTTTTCCACTGATGCATCTAAATACTCTATGGCTGGTGTGTTGTTGCAGACTTCTGGAGATGAGATTGAGAGACCAGTAGGGTATTTCTCCCAGAGATGGAAGCTTGTGAATGTAATTACATGATTTACGACAAGGAATTGTTGGCTGTTGTGAAATTGTTAAAGCATTGGCATCATCATCTCATGTTGGCACTTTATTCATTTGTAGTAAGAACTGACCACAAAGCTCTTCTATATTATCAACAACCCAGGGGTTTGTCAGGTTGTCAATCCAGATGACATGGTGACCTGACAAGATACAAGTTCCGCTACAAGTTTATTAAGGATCAGACAATCACTTGACTGATTCACTAAGCATGAATCCTTCCCATCTTCCAGATGCTAGTATGGATGCCAAGTTTAACACACATACTATGATTCCAGATTAGGCTGTGATGCCTTTTTTATTGCCTCCACCTGCTACGCTGGCCACCATGTCCTTAACTGAGGGCCCAGACCCGGACTTATATTCCAAAGTTAAGTTCCTGCAACCTTTGTACAAAGGTTATGATAGGCTATTAGAGCTAGCATGTGCAAACCCAGTGGGTCAGCCTCAGGGTTATCATAAGATAGGTCCCGTTCTATATCATTAAAGTCACTTGTGGGTCCCAGAAGGAACTATTTGGGATGAAATCATGGAGACTCATCACACTTGTCCAACAGAAGACCACCCAGGGAAAAACAAAACAGTGGAACTGATCTGCCGCCAGTTTTCCTGGAAATATTTGACAGTGCAGGTGGCAGCTTTTGTTTGCAATTGTATGGTATGTGTTTGATCTAAGGCAAGATGGAACAGGACTACAGGCTTATTGGTTCCATTGCAGCCTGCTACAGGACCCTGTACGTCTGTGTTGGTGGATTTCATTGGTGAACTTCCCAATTCCAATGGGTTTAACGCAATCATGGTGGTGGTAGATTGCTTCACAAAAATAGCGCACTTTGTATCTTGCTCAACCACAATTACTTTAGTGGAAACAGCTAGGTTGTTTGTGAATAGAATCTTTTCCCTACATGGCATCCTAATGGAGATTGTGAGTGACCACAGGCCCTAATTCATTGCTCAGTTCTGGGAAGCTTTCACTGTGATTCTAGGTATCAAATTGTGTTGTTCCACGGCTTATCACCCCCAATCCAATGGACAAACAGAGATGGTAAACCAAAGTTTGGAGGTCTACCTATGTTGCTAAACTAATGTGCAACAATATGACTGGTGTGATAATCTACCCATGACAGAGTTCACATATAATAACACCCCTCACACGTCAACTCAAGTATTGCCCTTCTATGTCAATGTGGGTTACAACCTTTCTTCTAATATGGGTCCTTGTTTGGTTAGCAATGTAGAAGCTGCAACTGATAAGACTGCTGCATTGAATCAGGTTCATCAGGAGCTCCAGGTTACTCTTGCTGCTGCCGTGACAACTTACAAGGAATACACAGATTGCAAGCGCCAGGTAGGTCCAACTTACAGGCCAAGTGATATAGTCATGATTGATGCTTGCAAATTGAAACTGAAGGTTCCCTGTTGCAAGTTAGGGCATAAACAAGTTGGCCCCTTCAAAGTTGAACATCAAATTGGCCCCTCTGCATATTGGCTGGATTTACCTCCTGCTTTATAGATTTTCCACACCTTTCATGAATGTCTTCTTACTCCCTTTAAAGGTACAGAGACTCCTTCTTCCCAACTCATTCTTGTGGAGGGAGAACCTGAGTATGAGTTAAATTGTATTTTGGCTTCCCGCAAGAATCAAAAATGCTTGGAATATTTGATGTCACGGAAGGGTTATCCTGATTCTGAAAACTCTTGGGTTCCCTACTACAACTGTTCCAATTCCCCAGATCTGATTCATGAGTTCTACAAGCACAATCCCACTGCTATTGGCCATCCCAAACTTACCTTGGCTGCAATGAAGCCCCACCTGCCCACAAGAATTTCTCCTTATCCCATCTCCTGGATGGTGGTATTGTGCCCAGGGCTAAAGCGGAGGGTAATATCACGGTAGGTTCCATCATGCTGGGTATTATCTGCCCAAGCAAGAAGGCTCAAAAAGCCGGAAAACCTTTATCAAAATTGACCAAGTTAACAGATTTAAATCAAAGGTCAATTGAAAATGGGTTATGGCAGCTCCAGTCTGTCAGCTGAAACCAGTTCCCCCTTGCAAATTGACATTGATAAATTGGCGTAATTTGAGGGTCACCCAATATGAGTTTGTCAATCAGTATGGCCGTCAGAAACTAGTCACACAAGGGTTCTTTGCAGCCTGGACCAGATACTTACTTGATGATGTGGAAGGAATAGGAAGTCAAGAATCAGGTGATATTGCTTAGTCAATTTTTCTGATATATATTGAATAAGTTTCACTGTTTTAACTCTAAGAGTTGAGTCCTCCCAAAATTTTACTCAATAAAAATCATTTATCCCAAGTTCTAATTTACTTTTTAAAAATGCATCCTGTGGTTGGGTTGTTACAATATATTCTGTACAATCTGATTCTCAACAGAATAATTTCTGGAAGATGGGGTCCTGCAGTTGGAACTTTGTTGTTGGTGCCGCCCAATGCTAATTTCATGCCTGCCAATCTTGGAGTAGTACCTCCTGTCTTTGAAACCAAAAATTGTGTTGCCTCCCAATGTCCAGAATTTTATTCTGAAGATTCACTGATGTTATCACAGGCCATTTATCTTGGGCTACTTTGGTTAGGATTAATTTTTCTGCTTAATCTTGGTATTACAATTGGAAATTTCACAAAAGGATATTTGAAGCCACATTGGTGGTTAATCATTAATTCTATGTGGATTTGGGTGGTAATTCCCCATCACTTAGAAATGGCTTCATACTATCCCAAAATTTCTGTCACAGGTATTGGCTTTGGGGTAATTGGTGGTTCTGTTGTGTTCTGAGGGGCAGCACAGACACACAACAGGAAATTCTAACATTAGAATAGGATTTGTACTAAGCCTTGGTTAGTTGGCAGGGAAGGTGATGCAATTACCTTGTGGCCCTGAATAATAATTCTCTAGTAGTTGTGGCTAGAGAGAGATGCTAAAGTACTTCAAAACACAAAGACAGAAATGTGAATAGAACTTAAATTTCTGTGAAGATAGGGAATTGAAATATATATTGCTCAGCAATACCACAAAGCAATACACAGACTGTAAGATTACTTGTCACTAGCATAAGTGGGGCATGCAAGTTGTGCAAGATCAAGAAACCAAACAGATGAATTTTTAATTTTGGAAATAGACTGATTTTTAGAGGCAAAAGAGAAATAAAGAGATTTTCCCTCACAATAACCCAACAAAGGCAAAATCAAAAATAGCCTGAATATTGGCATTCAAAACAGGTTTTATCTCCTGTTAATATGCAGACAGAAAGTTGTACTTGTCTTTGAATAGGCAGGGCTCAGTAATAATCCCAAGGGCTTTGTCTGTTGTATCTTATTTGTGTTTTTGACCAGGCCAGGGTATCTTTTCCAAGCATATTCTCAAGGGTAAATTCCTTGTATTTGGGCTTCAAAATGTATTCTGTAAAGTGGATGGGACCAAAGGGAGCACCAGGCTGGCAATAAACTGCAGGCAGAGAGACAGGAAGGCCAGAAGATCTTGAGCTGAAATGATAAATGGCAAGAATAAAATAGAGCAATAATTGGGGAAATTGATGTCTCATAACCTTTTATTTAAAATGACAATAAAGTCTTAGTCTGGGGTCTCTGAGTCTATATAGTACCCTGTTGTGAATACCGCTATTTACCATGTGTCAATTTTGCCTTTGGTGGGCCATTTCAAAGATGAATCTCTTGCTTTTGCTTTTGTCTCTCAAAATGAGTTGATGACTGAATCAGAAAATACAATTGTTCAGTTTCTTAACTCTGCGCATCTCACTTGCCCCACTCATGCTTGTGGCAAGTGATCCTACTGTCCTGGTAGTGTTTTGTGGTAAAGCTGCACAGTATATAATCCCAATCTTTATACCCAATAAAATTTAAGTTCTATTTGCATTTTTGTCTTTGTGTCTTCTGTACTTCTGCGCCTCTCTCTAGCCACAACTAGTAGAGATTATTCTTCCAGGGCTGCAAGGTAAACACATAGCCTTCCCTGTCTTCTAACCAAGACTTAGTATGAATCCAATCCTAAGGTTAGGATTCCCTGTTGAGTGTCTGTGCCGCGCCTCAGAACACAATAAAAATGGTGCTCACTACAGGGGCTGTAAGCCCCTTGGTTATCCCTTTTGCATCCACATTTCAGGCCTTTTGCCTCCGCCTATACAAGAGATGACTTCACCTGAAATTACTATCCCTCCTATTGAGGAAGATATTTCCAACCCACCTATTACCCCCACTATACTGAACCTCAGGAATAGTCCCTGCCTAGTTGCTTACCCCATGGGTACCCCTGACTTAGAACAAGTCATGGTGGTAGCCCTTGCAATAGCCCATGAAGGAACCATCCCTTGCCTTCAGCTGCAGTTCAGTCAGGCTGAATACTACAAATTAATTGTGGCTCCTCAGATTCCACAGCATCTCCTTAGCAACTGGCTCCTCTGAGAACTTACTATTGTCCTTTATACAGTCTGCCTTGGCCCACCATCAGATGGTGTTGGGGCTCCACATCCAAGAAATCTAGTCTCTAAAAGTAGCGGTTACTCATCACTGGGGCCAGTTTGCTGCCTACCAACAGTGGATTCATTCTCTGTTTTCCTTGGTATCTGACAATCAGCGCAACTCCATCACCTCCCAGACCTTTTTGGTCAATTTTATCAAACAAATGCGCCAGTTCATCCCCAAATACGTCAAGGAGTGTCTACACAAGTTTCACAATAAGAAAAACCCTGGCAAACTCAAGTAGATTCCACCTTGAACGCTTATCTCCCAACTTCCAACAACTTGTGCAGCAGCTCAATGCATTCAGCATGTATTCATTTGAGCAACTACAGCAGGTATCAGACTTTGCTGCTAATGGCCTTAATGAACTCAGTACAGTGTTTGGTCAAGAGAGAGCTGCCACTGCCGCTGCTATAGCCAAACTCCAGAGTCAAGTGAATGAATTATCTACGCCCAAGCCAGATGTTCTGCCCTCTCCCCCTTCTGATGACTTGGTGGATAGAGAGCAGAAAATATGGGATGCTATTCAAGAGCTACATACAACTACTTGCAGTCAATCACGTCCTACTGAGGCTCCTCAACCTGACCCACAGGTGCTTGAGTTGACTGCTCAAGTTGCTGAGCTACAGCAAGAACTTGTTGCCTTATGCAAGATGATGGCAATTGTTGCTAGTCCAATTGGGGTTGTTGAAAAAGATGGTTGCTGCCCTGGCTTACCAGAAGCTCCTCAAATCTAATGCGCTAGGGAACTAATTGCTCTAGCTAATGAAGTGGATCATTTAAAGTGGGATCATACTGAGATGAATAGAGATGTAAAAGAGATGAGTGAATTGATCAACTCTGTGAACAACAGGTTTGCCCCTTGCCTCTCAGTGGGGTCATCCCTTACCTCTTGACTGGCTGAGCTCTCCACAATAGTGATCACCCAAGGTCAACGCTTAGATTCTACTGCACAACAGACCACTCAAGCTATCAATACAGTTGCCCGCACTGTTGAGACTCTGACTACCCTTGAAGAGAGTGTTTGTCAGCTATGGGCTAGAAAGCCCCCCTCTGAATCCAAAGCAGAATTTCCCCCACGTATAAACATACTTGATAGCAACAAAGGTAGTCCAACTCCCAAAGCACACTTCAAGCCTACCTTTAAGCAATTCTTTGATCCCAAAACCTCAAAAATTGCAGCTTTCCTAATTATCTATGAAACTGCCATGAGACAAGCATCAGATGTGTTTAAGAAGGAACATATTTTGATCTGTATACACCAGACTTTCCAGGAGGTGATGGTGCCTGAACTAGCCACCATTGAGACGTGGGAAAATATGAAGCAGCTTCTAATTAACAAGTTTGGTGGTGACCTTAGCCTGGAAGTAAAAAAGGACGCTTTTATGAACATTGCTTTCAAGCCTAAAAAGACACTAGCTGAGTTTGCAGACAGATTCTACATGGAAGAACAGCAACTGATAACAAGCAGACAATTGACAGCCCATGAAGCTTACATGGCTTGCGCTCAAGCATTCAAAGTTAACCATCTTCTTTGTCTTCACTTCAAAGCCCATAAAGACACTGTTGCAGGACATGCACCTTACCCATTCTGGAGAAGTTAGGTAAAGTTGAGCTGCTTCTAACTCTGGTTTGTCTTCCTGTGGTCCTCGCATTCTTACCATGAACTTGCAAAATCCTCAACACCAAGGTTGCTACAACTGTGGTCAGATAGGTCACCATTCTCAAGTCTGCACCAACCCACGGGTTGAAGGAGCTGATCCAAAAGAGCAGGCGGGAAAAGAGCAGTCACCCTAGAGGCAGAGATGCTCTTGGTTGACAATTCTTCCCAGTCTCTTTCAATCCCTCCCTCTATAGCTGACTCTGAGCCTTCTGATAATGAGGCATCTCCTATCCTCCTATTGTTCCACAATATCTCTGATAACTCTGACCTGGATAACTCTGATAAGACGACACCAATGCATATGGGTACTCTGTCCTGGCTGTTCCTGAGACCATTACAATCCCCTATAAGTTGCAATCAGGAAAGACTATGACTACCGCTAAGCCCTTGCCTGAAGCCAAAGAAGTTATCTCTTGCCCTTACCTCACTCAGGCTAAGAGGTCCCCCGTGTTAGTGCAGTTGTCAGAAGAAGCTGCCAAGGTTGCTGATGCTGTCTTTAGTAATGTATCTGTTTTTCTCCCTCTCCAAACTGTTAATAAGAAGTTCCCAGAATTAAGATGCATTATTGAGAAGTGGGATAAGGAACTAGCAGAGGCTCAAGGTATCTTGGCTGTCCTTCTACCCTTTGGTTGCACTACCACTCAAGTAGAGATATCCATTCAAAAAGTGAAGATCAAGGCTGTTTTAGACACCAGCTTGCCAGTCAACGTTTTCTCCTCCAAACTTGGGAAGAAACTCAAACTTTCCCCTGACATTAATTATCATCAGTTTTATGGCACGGCTGGACTGTCTATGATCCATGTCATATGGGCGTACTCTGCTCTATCCATGCAGTTTGGTAAGCTTCTCCTAGCTGCATCAGCAGTTGTCTTGGAAAACAAGAGTTACAATCTCTTAGTTGGCACTCAGTTACTTAGGGAACTTAATGGTATAATCAAATTTAAAGATGGTTACCTCTCTATTCTGGGATACAAAGTCCTTCTGATCTTTGAAGAGCTGGTTAAAGTTCCCGGGAAGCGCCTGAAGACGTGCGCTTTGGAATATCCCACTGGGGTTTTTAACCTCAAATATTGCACTCACTCTTCAAACATGTTATGTTCATCCATGGCTTGTCCTGCGTCTGAAGGGATCCCTCTCCTAGCTTGTCTGTTGTCACCATCCCCCCTGGCTCCCAGGCCATCCTAGACTCCCAGATATCATATGAACTACCTGAAAAAACCTTCTTGGAGTTATACTCTCCTCACTCATTAGGGCGCAGAAAACCTTATCTCTGTCTTGGAATCCTAGATGTATCCCATATAGACCCTGTTCAATTGTTGGTAGCCAACCTGACTTTCTCCCCATGACCGTTTCTAGGGGGCAGGTTGTTGGATAAGGCAAGTTGTTGAGCTCTCCTGATGTCCTATCTTTTCATATCCTTTGGCATATTCCAAGATTTTAACCTACCTGAGGATGAACCCCAAGTCCTACCCTTGTTCACTGCTTAAGACTTTTCCATAGCTGTCCCCAGTTCAACAGAAAGAGGTGCTAGACTTGATAGACCGATTTTCTGTCATCTTTGCTAAGGACAGTACCAACTATGGATTAGCCAAAGGTGTTATCCATCAGATTGACACTGCCAACGCCCCCCTTCTGTGCTAAACCATATTGCCGTAGCCATGTAGAAGACAACCAGGTATCTAAAGAGCTCAAACAACTGTTGGACACTGGGCTGCTGGCACCTTCTCAAAGCCCTTGGGTATCCCCGCTACTCATCTTAAAGAAGAAATATTAAGGTCATTGTATTGTAATGGACTACCGCCAATTGAACTCTTTGACCAAGAAGGACTCATACCCCTTGCCGTATATTGATGATGCTCTCTGACATCTTGGAGGCTCTAAGTTTTTCTCTGAAATGGATTTGGCATCTGGATACTGGCAAGTTGACCTATTGCCCAAGGATTGCCAAAAAGCCGCGCTCATTACATCTGAAGGGCTTTTTGAGCCTACTTGCATGCCGCAGGGACTCTGCAACGCCCTGGCTACCTTCCAAAGGGCCATGGACTCCATCCTCTGAAACTTGAAGCTGTCATGTGTCCTGGTATACTTGGATGATATAACAGTTTTTAGCGCTACCTTCACCAATCACCTGGATCACCTCAAAGAGGTGTTCATAAAGATTTGAGAAGCTGGCCTCAAGCTAAAACCTTCCAAGTGCGCTTTCTTCAAAGAGCGTCTTGAATTCTTGGGCCATGAAGTAAACCAGACAGGGATTCATCCAATGACTAAGAAGTTTGAAGCCATTGACAAAATGCTTCCGTCCACCAACCTGCAAGAGGTACAAGTCTTTCTAGGGATGATGGGCTACTACAGACAGTTTATCCCTGACTTTGCTGATACTAGTGAACCTCTAGTCCAGTTGTTATGTAATGTCCCTTTTGAATAGACTGCCAGTCAGCAGCAAGCCTATGAAACCCTTAAGTAAAAACTCAAAGAGGCGCCAATCCTAGTGTATCCTGACTATGATAAGGAGTTCATCCTATACACTGACGCTAGCAAATTTGCTATTGGGGCTATTCTGGCCCAACTAGACAACAAGAGTGTAGACCATCCTGTGGTTTATACTTCCTGTGTGCTAAACAAGCATGAGAAGAATTATAGTGTCATAGAGAAGGAGTGTCTTGCCGTGTTGCATGCAGTTAAAAAGTTCCACACTACGTGTATGGTACCCATTTCACAGTTGTCAGTGACCACGCTTTGCTTAAATGGTTACAGTTAAACTTAAGGAGCCAGAAGGGCGCCTAGCTAGATGAGCCCTAAGTCTGCAAGTTTATGAATTCACTGTGCTCCATTGCCCTGGGATTGAACATCAGAATGGTGATGGGCTATCCAGAATGCCCATTCTTGCTTTACATCCTGTGGAGGCTGACTGGTTGTACAAACTAATTGGATACCCTTCTTCTTGGGAAAGAAAGACAGAATAGGTCCAACTGGCCTTGTCCAAGCTATCCAAAGGTACCCTCATACACAACAATCAGCTCTTCAAGAAAGTATGAGATCAATATCTGCCTTATGTACAACCCATTCTTTTCCTCTTGTTGGTGTTGCAAGCTCATAAAGAGACTGGGCATGGAGGCATTGCCAATACTTTTGACTGGCTTCAGAAGGATAACTTCTGGGAAACCCTTTTCCTGCTGATCCCAGATGTCATAGCTAGTTGCCACAACTGCCAGCTGCAGAGGCCTCAAGCTGCTGCCCATGAATTCAGATTAGTTCCCCCTCAACATGCTTTTCATACTGTCAGCATTGACGCGGTAGGTTCTCTCCCCCACTCATGTTCTGGGTGTTGCTTTATCCTGATTGCTGTTGATTACTTTAGCAAGTGGGTAGAGGCTCACCCTACAAAGGAAATCACGGCTAAGACAACTGCTGCCTTCCTATTACAATATGTTTTCTACCGCCATGGCTGTCCTCAAGTGTTGCTCTCAGATAATGGGACTAATGCAATGCCAAGCTAGTAACCTCTTTTGTCGAAGCTTTGGGGTCCCACCAGTCTTTCTCTGCCCCCTACAACCCTTCTACCAATGAGGCCATTAAGCGTGCAAATTCAACTCTGGTCTCCATCATGAGAAAGCTCACCTACTCTGACACTGCTAATTGGGACATATACTTACCTGCTGCTCTCTTTGTATATTGCCTTAGCAAACATTGTATCACTGGGTACTTCCCTTTTGCTATGCTGTATGGGCGAGAGGCTACTACCCCATTGCTCTTGGGGGACCCCCTGTTTACCTCTGATAAGGCCATGAATCCTGACAACCACATCAAGGATCTAGTCAACCGCATAATTGATATACAGGCCACTGCCTAAACTTCTGCATAAAGGACTAAGATGCTTGAGCTTTCTCCCAATAATGCTGGACACTCCCCCCTGCCTGAATTTGACGTTGGTGACCATGTTCTTTACTACCAACACAGAGTGGGTGGGCGCGCACATAAATTGGACACTCTGTGGATTAGCCCTTTGGAAGTGACCTTTAAACAATGTTCTGAATACACTGTAAAGCTCCTCTCCAGTGGTTGTCCCTTTGCTTGAGTGCATGCCAAGTTCCTCTGCAAGTACCGCCCCCTAAGGCCAATCTAGGGGAGGGCAACATTGTGAATACTGCTATTTGCCATGTGTTGATTTTGCCTTTGGTGGGCCATTTTAAAGACAAATCTCTTGTTTTTGCTTTTGTCTCTTGAAATGAGTTGATGACTGAATCAGGAAATACAATTGTTTGGTTTCTTGACTCTGCGCATCTCACTTGCCCCACTCATGCTTGTGGCAAGTGATCCTACTGTCCTGGTAGTGTTTTGTGGTATCAACAACCACTATATATTCCTTTTCCTAATTCACCAATAAAATTAAGTTCTATTCACATTTTTGTCCTTGTGTCTCCAAGTACTTCTGTGCATCTCTCTAGCCACAACTAGCAGATATTATTCTTCTAGGGCTGCAAGGTAATTGCATAGCCTTTCCTGTCATCTAACCAAGACTTAGTATGAATCCAATCCTAAGGTTAGGATTCCCTGTTGTGTGTCTGTGCCGCGCCTCAGAACACAACATACCCTGTCACCAAACTTAAATTTTTCCATTTGGGTCTCATCATAAGATTGGGAAATCTGAAGATGGGTGGCCAGGGCGCCCGGGTTCTGGAGCAATGAAATGACAATGCTGCTAGGGGTTTGTTGTAAGATGGTTAGTATAAACTAGTTATTACTGATGTCATTGAAGCCTGCTATCAATTAGAATATAGCACAAGGTTCTGAGTAGACTGTGACAGAAATTACAGATGGTATGAAGCCATTTCCAAGTGGTGAGGAATTACCACCCAAATCCACATAGAGTTAATGATTAACCACAAACATGGCTTTGGATATTGTTTTGTAAAATTTCCAATTGAGATACTAGGATTAAGAAAAATGATTAATCCTAACCAAATTATTCCAAGATAAATAGCCTGTGAAAGCATCAGAGTGTCTTCAGAATAAAATTCAGGACATTGAAATGCAGCACAATTTTTGGTTTCAAAGACAGGAGGTACTACTCCAAGATTGGCAGGCATGAAATTAGCATTGGGAGGTGCCAATAACAAAGTTCCAACTGCAGGGCCCCATCTTCCATTGATGATCCAGCTGAGAATCAGATTGTAGGGAATGTAGCACAATAATCCAACTACAGGATGCATTTTAAAATTGTAAATTAGACCAAGGGATATATGATTTTAATTGAGTAAACTTTTGGGAGGACTCAACTCTTAGAGTTGAAACAGTGAAAATTATTCAATATATATCAAAACTTGACTAAGCAATACCACCTGAATCCTAGGCTTCTATCTCTTTTGCATTGTGTAAGTGAGTACCTTGTCCAGGTTGCAAAGAACCCTTGGGTGATCAAATTCTGATGACCATGCTGATAAATAAGTTAATATCTAGTGACCTTTAAGTTACTTTAATTTATCAACATCAACTTACAGGGGGGAATTGTATTTGACTGGCAAACTGGAGCAGCTTTAATCCATTTCCAATCAACCATTTGATTCAAATCTGTTAAATCAGTCAGTTTTATTAAAGGTTTTTGGGCTTTCTGTGCTTTCTTACTAAGCCAAATAAACCCAGGCATTATGGAGCTTACTGTGACATAGACCTGCTGTGTAGATGTATGACTAGTTCAGTAGATCAACCAGTTAAAATCTTCAAAGGGTTAATTAACCCATCTATCAGGGATCCACTCATTGGGAAGTCTTTCTCCAATTGAATGGAGTAGAGCTCCCAAGTTGAATTTGATCAGAGTAGAACCTACTGGAATCCCTATCATTAACATGTGTAGAAGGTGACCAAATAGGCGGAATCTTCCCAAGAAGGGAGTGAATTGATTGAGGAGGTAATAGACACTGGTATACCCCAAGCCCAACCAGAGGCCTTGGGGTGGATGATATGTGAGAATCAAGCTGTTTCAATGTAAGGGGCATGCCTTTGACGCGGACCAAAACAATACCAAATTGAGTCTTCAGATTTGTTTGTAGGAGTTGGTTTGGGGTTTTCAAAGTTAACATTTGCTTGCCCATAACTGATTAACACACAAAAAATCCATACAAGGAAGATGAACTTATGTTGTTTGGCTAGAACCTTTAGAGTCTACTAATCAAGTGTTTAGAATTGAAAATATAGATTTATTGGTTGATAGGAATAAAAGAAATTGTTGAAGCAATTGGCTCAAGGAAAAATATTCAGTTTAAATACTGAAGTCAATTGAGGGAGGGATCATAGAGGTTACCAGGTAATCCTGCAAGTGTAGAGTGGAAAGTATTGCTTTGCAGGCCTGCAGCAGGATGCAGTCTGCAATGCAGGAAGAAGAAGTAATTGGACTTATTACCTTACAGTATTCTTCTGCACTATGTTTCTGATGGTTTTTGGGACTTAGATGAATGGTATTTCCTAGGCTAGGTTGATAGGCATTCACTGATTGGCTTTCAGGTTCCCCTGGATATTCTTTGTGTTGGTTTGTGCATTTTTTTTGGTCTGATTGGCTAGTGGGGAATGTTCAGAGCCACTGTTAAATGCACTTTTTCTGTTGTTGTTGTATTCTTCATCCATTGCTTGGATTTTTGATATTGAAGTAGAATTTATATTAATTCTTGGATTTGAGCTTTTGCTTTTGCTTTGGCTCTTGGATGTGTTTTTGGTTTCATCCACCATAGTGTATTCACTAATTTTTTTGAACCTGGTTTTGAACCAATTTGATTAAAATAACAGCTATCACCCTTAATTCTGTTTTTGATTATGTCCATTTATCCAGGATTTGCAGTTGATTTTGTGAAAGAGATATAATCCCTTACACTAACCTCCCCTGAGGCCTTGCCCACCCCTTTTTCTTGATGGTAATGTTCCACAAGGTCCCTGCAGTTAGTCAAATTGTCAATGGGTTCCCAGCTGTTTGATTCCATACCATATCCTACCCATTTGATCAAGTAGTGTGGTTTGTTACAAATCATTTTGTCATCAATGATTTCTTCCACCTCCCATTCAGGATGATGAATCATTACTAGAAGGGGGGTTCCATTTGGCCTGAGAGAGATTTTCTGGAGATCCATGGTAGCAACTGAGAAGGCTGACATGGAAGACATCATGGGCTGTGGATCCTTCTGGCAGGTGGACTTGATATGTCAGGGGGGGAATCTTTTGTATTACTTCCAAGGGCCCTATCTTATTTGGTCCCAATTTTTGACATGGCTATTTGATGTGTAGGTTGCAAGCGTCCAGGAACACCAGGGATCCAGAGGAGTATTTGCCAGGCTCTCTGCAATGTCTGTCAGCAAGCTTGCTATATGAATGAACAGATTTATTTAGTGTTTCCTTAAGTTTGGCTTGAATTGTGGAGAGGTCATTTAGATGCTTGTTGACCTGTGGAACTGGGGTTGTCTCCGTTTGAGAAGGAATTTCTTTGGGATTATATCCATAGTTAGCCTTAAAAGGGGACATCCCAATGGATATGTGATGGCTGGTGTTATAGGCCAGTTGAGCCACTGCTAGGAGCTCAGACCAGTTATTCTGTTTAGCATTGACGTATTTTTGTAAATAAGCCTCCAATACCTGATTAACTCTTTCCGTCTGTCTGTCAGTCTTGGGGTGAAATGAGGTGGAGAGATTGGTCTTGACTCCCAACCCTTTCATCAGGATAGACCAAAACTTGGATGTGAACTGGGTTCCTTGGTTGAGACAATGTCATTTGGTATTCCATGATAGGGAAAAATGTTCTTGAGGAGCATCTGGGTGGTCTCTTCTGCGGAGGCAGTGGAGAAGGGGATGAAGATACCATACTTGGTTAGGCGGTCTACCACCACTAGGATTCCTGTTTTTCTCTGGCTCTTGGGTAGTTCCACAATGAAGTCCATTGATATGGAAGACCATGATCAAGGAGGGATTGGTAGAGGTTGCAGGAGTCCTTGAGGCTTGTGGCAGGAGGTTTTGTTTTGACAGCACTCAAGGCACTTGATTATGTAGCTTCCCACCAAATTCTTCATTGAGGGCCATCAGTATTTTTGGGAGATCCTTTTGAGGGTTTTAGTAATACCCCCATGGCCTGATAGAGGATTATCATGGAAGGCTTGGATGATTTGCTTTCTAAGAGGGCCTTGGGGAACAAACAGAGAGTTGTCAAGGAACCAGATGTTATTTCTTATCTCCAGATTGGCAGTGCTAGTTGGAGGGTTCAGAAGTTGTTCCTCTTGGATCTCTTTATCCAGGTTGGTGTACAAGGACGCGGTAGCAATGAGGTTTAGGAATCAAGAAGGTTCCAACACTTCACAGATGTTGTGTGCATGGTAGGAGGTATCAGGGTCATCAAGGCCTTCTCTGCGGCTAATAGTGTCAGGGACAATATTCTTCTTACCTGGAGTGTATTTAATTTGGAAGTCATATTTCATTAGGTCAATAGCCCATTGGGCCAAGCAGGGGCAAACCTTGCATTTTTCTGTGATGTATAGGAGGTTTTTATGGTCTGTGCAAATGTGGACTGGGTATTTACTTCCCTGTAGATATCTTCTCCAGTGGTCTAAGGCGCGCACTATGGCATATAATTCCTTTTTGTATACATGATAGTTGTGCTCCCTGTCCATGAGCTTGTATGAGTAGAACGCCACAGGGTGAAGTTCTCCACCCTCCCCAAGCTGGAGCAAAACTGCTCCCAGAAAAAAGTCAGAGGCATCTGTATCCAGAAAAAATTGATGCTCTGGGTCCAGGCGTAGGAGGACAGGGGCAGAAGAGAAGGCGTGTTTCAAGGCGACAAAAGCCAACTGAGCTTCAGGATTCCATGTGAAAGGTACTTTTTCTGAGGTGAGTTGTGTGAGAGGTAAGGCAATAGCTGAGAAGTCTTTGATGAATTTACGACATAAATTAGCTAGTCCCAGGAATCCACAAAGCTTGGTGCGGGAGGTAGGGACAGGCCAATCTGCCACGGCTTGGACCTTGGACGGGGCAACTGCAAAGCCTCCTTCTAGGATATTTTAGCCAAGGAACTCAATTTCTTTCTTGTAGAATTCACATTTTTCCAGTTTAAATAACAAGCAAGCTTTGATTAAGGCCTGGAGGACTTCTCAAAGATGGATGAGGTGGGAGTCATAGTCCTTGGAGTAGATGAGGATATTGTCCAGGTATACTACTGTGCAAGTATCCAGAAAAGAGAAGAGGACTTCATTCATGAGCCCCTGGAAGGCTGCCAGAGCATTACTTAGACCAAAGGGCATTACCAGGTATTCATATAGACCAAACAGGGTTCTCATAGCAGTCTTCCATTCATGGCCTTCTGCTATAAAAATTTGATGGTAGGAGTTCCGAAGGTCAAGTTTGGAGAAAACTTTTGCCCCTGTTAGTCAATCAGTGAGGGTTTCAGCAGAGGGAATAGGGTTTCAATTCTTGATTGTGATGCTGTTGAGATTTTAATAATCCACCCAGGTCTTAGAGATCCATCCAATTTCCCCACAAAGAACATAGGGGAAGAGCAGGGGGAGTTTGAACGATGCATGAATCCTTTTGCTACATTCTCATCCAATTATGTTTTAATGGCTAAACTCTGGGCTTGGTTGACTGGATAGAGCTTAAACCAAGTGGGTACTGATCCTGGTACTAAATTGATACATAGATCTGACTCTCTGTGACTGGGTAGTAGGAACAGGAGGACTCACTAAAGGCTTCCTCTGGGTCTTGAAGCTCTGGAGGGATCTGGGCTTGGGATATTTCCTTCAAGGTGCCAAGAACGTTGATGGTGTCTTCTGGAGTCAAGATCCCTTCATATCCTGTTTGGTTGAAGGGAATAGAAGAAGTAACCCCTTCTTTCTGAGTGGAGAGTGTCATTGAGTCCAGATTTAATACGGCCTTGACAGTCTTGGCCCAAGGGAAACCCAGAATCAGTGGAAAAGCCAAATTTGACTAGGAGGACACCCTGATGTCAAATTGGTTATTCCCTACCTTAAGCCCTAAGTTCCCCTCAATTCTAGTTACTTTGGTGCGTGACTTATTGGCGAGGATCACCTAAGTGGAAGGTCCTTCCTGGAGTCTCAATTATTAGGCCAAGGAACTTATTATGAAGTTTCCCATAGCGCCTGTGTCTGATAAGGCTTTTACTTCCTGAGAGGTTTTAGTAGAGCCTAGCTTGACTGGTGATAGGGCATAAAATTTAGAGGGTTCTTTATTGGAAGAACTGGCTAGAAGAGCAATAGGAGATTGTACAAAAGCCAAGGCTTGGCAATCCTTGGCTAAATGTCCTGCTTTGCCACAATACATACAGAGTCCAAGTTGGGTTCAACGTTGTTTCTCCTCTGTTGAGAGTTGGTATCCTCCACCCTCCTTGAGGATCAGTCCTTTGGGCATCTCTCCTTGGACCTTTGAGAGAGGGGTTCTGTTTTCCTTAATAACAATTGCATGCAAGGCAGGATTCTGGGGTTTGGCCCAAGACAGGAGCTGCTTCACCTTGGCGGACCACTTGATTACTTCCTTGACCATGGAGTCAAAGTCAGTTGGCAGCCCATGATGGGCAAGGAAATTTTTCAGTTCAAAGGAGAGTTTTTTCCGGAACAGGTAGCAGGCTTTGTCATCGCCCATCCCAATGGCATTCTTGAGGCAGGTAAATTATTTGGCGTAATCTTGGGCTGACATTCTTCCTTGGTAGAGAGGGAGATTTGGTCTCTTAACTGGTTGGGGTTTGGAGCAGGGGATACTATATCTAAGAGGGCGTCACAGAACTAGTCATAGTTGTTGAGGAGATCCTCTCCTTGTAGGGTTGCTTTGGCATACCAAAGATGAGACTTACCAGTAAGCTTTTCTGCCACGTGGTGCAATTTTTGTGCATCTGTGATAAAATTTTTCAGTGGGGTTTTGAACAGGGACTTAGAAAAGGCCAGCAGCATCAGGATCTTGTTTCCTTCATTATCTACTGGGGCAACAGCAGATATGGTGTTCAGGACTACTGTTTGGACCTAGTTGCTGGTTCTGGGGACAATTGGTTCTGAGGTAGTTGGTTTTTGAAAGAGGGACAGGATCTTGTATACAGTGAAGCTTATGGTGAAGGTAAAAATTATGAGGGCAACACATTTGATGAGGGCAACATGGAAGATAAATTCATAGGTAAAATGTCAACCTGGACTACCCATAAGGTGGTTCATTAGGGGCTCCAACAAACTGTCAGGGATCCACTTATTGGGAAGTCTTTCTCCAATTGAATGGAGTAGAGCTCCCAAGTTGAATTTGATCAGAGTGGAACCTACTGGAATCCCTATCATTAACATGTGTAGAAGGTGACCAAATAGGCGGAATCTTCCCAAGAAGGGAGTGAATTGATTGAGGAGGTAATAGACACTGGTGTACCCCAAGACCAACCAGGGGGTCTTGGGGTGGATGATAGGTGGGAATCAAGCTGTTTCAACATAAGGGGCATGCCTTTGATACGGACCAAAACAATACCAAATTGAGTCTTCAGATTTGTCTGTAGGTATTGGTTTGGGGTTTTCAAAGTTAACATTTGCTTGCCCATAACTGATTAACACACAAAAAGTCCATACAAGGAAGATGAACTTCATGTTGTTTGGCTAGAGCCTTTAGAGTCTACTAATCAAGTGTTTAGAATTGAAAATATAGATTTATTGGTTGATAAGAATAAGAGATATTGTTGGAGCAATTGGCTCAAGGAAAAATAGTCAGTTTAAATACCGAAGTCAATTGAGGGAGGGTTCATAGAGTTTACCAGGCAATACTGCAATTGTAGAGTGGAAAGTATTGCTTTTCAGGCCTGCAGCAGGCTGCAGCCTGAAATTCAGGAAGAAGAAGTAATTGGACTTATTACCTTGCAGTATTCTTCTGCACTATGTTTCTGATGGTTTTTGGGACTTAGATGAATGGTATTTCCTAGGCTAGGTTGATAGGCATTCACTGATTGGCTTTCAGGTTCCCCTGGATATTCTTTGTGTTGGTTTGTGCATTTGTTTTTGGTCTGATTGGCTAGTGGGGAATGTTCAGAGCCATTGTTAAATGCACTTTTGCTGTTGTTGTTGTATTCTTCATCCATTGCTTGGATTTTTGATATTGAAGTAGAATTTATATTAATTCTTGGATTTGAGCTTTTGCTTTTGCTTTGGCTCTTGGATGTGTTTTTGGTTTCATCCACCTTAGTGTATTCACTAATTTTTTTTGAACCTGGTTTTGAACCAATTTGATTAAAATAACAGCTATCACCCTTAATTCTGTTTTTGATTATGTCCATTTATCCAGGCTTTGCAGTTGAATTTGTGAAAGGGATAGAATCCCTTACACCATCATTGATTATAGGGAATGATGGGCTGAATGCCAATATGATTGGATATTAAAGACATGATCAGAGGATCAGTGGCTAAAAATTAATTCCCAATAAGTACATGACTATTCCCTTGTTCTTAATAATAAAGAATTGATATTTACACTATATACAAATACCTTTACACTAGGTTAGTCTTTATTAGCACTTAGTTAATGATAAAAGTATATCATAGTTGTAATTCAAGCTAAGCTACAACCAACACCATAACCTACATTGAAACAGGACTTGCTCATTAGTTGAAATCTTTGGAAGATTTTCTTGGCCCTTATGTTCTTGAGCCATGGTCATGGGGATGGGCCTTAAGCCCACGGTTTCCTCTGGTAGTGGGTTTAGATTGGCTACTTTTATAGAATTCATGCTCATGAAGTTAACAGTAGGAATTTCTCTGCATCCATTAGGAACGTTGTTAGGCCCTTCCTTGGGTGTTATAGCTCTTGAGTTTTATAGTGATAAGGAGCGCCTTTTGGGGAAGCTTCAAATATGGAATTAGGAGAGAAATAAAGTATCTTTTATTGGATAATATTTTAGGCTTGTATAGATTGGGCTGTGGCGGAGATTTAGTTGGATTGAACCTAGGGGTTGGTCATGTGTGGGATGGGTTCGGGCCACTGGATACTTGGATTGTCATGTGATATTTCTTGGTTACCATTCTTGGTATGTTGAACGGTATATTAGAAGGGCACCAAATTGGGTGATGGCTAGAAGTTAAGTAGGTTGGCGGTAGCCAAGATGCTTGTACATCCAGACCCTTAACACTAGCATTCCCATTTTGGGAATTAGGCTCAGCCTTGGCTTGAGGGGGCTCAATCCCAAAAACACCTGGGTGACTGGCTGTTGGGATTCAGAATCCTGACAACATTTTATATCAATTTACTTGATTTTATCATATTTGAACTCAATTTTAAATAGGTTTTTATATTAACTTAATTCGATTATGCCATTTCCAAGTGCTTTCTCAGTCCAAATACCTTTCAACTATCTGTCTTGCACATAATTGCTGATCCTCAAAAATCATATCTCTGCGGCTAGAGAACCAATCTCAATGTTTAAAGGCATTCCTGAAAGCTGAGACCAAGAAGAATCTATTGGTGCTATTATTAAACCACTGTTACATGTTCCAATATACCTTCAAAATTCTATATCCCTCTTGTAGCATGCTTGACTCCTCTCATTCAAGAATTGATGAGTATAAATTATCTTTCTCTTTCTCTTAACCCTTATCCACCATTCTCCTTATGATGCTTCAATAAATCTTATGGTTCTTCAATCCTGTCCTTGTCTTATGAATTATCTTGTCTTGTCTCTTTCTGTGTCTTCTTGGATGAATTATAAGATAATTGGAGTAGTCAATGGTTTGAAGTTCTGGTAGCTCATGGAATCTTATTTCCATACTTCATCCCTGATATTTCCCTTGTCTATCTTCTCCAGTGATCTCCTAATTACCTGGAGATGCAGAAGGTTCTAGCGCTGGTTGTTAAGTTTATGGTTTTATCTTTGGCCTCTGCTTTGTTATTAATTTAGTCCACCTCTCCAGACCTTTGGGGGCAGATTTCTTTATCAACCTTCCTGGTGAAGGGCAATCTCACCCAGGTTCTGCATCTCCCCAACAAAATCCCTGGAAAGACCACTGAATTGCTCTTGAATGGCAAGACCTTGGCTCAAATCTCAACTTACAACAACCAGGAGTTTCCCTTGGGTACTGGGATCTAACTAGGAAGGCAATTCAGACCCCTGACTTCTATGAGCCTGACGTTCTCCCTCTTTACCATGAACTTCTACCAGTCTCAGATCACGCTCTCAGGCTCACTCCCTGGTTGCTCACTGTCATGTTGTTGATGGTATTTGTTGTGTACTTGGGTAGGTCCAAGGGACACAGCAGAAAATCCTAACAGTAGGACTGGATTCATACTAAGCTGGAGGTTAGTCTTCAAGGATGAATAAGGAAGTTGCCTTAAGGCCCTGGGAATGATAATGATCAGAAATCTCCTCTAGACTAGACTAGGAAGATGGCGCTGAAGTACAAGGATAAACACAAGGAAAGAGTGTAAATTGAAATTAATCTTATTGGGTGAATCATTTAGATTCTTATAAGGTAATTGTCTACCACAAAAATGGTAGAAGGACAGATAGATCACTGGCCACTCTAATAGTGGGTCAAGGATCACTCAGTTTACCAGTTGAGAGCGTAAATAAGTTCTTTGCCTGATTTGGTGGGACCCCATTTTGAGGAGAGAAGGGGAACTATAGGATTTTGCACTTAAAATTTGATCCCACAATGGTGAAATTTATAAGGCCTGAGTAGCAGGATTCACAACAGTATTGGATGCTTACTTTCCTAACTGTCCCTTGCATTGTCTTTCTGAACCCCTGTTCAAGAGGCCATCCTGGTTTTGCACTGATGGCATTCTGGTGATTTTCTCCCCTGGGATGGGAGCCGAGCTTAGTTAGTTTAGCCCCCTCTCTTACAGTGTGTGGCTGTGCATGATAATATATCCTCTTTGATATTCATATCAAATAAGGCATCTGTATCTTTTCAACTTACCCCTTTATTTTATTTGTTGTGATCTAGAAGTATATACACCGCATTAGTATAGGGTGAATTATAGAGTTTATATCTTATAGCTTTAGAGTATTTTGCCTGTATTTTCTTCCCACTATCAAGTTTATACTTCTGGGAAGTATAATAAACAAAATAAAGGGTAAGATTAAGAAGAGAATGATACTTTATTGAATATGAATATAGAATATTATATAGTATCATGACAAGCCACATATTGTCCATGTACGTCATGGCGGTCATGGGGCTTATCTGAGTAATGTTCCTCTTGAGTCACGAGGCGTAATCAAGTTGTGTTCCATTTAGGACCTGGATTGAGTGATCCCCGTCATAGATAGTTAACTGATAATGGTGCCACTGGTTTATTGACTGGATGGTGAACCATTCAGTGAGCCATTCAGTGATTTACTTGGGGAGTTAATTCCCCGAGAGGGAGTAATCAAAGATGTTGCAACACCAAAAACTTATATCTTTATGGTTTTACGATGCTTGGTTTTTGGATCTTCACCCAAGGGTAGTATCTGTGTGTTTTTTGTAGACTGGAGTTCTTTGGGGATTTGGAAGATGGGAGGTACAAAATTACCAAATTCAAACAGAAGATTTATATCTCTGCTTAAAGATGGAGGTGATTTGATTGCTTCGCCCAAGTCAAGCCTTGTCGGAAGAATATCCTTGCTAATGGATCGCTGTGGAGAGTTTTATAGGGATTTGTTTTATAAATTATACATTTATTGTAAAAGGCAAATATAGTCATGCGTCAATGCGTTTCATTTCGACGCGGAGGGCGCTTCCCTGCCAGATGGCACCGTTCTCGGCCCGAACTGCAGCATAGCATGCGCTGGGGGTGCCGTACTTGACATAGGCACAGGCTAAGGTTTGGGTGGGGTGGACAAGGAGGAGGAGGTGGTCAATGGTGCCGTACTTGCGGAAGCGCTCGACAAGAAGCTTGGGCGAGATGCAATCAGGGTTCAGTTTGCCAATGTAGATGGAGCGGTGGTCGTAGGCGGTGGTGAGAGTGGGTTTGACTTCGATTTTGAGGTCGGCTTTCCACTCTGTGGTTTGTTTAATCTGCGAGAGGGCGAAGATGGCTGCGGTGCGTGATGAGTACGTGACGTATGCTATGCTATGAGGAAGTTGCGAGTAGGCGGTGCCCAGCATGTTGAACTCGCGGATGGAGCCGTATTGAGCCAGAATGCTGCGCACCTGCACAGCGTGAAGCCCTGCTGGGATGGAGTCAATGAACAGAGAGCAGTTCGTGCGGCTCTTTTCCACCCGTAGATGGCGCCCATCTAGCACGGTGTTCTTGCCCTTCTTGAGGATGGCGTCGACCTGGCCCGCGTGCTCAAAGTACACCAGCGCGTAGGGCCGGTTGCTGGGGTCGCGGTTGATGCGGACTGAGGAAACCGCCCCCAGCTGCGCAAAGTGACGGAGAACACTTGCGCGTAGATCAAGCGCATCACGCGAGTTATCTAAATTGCCTACAAACAAGCAATTCTCCGAAGAATCCGCCTCCGTGCCACACCCCATTCGCAGCTCAAGGCTTTCGAGGCGCCGCTTCAACCCATCAATGGATTCCTCACTTCCAACCATCCCTGCACCCATGCTTCCCAGCGAAAATGTGTTCATTTACCATCCTCACAAACCTTCTTCCTTTAAATATCTCCCACACGTCATTATTTCCCACCTTGCATCAATCTTTTTAAATCCAACACCATAAATTCTATTTTAAATCCCTCGTGCCTTACTGACCCCGAAAAACATTACCACGACCCCTCAAACGCCAGCCCGCCATCAACAACTCCCAAACCACCTAAATCCAATGGTGTCATTCACTGCTCAACGAATAAAAATTTACTCCAAGTAAGCAAAAAACCCTTTACTTTCTTTTCCTTTCTACTCACTCGCCCAAAATCGTTAGAAAGTTTGCTAACCAATCAAATCCCAGCAACTAAGCCACAACCCCTATTTTCTATTGACAAACAACCTATACATTCATCATCAAATCTTATCAGCTATGAAGACAAATCCAGCCCAACGCCACAACTTGATTCCCACTCAAAAACCTCATTTATACCCTAATAAAAATATTAATGTACCACAAATTAAAAAATATTCCAATTATACCCCACCCAAACATAATATACTTCCCATACATATTTAACCGCAGCAATAACTAGGCATGGACTATAATAAATCCAACCTTTAATAAAATCTAGACTAAATCGACCAACTGCTCACCAGCTAGACTCATCAAATCACCCCAGCTCTAACCCGAACCAGCCAATCAATTTGCGCCACAAGCCTTTCCAACCCTCTTCTACAACCTAACTACCCTTCAACAAATCCAAACCTACTTTCACATACACATCCCTCAGTGCAAATTAAAAATTAGACAACTGACATTAAAAATATTTACAAATCTCTTCAGTTCGAAGATATACCCACCCATCACAATTTACTCCCCAAGCCATGAAGCGGTCGTACATATCCACTTCAACTATCCATAATAGGATAAGCAGGAACCGGACTCGATAGCAAATATATATGGCAACTCGGTGTACCCTACAGAACAAGATTTTGGAATCCTTTGGCTACCACAATCCCAATACCACCCAACTCAAGCTTGCTCAGACAAAATTATAACCCTATCTTCTAAGCCAAGCTATCCCAAAATAAACACTAGTTTTAAGTTGCCAGGATAATAAAGTTATTGCATTACTAGTATCATATCCCTTGGTAAGATACACTATTATCACACATATACTTTCGGGAAGTATACAATATAAGAAAGGGGAAGATTTAGATGGGATTGGTATCATTAGTTATACAATAAGGAATATATATGATTGATAGTGTACCCACAGTTTCCACATAGATGATGTGTTTTGGAAGAGGGGAGCCCTCTTTAAAATAAGGGGTAACCTTAGTATAATATCTAAACTGAATCCCAGCACCAGCTCTACTCCTCTAGTTGAGTCATTTATCAGGAGATGGCTTCCTGAGGGATATCAATCAAATACATTACAACATATCCTCATGGGTATTGAAATTTAGAGCCCAGGATAATCTGTTAGGTTTATCAGGGATCCAAGCTGACCACTTATCCAGTCCAGCCTTGGATACAGGTATCCATGAGTTTCTTTTAGCACGTCTGGTCTCACATAGATGAAGTTTTTTGCCAGCCATGAGCTTTAATTATCTATCAGTGCCAATCCCTTTGACAAGATTGGGGTTATTTTCTCTAACTTCCACGGCAATACCTGGTCCTCTTACCCTATCACCCAGCTTTCACTGGATATGGTTGATCACCCAGATCCTATCCCCTGTTTAGGATCTTTTCCCTGAAGGAGTATGACCTCTCTTTTAACTATTTCAATTCCCTGCTTTCTTGATCCTCTCTTGTGTGTTGTAAATCAGGGATATCCTTACTAGCCACTCTTTTAGGTAAAGGTAGTAAAGTCCTAAAGTATAGGTAAAAGCTTTAGCTTGTATCTATATACCAACCTGTAAGACTTTGCCCATATTTCAGTTTATTTGGGTACAACCAGACACACCAGCTGACAGTGGCATGTTTTTCTGAGGCAACATGTAGTGCTAAATAGTGAAGTAAGTAAGGGACTCAGCCCTTCAGGGAACCCTATCCCTCAAGATAGTAAACCTACCAGTACTGAGCTAAAGAAGCAGGAGGCAGTACACATCACTTTGATTGGGCCTAGGGAACTGAATCTAGGATGTTAGAGCAGTAGGGGGATTGCCCAGTTACCTTTGGTAGTGGGTTGGCACCATAAGAGCAGAGTCTTGTAAGAGTCTGGTGGGGTGCTTATATTCTTAAAGTAAAGAGGACAAGCCTAAGTGCAAATTAGATGGAGGTAATGTCTTTCTTTATTGCATGTAAGAAAAGATTCAGTTTATAATGAGATCATTCTGCACATAGATATATACAAGATAGGAAAACAGGGTAAGGAATGACCAGACTACTGTTCATCCAGTAGTAAGCCTGATGGCCAATACAGGGAAGGAGAGAAATAGCCATGTTTCACCTCATTGTTGAATGAAGGACTTATTAACAACCATCACACCTTGTCCTAGTGCTCAGTGTTGAGCCGCCCTTGGCAGGGACAGTCTTCACAGGTGTAATGACGGCTCTTGAAACCCCATTTTACATTATTATAAGAGAAGATGTACATTAGCCACCATGGCCAGCCCACCCTTAACACTCATGATGAGGAAGTATTTGGATAGGGAGGAAAGAACTTAAACTAGCCATTGAGATTGCAAATATTGTGGGTCAAGAGTGGATTCCGGAGGCCAGAAAAAGCATGGCAAAAGTCAGAGAAGTAGTCAGGCTGGGGCTTTGAATCATCTCCTGATGAATTCTTACCAGGGGAGCTTGGTAGGGTGTTAAAGAAGAGGGCTTGTTGTGGTGCTCCTTGTGTGGAGGAGACTAATCTTTGGGGGGTCTTTTGGGCCTGGCACTGCTTCTTGGAGGGCTATGTATCTGATGCCAAGTTATAAAAAGTTGTCAGTAAACAACATATGTGATTCCTCACCCCTAGTGGAGTGAGATAGACTTGAACAGGGTTGGCTTGGGGGAGGATTTGAAAGCTGCCTTATTGGTGGTTGCTGGCTGCTTCTTGGTGGATTTGATGGGCTTGGAGGGATACCTGGTGCTCTTTGCCTGGTTGGAAGTAATCTTGTCCTAAATATGATAAGTAATAAGCTCTAAATAATTCAATGCATTTACAAGAAAACAGCTATACAAATTGTTATCATTAAACTTTAAGCTTATAGGGCTTTTATTTAAATTTAAAATATAAACCCAGGAGAAGTATTTAGCTTATTCAAGTTTAAACCAACAAGTTAAAAGTTAAAGGAGATATGCAAGATCAGTAGATTTAGAGATGAAGTTCATTTTTAAAACACAAGGAATATGAGCAAGGAATGTCAAGAATACAACATATTGAAATCTCAGATGCTTAATTCTGTATAACATAATGTTCTATATGTGTCAGAGACCCGCTTGAAAGGGAAGAAGCTCCCAATCTTGTGGCAAAGGCCCCCCAAATTTAGTCCTGATATTAAAAAACTAATAGGGATGGTGACTATTGCCAAGTGACTGAACTGCCCTAGGAAGGCTAATCTCCCCATTAAGGAGTTGAGCCTTTCTAAGATATGGTGACCCATCAAGTAGGCCAGAAGTTAGAAGGTCACATTAGGTCTAATCAGAGAGACTTCATCTTCAGGAGGGAGATGAGCCAAATGTCGATAGATAAAATTATTTTCCCAGTGGACAGAAGAATATTTGAACTAGCTGTGAGATAAGGATTTTCCTTATGGGACTCATTGTGAGAAGAGTTTTACCAGCTGGTGGTGCGGGTTAGACCTTCAAGGGATAGGAAAAGTAGAGGTAAATGAGTTAGCAACCAGAGTAGGAATAGAATTCTCTTCATGATCCTAAAGAAGTGTCAGGATAAGGTCAATTACAGGAAGGTAGTATAGTATAAATAAATTTTATTGTCACTAGAACAAATAAAATAATAGAAACTAGCCTATTTAAATGCTGATACTGTAGGTTCAGAACCTAAAGTTAAAAATGAGGGACTGTCGAATTCTTTTGCATAAACTCACCAACTTACTGGAATATTTTTCATCCTTTTATATAAAAATTAAGTTGTCCTGTGATTAAAATTACTCCATTAAGTTGGAGAGTTCATGCAAAAAAATTGAAATTCCCACATTTTTACCTTTAGGTTCTGAATTTATAGTACTGATTATCAATCATTTAGGAGGCTTTTAAAAATGAGAGGAATTTAAACTAGGTTTTATTAATGAATTGGCATATAAGAGGAGATGACACAAGTAATCCTGGATGTGTTAACCAATTAGAATGGTCATTATTCTATAGGAGAGGGACCAGAAAATAGGGGAGAGAACCACACTGTCAAGAGACAGTGTCAGGATTGACATTTTTCTTTCCCTCAAACCCCCAGGCTAAGAGCAAGAATCAAACCCTGAACCTGACCACCAATGGCTGCTAGCCTTGAGGACCAAAGGGCCAGTGTAAGGGATTCTATCCCTTACACAAGTCATTGTTCTATTGCTGGTTTTTTTAAAACATAAATTAATCACAGGAAACAGAATTTAAAATGCAGAAAACAGAATTAATTTCCAATCCAATTCATTTAATATAATCAATCTGAATTTGTGTTCAAAATTGATAAATGAACACACTTTCAAGAACAAAAACAAAAGCAAGAGCAAAAGCAAACACTTGAACTTAATATTCAATATAAAACCTTGTTTAAATCCTAAAATCATATCCAAGAGTGAAGAAAGCAACAACAGCAACAAAAACATATTAAAAACAAGATCTGAAACCCCAAAACCAGCCAATCAAACCAAAAATAAATGCAGATCAGCCAACCACCATTGTACAGGGGACCCTTCTAGCCAATCAATCAATCTATCAAGGCAATACAACCAAGCCAAAGGAATGCTGTTCATCCAGTCTCAGATTACTATCCCCACCAGAAGCCAGAAGAATACTGCTGCTCAATAATCCAACCTACCTCTTCCTGCGTTGCAGGCTGCAGTCTGCTGCAGACCTGCAAGGCAATACTAGCCAAACTACCCCTGCAGGATCACCTGGTAACCACTATGCTCCCTCCTCCAACTACTTCAGTATTTAAACTGAATATTTTTCCTTGAGAAAATTGCTCCAACAATTTCTCTTATTCCTATCAACCAATAAATCTATATTTTTGACCTCTAAACACTTGATTAGTAGATTCTAAAGGTTCCCCCTCCAACATCATGAAGTTCATCTTCCTTGTATGGAATTTTTGTGTGTTAATCAGTTATGGACAAGCCAATGTGAACTTTGAATCCTCCAAAAAAACTCCTACTAACAAATCAGAAGACTCAATCTGGTATCATTTCAGACCAAGTCACTGCCATGCCCCTTACGTAGAAACAGCGTGATTCCCACCTATTATCTATCCCAAGGCCCCCTGGTTGGTTTTGGGGTACATCAGCGTCTATCATCTTCTAAACCACTTCACTCCCTTCTTGGGAAGATTCCGCTTATTTGGTCACCTTCTACACATGTTAATGATAGGGATTCCAGTAGTGTCCACTTTATTCAAATTCAACTTGGGAGCTCTCCTTCATTCAATTGGAGAGAGACTTCCCAATGAGTGGATCCCTGACAGGAAACAACCTGCCCCCAGAGGTACCAGGGGAGCCCCAAGAAACCTTGGGTCTGATGGGTACTTTTGAGAGTGTAAAGTAGCTGGAAAAGGTTGGGAGACTGTATGGCTTAAACCTAGGAGTTTGAAGCTGGCTTCAAGAAAAAACAGATAGTTTTTAAACTTAAAGTAAGTCTTTACATATTCATACACCCGAGCTTTTAGGTGTAAGCTGATTTCAAAAGCGTAATGCAATTAACAGCCTTGATTGACACTAACAGTACACTTAGTTGATGGCTAGGAGGAGCCAGAGCAAAGGGAGAAGACAGAAGGGAAGAAAGTTTGCTTTTTTTACTTATACTTTAAGATAAGGACTCTAAAAAAGGTGTCCAACCTCAAACCAAATTTTCAAAAGGTAAGTCTTTTATTTAAAACCATAGACAACCAGGGACTTTAATTGGTCAGCCTGCCTTATAAAGGGGAAGCTACTTAACAATTGAGCCACCAGGAGCAGTGAAGCTTCCTGGCTGACTGGGGGATAAAATTTGCCGGGCATGCCCAAGATGTTAGAAAGCTTTAGGCTAATTTCTGGCTTGGTTCTGGTTGGATGTGGACTATGAGACATCCCTTCAAAGGTTCTGGAGATGACAGATTAAAACCTGTGGGAAACAATTTTTTCAGTTGATTGTCCAGCTCTGATTATTTTCAAAGGTGGGCAGCACCTAGCTGAATAACAGTCCAAATTGATCAGCATTTCTTCCACTTTTGGGCAAGAAATGTGGGGTGTGGAGGGGGGAGCTTGGGACAGATAATCCAGGACAAATATCTCATCAATGGTATGAGCCAAATACCCTAGATAACTCAATAATTTAGTAGGACTTAATGATGATTTTTTGTTCTTTGGGGTAAATTTCCCAGTCCAAGGCCAAAGGGCAATGTAATTTTACACTTCCAATCAATCCTGCAAGGACTCACCCAGTAGGAAGAAGATTTCCTAATTGGTGAATCAAGGCAGAAGGATTCAAAACTTCCAGCATAGATCCAATTGGAAGGGTACCATTCTCAAATGAACTAACTATCCAAATAAGCAATATTGGCCATGAAGAGGATTGAACTACCCCATGAACATATAAGCCCCCAATTAGGAGAGCATAAAGGCTGTGGCAAGGGGGTGGAACACATTTGGATTGATTGGAACAGTGCTTCTTTGTTCACTGTTTCTTTAACAGGTGGTTTCTTTGAGAAGGTGAAAGCAGTATACAATTTGCCAGGAATATCAAAAGCCTATTTACCATCTTGGCAATACTGGGTGTCAGTACCGGACCCTGATCTAGTATCCATGTTGACATAGGACTGCACTAAGTGTAGCAACATTAGATACAGTAACTATTTAAACTTGTTTTACCTAAGTGAAGAGACTTAGGTGATTTCATGGTTCTATATAGGAGGCTTACAAACAATAAAAAGAGTTTAATTTTTTAATAAAAATGTCAAATTCTTTATTGATTAAGCAATTGTGATAATTAAGGCTTGAAGTCTTATATAGATAATAGTTGAAAAAACTGGGTAGTGTGGGATATATGTTTAGTAACAGAAAATAGAATATGGGTTTTAATTACATATCCAAGCAACTCTCAAACATAGGATGTTAACCAACTGATACACTTACCCACCATCTCTTAGGCATCAAAAAACAGGAATTTTAAGTTTAAACACTCAAACAGTTGAATAGATGTTCTTTAACCTGTATTAACCTCTTAAGTTCAAGATGGAGAGTTTCCAGAGCTTTGAAGTTGCCATAACGGCCTGAAACGCCAGCATGGTCTTCTGCAGCCTTTGGTTGGGTAAATTTACAAAAATGATTAAATTTACGCCTGGAATCGGATTCAGATATATTCTTTGAATCGAGATTGAACAGGTGAATAGTTCCTAGTAGACCTACAGGTTTAACTTCCGTTCTGGACTCAATTACAATTAAGCTGACTTCACTAGCCAATGATTCTGTACTGTCTTGATGTTCTTGGAAAACGGAGTAGCCACTTGACGTGTCCTGATCATAGTTAATTATCTCATAATCAATTTCTTCAGTCTCAACAGTTATTTTAGAAAAGTAAGTGTTATGATCATCAAAATGATGGTCCTGACCACCCCATTAAAGGTTTGATTCCATCTAACATAACTACAAAGATCTCAATTCTGAAAAGGTGTAACTTTACTGCCCCCTACTTCAGGGGATAACTCAGATCCCCTAGATATCCTTGGAGATCACTTCAGCCCACTAAGGCTATAAATATTCAACATTTTGATATTCAATGAACTTATTATTTCATGCTCTGATACTATTTTAGTATGGTTCTTTTAAGTTTTAAGTTTTTTTTTCAACCTCAATTTAAAAGCATTATTTTACCGGTGCCAAATCCTGCTATAGTAGACTCTGCATTTAAGTCATAATCATTGTTTTAACGTTTGAGAACAATAGAAGTTGTCTTCTTTAGTTTGCTAAAATTTTAGTTCTTTCAAAGAGCTGGCTAAAAAATATATTGTAGTCATCTCCTTCTTGCAACTATACCCAATAATCTAACATTTGTAAATTGGGCTATTTTGCTATTTTGATATGAACTTCAAATTGCAATACTTGCAATAACCTGGTTGGGTTTGCTTTCAGATTCTATATTTCCCCCTTTCTTTAAATGTGTCAAAGTCAATGTCCAAATATTTCATATTGTGCTACCTTGGAGATTATGACCCTGGTACAGTATCACACCCAATCAAACACCTTGTCTATCTAGTAAACAATCCCCGCTCTTAATCTAAAATATAATTAGGATTCTCTCTCTAGATAAAGACAAGTTTATCCACATTTGTTTTTGATTTTAATATCCTTCAAGCTTATTCATTTCTTTTTGCCAAAAGTAAATCTCTCTTCTTTTGTTCCAGGAAATTAAGGTGAAACCCCTCAATTTTGACCTGAAGGCAAAACCAAGGCTAGCTTCAAACCTCAAACCTTTTGGAATAAAGGTTTCCTGCCATGTCCTCTTGGATGTCTTACTCAAGAGTCAAACACAAAAAAATGGTGCTCACTACAGGGGCTGCCATCCCTTGGATACTCTGTTTCCTTGTGCATTCACAGATCCTTCTCCCATTGTCACTGAAGTACCTGAGTCCCCTAAGGTTTTGAGTCCTCCCCTTGAGAAGGATATTACTGACTCTTCCCATATTCCTATGGTAATAGTGTTGTTGTCTGAGCCCTTATGGCCCCCCAGATTTCTCACTTGATCTCAAACAAGCTTATGCCACTTCTTGATCACTCCTCCACACTTGTACAGTAGGCATATACTATTGTCATAATATTTACTCTATTGATGTTGATTAGCCTATCAGAAGGATAGCTATTCATCATAGATAGTTTAGATTATATATTATTTCTTCACAAGTATTTGAATGTAAAGTATGGCACTTTGATCATGATGATGCATCTAAGCATAGTCATTACAACATGTGGCTCAACTGAGAAGATGCTTGAGCCTAATACATTGAACCCCTTTCCTTAGCCCCAAACCCCCTCTGGTTCCATAGTGCTAATTGGCACTAGACATTAGTTTGAGTTATTAGCACTGAATGGACTATATAACTCTCTTTATCTTTTCAAATAAACAAGACTTTTAATTTTACTTTACACTTACTTGCTTGATATATTTGATTACTCTTAGTTGTTACCTTCATTGAATAGGTAAAGACTTAAGGTCATCTTATCAGTGATAAGCTATTGTGAATCCAGCCTTTCCTGTTCTTTTCAAAGCAAGCAGCCTACAAAGAAGTACCCAGAAGGACTAGAAAGGCTCCATATTACAACAACTATATTCCTGTCCTCTGTCTCAGTTATCCTTCTAAGGACCTGTACTCCTTTTTGCTGGACTTTAGTCTCCCACATAGTTTGATGAAATCAATGGAAACTATTGGTGTTCTGGTGAACTGGTTCATCCAGCCTGTCTTAGCCCATCATCAAATAGTTCTGAGATCCCAAAATCAGCTCCTGTCTGCAGTGGCCTCATAGGTAACCAATAATCATGCTCATGATATGGATTACCAAGAGTGAACCCACAGTCTCTTTGTTTGTATATCTGACAACCAGCATGATTCCCTAGCTTCTCAAAAGTATCTGACCTCATCCCTGGACACACTTTGCTCCTCTTCCCCTGGATATATTATATAGCTTCTGTGTGAATTTAATGACAACCACGCTGTTGGATAAGGTCAAATCAAAGCCACACTCCTACAATATTGGCAAGATTTTGAGACCTTGGTAGAAGAGCTCAAACAATTAAGGAAACATACTAATGTCCAGTTTTTGCTTGTTGGGGCTCATTTGGATGAGTGGGGCAATAAGTTGCAGCAAAGATACATCTTATAAAAGGCTACACAAAGCAGTATGCTACACTAAGTCAAAACTTATATCAATAAGAGGTGGCTTCTGTGGCTGTGATGCCACCCACACCTTCCCTGAAGGCCCAAGTGCATCTGAGGCCAAGATTTGGGAGTCTATTACTAAAATCAAGGCCACCAATTCTTGTCAATCTGCTGCTGTTAATATACCTGCCTCTGAACCTATTTCTGATTCCTGTATTACTACTTTGAATGACCAAGTGGCTACATTTAGGGGTAAGATTGCTTACCTACATCAACATCTCTCAGATCAGGAAACTCTTCCTCTGAAGAAAGTGGTGAAGGCAAGAATAAAGATGAAGAGGAACTGATCACTTCAGATCACAGGTGCTAGCAAGGCTTAGAGAACAGCTCTTCATCAACTGTACCCTTGCATTGGACAACTTGGCCTTTGTGATAAATGATGTTGCAAATAGACAAGACTTCCTATAAAATGAGGATCAAAATATCACTAGACTAACTGAGACTATAAATGTGAAGTTTTCCCCTTTGATACCTCAAGCCACTGTCATGGTCACTTAATTCAATGGAGTTGCAGATAAGTTAGCAGTCCAAAAGATATGGATTGTTGAGATTAAAACTGTTGCATCTGCAGCCAGAACATTGGAGGCCAGAAAATCTCTATCCTAGATACATTAGAAGAATGTCTTTGTCTTCTGTGGGCTATACAACCTGCTGATGAGTCCAAGTTTTAATCCCCATCTATCATTAATGTTATCCATACAGGCAACAACAGCCTTTTTACTTCCTCCTCTATTGATCCCAACTATAACCCAACTGTTGGGAATTTTGACCAAGCAATGATGCTAATTATGACAGAACTTGCAGATATGAATTGCAGCTACCAAATTACATAAATTTGTAGTATAAACTATATGCATATTGAATTAGCAGTAGTCTGCTGACCTGTGCCTTAAACTAGCCAATTATAAGTGCTGCCACGGAAATTAAATCATACATGATTTGCCGCTGCAGCACTTTAAAAATACACAAGCGCTGCGCCGCCACCTAGTAATTGGATTAGGCGCCAAACTACTTTTATGTCAAGCGCCACTGCGCCAACTGAAAATTATTACAAGCGCTGCGGCGCCGCCTGGCAAATATTGCAGGCGTCAAAGCACCACCCTACTTTTACATCAAGAGCCAAGGTGCTTGGTTCAATTTCCCATAATCTCAGATTTCCTAATTTGATTGTATTTCTAAGCAGTCAATGTGGGGACACAAATTAAGCAGGATGAATGGCCCCAAAATATAACAAACCCCCACACCAGCAAGGATCACCTGTGCTGGGTGAAGCAACTAAATCTCATTGATTGGCGTGTTTTAAACAGCCAAACCTAGATCACTAATTACCCAAAATAAGAGTGTGTTGGAATGTCCTAGAAGATATTGCCAACAGCTCAGTAAGACGCTCCCTAAGAGGGTATAAATACTTTTCCCCTAATAATAATAAAATACTTTTCAACTTATTAAAAGTGCTTCTGCGTGATCAGAAGCCAAGCCTCAAAAGTAATTATTGATTCCTCTTCTTATAAGTTCTTCTGCCACAATACTAATCATATCCTCACATATGACAGTATTCAAGCCAAGTACTCTGCGCCCTATTACAGAAATGAGTTGCCCCCATACACCCAGCACAACACCAACCTTTCTACATACCTTAAACCCCAAGATCTCTATCATTACAGCTTCCCTGACCATTTACAAAACTGCCATGAGAAAGACCACTGATGATCTTAAGAAGAAACACATACTTAACTGCCTACATCCTACTTTCCAGTAAGTTGTTGTCCCTAAACCCCTTTCTATTTTCAAATGAGATGCTATAAAGCAACCCTTAATTGAATAGATTTAAAGAGTCTCTAGTTTGAAGGTTAAAAAGAATGCCTTCATGCATATTGCCTTCAAACCTAAGGGAACCTTGACTGAGTTTTCTGATTGATTTACATTAAATAACAATAGCTATCACCAGCTTCCACTTGACATCTAGAGAGACCTATGCTACCTGTTTCAATGCCCTTAAAGTGAACCAGCTCTTGTGCTTACACTTTCAGGCACATAATTTGTCTCTCACCTTCATTAAGAGTATCAAGACTTTCTAAAAGACATTTACTTGCCACATGGTGAAACCTTGATGCACAAAAATTAAGTCCAATAATACTGATATTACTTCCCACACTCCCTGCATCATGACTTTGGGGTTCAATGGGAAGCCCAAACGTCAGGGCTATCATAATTGTGGCCAGATATATCACCATTCTTGATTATGCACAAAATCTCAAGTAGAGGGATGTGATCCTAAATTGAAGAAGGAAAGGAGAGGTTAACTTAGATATAAAGATGCTCTCATTTGACCAACCTCCCCAGTCCCCTCCTGATCCTCTATCTGATGATGAACTGTTTTCTCTTCTGAACCCCACTATCTTCCATCTATTCTATGAACTCCTGAGTGATTCTGAACCCTCAGATTTCAAATATGATTATGTTGATAGTTATGGCTATTCTGTATTTACTGTTCCTGAAACTGTGTCTTTTCCTTACAAACTCTGTTCCAGGAAAACCATCACCATAACTTGCCCACCTCCAGCTGAGGCCAAATCTTTGGTGACTTGTCCCTTTCTAGCTCAAGCTAACTGAGACCCATCTTAGTGGACGCCTCAGAGGAAGCATCTGAGTTAACTGAGGCCCTCTTACATAATATTTCTATATCCCTACTGTTGCAAACTGTTTACAAGGAAATTCCTGCCTTGAAATGTATATAGGCAAAGTAGTAAAAAGAGCTGGAAGCTGCTCAAGATGTCCTAGCAGATTTAACCCCTTTTGGAAAAGATACTACCTGAGTAGAATCATTTATCCAGAAAGTTAAGATTAAAGAAATCTTGGATACTGGCTCCCCTGTTAATGCTGTATCATGTAAATTGATGGAGAAGCTCAAACTAGCTCCTGATCTCAACTACACTCAATCCTATGGGACTGCTGGTATGGCCCAGACCAGGGCTATTGTCACTTACTCTGCTTTGCCAATTAGGGTTGGAAAGCTCCTCATTGCCTCCCCTGTGATTATATTAGAAAACAAAAGCTAGGAAATTTTGGTAGGAACACAATTCCTACAATAATGCAATAAAAATTGTCAACCTTCAAGATGGGTACCTATTCCTCTTAGGGTATTAAGTCCTTTTAAGCTTTGAGGAACCTCTGTTTATCTCTGGCAAAAGGCTTAAGATATGTGTTCTTGAATACCCCATGGGCATCTTCTTGCTGATGTATAGAACTCGCTCCTTCAATATGTGCTCCCTTCCACTGTCTTGCCCTGCTAAAGAAGGTGTTCCACTACATCTCCAGCTGTCATTGTTATCCCTCCTGGCTCCCAGGTAATCATTGACTCCCAGATCTCCTATGAGTTGCCTGAGAAATCCTTCTTAGATTTATACTCTCCTGAGTCCCTAATTTTCAAAAAAAAACTGTCTATGTCATGTTATCTTAGATCAAACTCATAAGAAACCTTTAAAATAACTTTTGGCCAATTTGACTGCTTCACCCATGCAGGTCTCTAAAGGACAAGTTGTGAGACAGAGTTGCATCTTAGGAGCATAACATGTGTCCTCTCTTTATTATTTTGGGGCATTTGGTGACTTTAATCTACCTGAAGAGGATCCACAAGTGCTCTCCTTGTTCAAAGCTGCTGATTTTCCTCAACTCTTGCCTATCCAGCAGAAGGAAGTACTTGATTTCTTAGATCAATTTAAGGACATTTTGCCTCTGGACCTAACAACTACGGGCTGGCCAAGGGTGTTATCCATCAAATCAATACAGGAGATGCACCCCCTTTCTGTGCCAAACCTTATAGACACAGTCAAGTAGAAGATGCTCAAGTACCTAAGGAGTTAAAGTAACTCTTGGATGCTGGATTGAGGGCCCAGTCTCAAATCCATGGACCTCCCCTTTGCTCATACTGAAGAAGAAAGATGGAGGTCACCGCATTGTGATGGACTATTGACAATTGAGCTCCTTAACCAAGAAGGACTCTTACCCCTTGCCGGTTATTGATGATGCACTCTGCTACCATGGAGACTCCAAGTTCTTCTCAGCTATGGATTTGGCATCTGGTTACTGGCAAGTTGATCTCTCTCTGGAGGATAGGCAAAAAGCTGCGCTTATCACGTCTGAAGGGCTGTTTGAGCCTACCTGTATGCCTCAGGGACTATGCAATGCCCATGCTACTTTTAAGAAGGCCATGTACTACATTCTTTGTGATCTGAAGCTCTCATGTATTCTGGTGCACTTGAATGATATAACGGTCTTCAGTGCTACCTTTACTGATCATCTAGCCCACCTAAAGAAGTATTCCTAAAAATTTAGAAGCTGACCTCAAACTAAAACCCTTGAAGTGTGTTTTATTCAAGGAACATCTTAAATAAAGGGCCATGAGGTGACCCAGACTGGGATTTGTCCAATAAACAAGAAGGTTGAGGCCATAGACAAGATACTTCCACCTACCAACCTGCGCAAAGTACAAGTCTTTCTCAGTATGATGGGTTACTACAGACAGTTCATCCCTGACTTTGCCAATACAAGCAAACCTTTGGTTCAACTGTTACACAATTTCCTCTTTGAATAGACTGCTAGCCAACAACAAGCTTTTGAAACTCTTAAAAAAAGCTCAAAGAGGCTCCCATTCTGGTGTATCATGACTATAATAATGAATTCATCCTTTACACAGATGCTAGCAACCTAGCTTTTGGGGCCATCCTGGCTCAACTAGACTACAAAGGTGTGGATCACCTTGTATCATATACTTCTTGTGTACTCAAAAAACATGAGAAGAACTATTCTGACATAGAGAAAAAATTCCTTGCCGTATTGCATGCAGTTAATCAATTCTGCCATTACATTTATGGCACTCATTTCAGTGTGGTCATTGACCACACTTTGCTCAAGTGTTTGCAGCAGCTCAAAGACCAGAAGAATGACTAGATAGATGAGCCCTCTTTCTGCAGAGGAATGCCATAATAGTGATACATTGTCCTGGGATCCAACACCAAAACACTGATGGATTGTCCCAAATGCCTATCCTTGCTCTGCACCCTGATGAAGATGATTTGTTATATGAACTAATTGGATATCCTTCTTCATGGGAGAACAAGCCTGAGGAGATTCAAAATTCCCTGGCTAAGCTGTCTGAGAACACTCTCATTTGTAATATCCAGCTCTTCAAAAAGGTGCATGATCAATACCTGCCCTACGTACATCCTAGTATTTGCCTTTTGGTGGCCCTTCCCCTCCCCCCTCCTGATGGCTCTTCCCCCCTCCCTCATCTGACCCCAAGATGAGCATGAGGAGTACTCCAAGAAGTTCAAAGGTCTGTTCATGTGGCTTGGAATCCACTGATCATCCACTATATCTGCAACATGGACAGAGAGTTCAAAGTCCCTGATTGCTTCCCCCATTAATTTCCAATCATGTCAGTAAAGGGCAGCCCTGGCTATGTCACTGACAATTACATCTTTAACTGTAATAACCAAAAACACCAAACTAAGAGCAAGCACTTTGTATGTGAGGATAAGACTTGCGGGGCCCAGCTAAACACTAAGGATTGGGAGTGGATTACTGCTGAAAAGGGGGAGCACACCTGTGAGCCCCCCAATCACCTGATCACTTGTATGCTGAAGTGGTACCTTGTCCAAGTGATCCCCACCTCTGCCAACCTCTGCGCTTCAGATCTGGCCATCAAGGCCCTCCAGCACCCAAAGCCTAACAATCTTAAGTTGGTGCCCACCCAGGAGCAACTTGTTAAGTTCATCAGCAATAAGTGTATTGCCGCAAATCCCCCCTCCCCCCAAGGCCTTGGACGTCCTCTCAGAGCTTACGCTCACCCACAAGCTCAAGCAGCTTCCAAGTGGGAGGGCTTCCTCCTACACAATGATGGGCCTGGAGGCAAAGACTGCATAATATTCTATGCCACTCAATAGAACCTGCCAGGGTTAAAAAGGGCTTCAACTTGGCTAGTTGATGGTACCTTTGCCACTTGCCCCAAGATGTTCAAACAGCTCTGGATGATCCATGCCCAGATTGACATCCGGGTGATTTCACTTGCTTTCTTCCTCCTCCCTGGGGCCACTGAGTCCATTTACACCTGTGTGTTCTCCATCATCTACAGAGCGCTTTCCCTCCTTCCCCCCAACAATGACAATGGTGGCAAGAAGACCCCCTCACACCTGCGCCAACCCTCCTGCTGCTAACAAGGACCAGGCCACCCTGGACTTGGAGGAAAAGGTGAGGCTAAGAGCTCTTGGGCCTCACATGTGCATCATGGACTTTAAGCCTTCTCAGTTCAATGCATTTTAGCAGCTGTTCATCAGGGAGGTGCAGGGGTGCCACTTCCACTTCTGCCAATCAGTTGCTTGCAACATGCAGGCCCACACCAAGCTTAGTAGGTTGAGCCAGAGGGACACTTTGGACAACTGCAAATTTGTGCTGGTACAAGTCAGTGCCTTGGCTTTTTTAAAGCCAGAGCACACTGCACAGGGGCTCAAGGTTTTCTCAAAGGATCCTTAAATAGTCAAGCACCCAGAGTTCAAGCCTTTCCTCAAGTACTTTGAGCCCCAGTGGATTGGGAAGGTTGTCATGCAGATGCAAGGCAAGGCCTGCACCAAGGCCAGTTGAAACGTTTACTGGGCAGCCATCAACAGGGAGCTCAAGACCACTTTGGCACTAGAGGCTTATCACAAGAATCATAAGGAAAACTTTGGGCTTTATCCAAAGTTCAATAAGTTCTTCTCCCTCCTGCAGAATGAGCAAGAGAAAATCATCTCTAAGCTCAGAGATCTTGCCAACTGCATCCCCCCACCAAGCCTACAACCCGCTCCACCCTCTTCACCAAGGTCATCCAGGGTGCAGCCAAGCACAAGTATAAGGTCTATGAGCTTAAGCAGCAGATTGAGATTATTGCCACTACCCTCATGGAAGGGTCTAAAGTGAAAAGGCAAAATAAGGATGAAGAGTAAAATTTCTTGATTGCTTGGTTATATGATTTTACTTTTAACTTTTAACTTTTTTAGCTTTAATTTTTACTTTTTAGTTTTGATCATTCAGTTTTTAGTTTTATATTTTAAGTTTTTTGACTTTTTTAGATATCAGTGATTATTTTATGTATACATGGTAAGTTTGAGATGAATATTTATAGTTGAAAGTAAGTGAAATATCTAAATTTTTGTTAATTTACTAATAAAACATATGATATTCACAGTTGCGCCTATATAAACTATATCAAATAAAGATTTATATTTCTTCATAATTTGCATAAATTTTATTGTTGTATTTTTGTTTACTTTTTATTTCATTAGAACTTAGACTTTTATGGTAATAAAAAATATTTTTTATAATGAAGAGTTTAAATTAAATAGTAAAATAAGAAATAGTTGCTTCTACTTATTTTTATTAATTAGATTACTGTTTTTATTGCTTCTTGAGCTCTATGGGGTCACTTTAGTATACCATAGCTGTAAGGCTTAATTTTTTATATTAAAGGTTTCAGTACATTAAGATCTGTTAATTAAAAATTGTCAATTTCCAGTTGTTGATCAGGGAAAAAGCTGAATTCTCACCTTACTATAGTGTCAAGCACCAGGGAGTTGATCACCAGGGAGTTGAAATTACCACAGTTGCTTGTGTAGGTGAGTTTTTTTACCACCAAGTTGATGTAGGTACAATTTTGACAGTCTTCCCTGGTTTTCACAATCTCAGAAGCTTGGTGTACACTTAGACCTTTGAATTTCTCTAATAATGTAGCCATGACAGCTCCTACAGCTGGGCTGGCCTTCTGAAGTGATTCTAGGAAGGGAAGAGACATTCACAGTACACAGTAACTTATTCAAGTGTCAATGGTATTTTCATCATTTAAGACTTCAACCCCAGGCTGACCAGTTGTTTAGTATAAGGTAGAGATACAGTCTGGCAGGCAATGTGTGATATGACCACTTCAAGGTGAAGGGTTATCCAGCAATTCTGGGTATTAATAGTGAGTACCCGGCAGAGAAGGTCCTCTTGTACTTGTCCATTGTCAGGGTCTCCCAATTCTGGTTGGGAGAGAGAGTATCTCAAGGGGGATCATTGGTGGACTCTGGAGTAGGGGCAATACAAGTTCCAGGGTCAGGTCTATTGGGTTGTAGAGGGATGGGGGGAGAGGATTTTGGGGAAACCAACAAAGCAGCCAAGGATTTCTCCTTGTCCTGTCTGCTTATCAGATTTTGCTCATGTGACTGTACTAAACTCATGGTGGGCTTTGATTTCAAAAAGAGTTTGATTGTGATGAATTTCATAGGTTGAAATTCAAAACAATAGGATTGTCCCTGGAGAGATTTTCCAGCATAGTAATGGATTACCCAGGAATCAATAAGGCTGTACTAATTGAGGGCCAAAATGAATAATCTGAACAATTCAGGATATGAGACTAGGTGTCTTAAACCAATTGATTAGCTAGGAAGGTTAATTAATATATATACCCTGTAATATTATTAATGGGGATTTAATCATAGGGCCAAAATGGACTTGACTGTGTCAAGTAAAAACTTGTTGTCTTCAAAAAAATTAATTAACTGGGAAGGTTTATTAATATATGCTGGTAATATTTTTAATGAGGATTTAGTTATATTTTTTAATTGAATTGACTGTCTCAAGAAGTTTAGTTAAGGTTAACCAAAAGAAAATCCCCAAATCATGGTTTAAATTTGCTGTTTTGTAAATTTTATTTTATTAGAAGCGCCGCTGTGCCACCTGTTGTGAATACTGCTATTCACCATGTATTGATTTTGCCTTTGCTGGGCCATTTTAAAGACAAATCTCTTGCTTTTGCTTTTGCCTCTCAAAATGAGTTGATGGCTGAATCAGGAAATATAATTGTTTGGTTTCTTGATCCTGCGCAACTCACTTGCCCCACTCATGCTGGTGGTAAGTGATCCTACCGTCCTGGTAGTGTTTTATGGTATTCCTAACCACTATATATTCTATTTCATATTTACAAAGAAAAAATGTTAATAGAACTTAATTTTTATTGGTGTCTTCTGTACTTCCAAACCTCTCTCTAGCCACAACAAGTAGAGATTATTCTTCCAGGGTTGCAAGGTAATTGCATAGCCTTCCCTGTCATCTAACCAAGACTTAGTACAAATTCAATCCCAAGGTTAGGATTTCCCGTTGTGTGTCTGTGCTGCGCCTCAGAACACAACAAAAATGGTGCTCACTACAGGGGCTGTAAGCCCCTTGGTTATCCCTTTTGCATCCACGTTTTTCAGGCCCTTTGCCTCCGCCTATACAAGAGTCAACTTCACCTGAAATTACTATCCCTCCTATTGAGGAAGATATTGCCAACCCACCTATTACCCCCACTATACTGAACCTCAGGAATGATCCCTGCCTAGTTGCTTACCCCATGGGTACCCTTGACTTGGAACAAGTCATGGCAGTAGCCCTTGGGATAGCCCGTGAAGGAGCCATCCCTTGCCTTCAGCTGCAGTTCAGTCAAGTGGAATACTACAAATTGATTGTGGCTCCTCAAATTCCACAGCATCTTCTCTCAGCGGCTGGCTCTGCTGAGAACTTAATATTGTTCTTTGTGAAGCCTGCCTTGGACCACCATCAAATGGTGTTGGGGCTCCACGTCCAAGAAATCTTGTCTCTACAAGCAGCGGTTACTCATCACTGGTATCAGTTTGATGCCTACCAACAGTTGATTCATTCACTGTTTCCCTTGGTATCCGACAATCAGCGCAACTCTGTTACCTCCCAGACTTGTTTGGTTAACTCTGTCAAACGTATGCGCCAGTCCATCCCCAAATACGTCAGGGAGAGTCTACACAAGTTTCACCAGCTAGAACAACCCTGGCAAACTCAAGTAGATTCCACCTTGAACGCTTTCCTCTGCAACTTTGAGCAACTTGTGCAACAGCTCAATGCATTCAGTGTGTATTCCTTTGAGCAACTACAGCAGGTAGCAGACTTTGCTGTTAACAGCCTTAATGAACTCAATACAGCGTTTGGTCAAGAGAGAGCTGCCACTGCTGCTGCTATAGCCAAACTCTAGAGTCAAGTGAATGAATTATCTACGTCCAAGCCAGATGTTCTGCCCTCTCCCCCTTCTGATGACTTGGCAGATTGAGAGCAGAGAATAGGGGACTCTAGTTGAGAGCTACATATGACTACTTGCAGTCAATCACGTCCTACTGAGGCTCCTCAACCTGACCCCCAGGTTCTTGAGTTGACTGCTCAAGTTGCTTAGCTACAGCAAGAACTTGTTGCCCTACATGAAATGATGGCAACTGCTGCTAGTCCAGTTGGGGTTGTTGATGAAGATGGTTGCTGCCCTGGCTTACCATAGCCCCTCAAATCCAATGTGCTAGGGAACTAATAGTCCTAGCTAACGAGGTGGATCAACTGAGAGGAACCATAATGAACTGGATAGAGATGTACAAGAGATGAATGGTGTGATTAATTATGTGAACAACAGGTTTGCCCCTTGTCTCTCAGTGGGGCCATCCCTTACTTCTTGACTGGCTGAGCTCTTCACAATAGTGATCACCCAAGGTCAACGCTTAGATGCTACTGCACAACAGACCACTCAAGCTGTCAATACAGGTGCCCGCGCTATTGAGACCCAGACTACCCTTGAAGAGAGTGTTTGTCAGCTGTGGGCTAGACAGCCCCCCTCTGAATCTGAAGCAAAGTTCTCCCTGCGTATAAACTTACTCAATTGCAACAATGGTGGTCCAACTCCAGAAGCACATTTTAAGCCTACCTTTAAGCAAGTCTTCAACCCCAGAACCTTGAACATTGCAGCTTTCTTAACTATCTACAAAGCTGCCATGAGAAAAGACTAAGATGAAGTCAAGAAGAACACATTCTGATCTGTCTACACCCACCCTGCCAAGAGATAGTTGTGCTAGAACTGCCCACCATTGAGACCTGGGAAGATATGAAGCAGCTTCTAATTGAAGTTTGGTGGTGACCTTAGCCTGGGAGTAAAGAAAGACGCTTTCATGCATATTGCTTTCAAGCCTAAAGAGACACTAGCTGAGTTTTCAGACCAATTCTACATGGAAGGACAGCAACTGATAACAAGCAGACAATTGACAGCCCATGAAGCTTACATGGCTTGCGCTCAAGCCCTCAAAGTTAACCAGCTTCTGTGCCTTCACTTCAAAGCTCATAAGGCTATGCTTTCCTCCATGAAGAGCATAAAGACAATGTTGCAGGATATGTACCTTACCCATTCTGGAGTAGTTGTTAGGGAAGGTTGAGCTACTTCTAACTCTGGCTTGTCTCCCTGTGGTCCTTGCATTCTTACCATGAACTTGCAAAATCCTCCTTGACGCCAAGGCTGCCACAGCTGTGATCAGATAGGTCATAATTCTTGAGTCTGCACCAACCCACAGATTGAAGGAGCTGATCCAAAAGAGCAGGTGGGAAAAGAACAGTCAACCTAGAGGCAGAGACGCTCTTGGTTGAAAATTCTTCCCAGTCTCTTTGAATCCCTCACTCTATAGATAACTCCAAGCCTGCTGATAATGAGGCTCCTCTTATCCTCCTATTGTTCCACAATATCTCTGACAACTCTGACCTGGATGATTCTGATGCAGACAACGCCAATGCATATTAGTATTCTGCTCTGGATGTTCCCAAAACCATTACAGTTCCCTATAAATTTTGATCAGGAAAGACTACAACCACAACTAAGCCCTTGCCTGAAGCCAAAGAAGTTGTCTCTTGCCCTTACCTCACTCAGGCTAAGAGGTCCCCCATGCTAGTGAAGTTGTCAGAAGAAGCTGCTAAGGTCTCTGACGCTGTCTTCAAGAATGTATCTGTTTTTCTCCCTCTCCAAACTGTTTATAAGGAGTTTCCAGGATTAAGATGCATGATTGAGAAGTGGGATAAGAAACTAGCAGATGCTCAAGATATCTTGGCTGTTCTTCCACCCTTTGGTTGCACTACCACTCAAGTAGAGATATCCATTCAAAAAGTGAAGATTTAGGCTGTTCTAGACACTGGCTCACCAGTCAACGTTGTCTCCTCCAAGCTAGTGAAGAAACTTAAACTTACCCCTGACCTTAATTATCACCAGATGTATGGCACGGCTGGACTGTCTATGACCCGTACCATAGGGGCGTACTCTGCTCTACCCATGCAGTTTGGCAAGCTTCTCCTAGCTGTGCCAGCAGTTGTCTTGGAAAACAAGAGTTACAATCTCTTAGTTAGAACCCAGTTCCTTAAGGAATATAATGGGATAATCAACATAAAAGATGGTTACCTCTCTATTCTGGGATACAAAGTCCCTCTGATCTTTGAAGAGCCGGTTAAAGTTCCCAGGAAATGTCTCAAGACATGCGCCTTGGAATATCCCACTGGGGTTTTTAACCTCAAATATTGCACTCACTCTTCAAACATGTTATGTTCATCCATGGCTTGTCCTGCGTCTGAAGGGATCCCTCTCCTAGCCACGTCTACTTTTACCATCCCCCCTGGCTCCCAGGTCATCCTAGACTCCCAGATATCATATGAACTACCTGAAAAAACCTTCTTGGAGTTGTACTCTCCCCCTTGTTAGGGCGCTACAAGCCTTATCTCTGTCCTGGGATCCTAGATATCTCCCATAAGTACCCTGTTCAACTGTTGGTAGCCAATCTGACTGCACTCCCCATGACAGTGTCTAGGGGGCAAGTTGTCAGATATGGCAAGTTGTTGAGAGCTTCTGATTCCTGTCTCTTCATCCCTTTGGCACATTCCAAGATTTCAACCTACCTGAGGATGAACCCCAAGTCCTATCCTTGTTCACTGCTTAAGACTTTCCACAGCTGTCCCCAGCTCAACAGAAAGAGGTGCTAGACTTGCTAGACCGATTTCCCAACATCTTTGCTAAGGACAGTACAAACTATGGGTTAACCAAAGGCATTATCCATCAGATTGACACTGGCAACGCTCCTCCCTTCTGTTCTAAACCATATTGCTGCAGCCGTGTGGAGGACGCCCAGGTATCTAAAGAGCTCAAACAACTGTTGGACGCTGGGCTGCTGGCACCTTCCCAAAGTCCTTGGGCATCCCTGATACTCATCCTAAAGAAGAAAGATGGAGGTCATCATATTGTGATGGACTACCACCAATTAAACTCCTTGACCAAGAAGGACTTGTATCCCTTGCCGTGTATTGATGATGCTCTTTGACGTCTTGGAGGCTCTAAGTTTTTCTCTGCAATGGATCTGGCATCTGGATACTGGCAATTAATCTATGCCCCAAGGATTGCCAAAAAGCTGCACTCATTACATCTGAAGGGCTTTTTAAGCCTACTTGCTTACCGCAGGGACTCTGTAACGCCCTGGCTATCTTCCAAAGGGCCATGGACTCTATCTTCTGCAACTTGAAGCTGTCATGTGTCCTAGTATATTTGGACAATATAACGGTTTTCAGTGCTACCTTCACCAATCACCTGGCTTATCTCAAAGAGGTGTTCATAAAGATTTGAGAAGCTGGCCTCAAGCTAAAACCTTCCAAGTGCACTTTCTTTAAAGAGTGTCTTGAATTCTTGGGCCATGAAGTAACCCAGACAGGGATTTACCCAATGACTAAGAAGGTTGAAGCCATCAATAAAATCCTTCCGCCCACCAACTTGCAAGCGGTACAAGTCTTTTAAGGGATGATGGGCTACTATAGACAATTTATCCCTGACTTTGCCAATACTAGTGAACCTCTAGTTCAGCTGTTATGTAATGTCTCTTTTGAATGGACTGCCATTCAGCAGCAAGCCTTTGAGACCCTTAAGCAAAAACTCAAAGAAGCTCCCATCCTAGTGTATCCTGACTACAATAAGAAGTTCATTCTATACATGAACGCTAGCAATCTTGCTATTAGAGCTATTATGTCCCAAATAGACAACAAGGGTGTAGACTATCCTGTGGCTTACACTTCCTGTGTGCTAAACAAGCATGAGAAGAATTGTAGCATCACAGAGAAGGAGTGTCTTGCTGTGTTGCATGCAGTCAAGCAGTTTTGTCACTATGTATATGGTATCTACTTCACAGTTGTCACTGACCACGCTTTGCTTAAGTGGTTACAACAGCTTAAGGAGCCTGAAGGGCGCCTAGCTAGTTGGGCTCTACGCCTACAAGGATACAACTTCATTGTGCTTCATTACCCTGGGATTCAACACCAGAACGCTGATGGGCTCTCCAGAATGCCCATTCTTGCTTTGCATCCTGCAGAGGCTGATTGGTTATACAAACTAATTGGGTACCCTTCTTCTTGGTAAAGTGAGACAGAAGAGGTACAGCTGGCCTTGTCCAAGCTATCCAAAGGTACCCTCAACGCAACAATCAGCTCTTCAAGAAAGTATGAGATCAATATCTGCCTTATGTACAACCCATTCTTTGCCTCTTTTTGGTGTTGCAAGCACATAAAGAGACTGGGCATGGAGGCATTGCCAAGACCTTTGACTGGCTTCAACAGAACTACTTCTGGGAGAACCTTTGCCTGCTGGTTCCAGATGTCATAGCTAGCTGCCACTACTGCCAGCTGCAGAGGCCTTGAGCTGCTGCCCACAAGTTCAAATTAGTTCCCCTGCAACATGCTTTTCATACTGTCAGCATTGATGCAGTAGGTCCTCTCCCCCACTCACGTTCTGGGTGTTGCTTTATCCTGATTGCTGTTGATAACTTCAGCAAGTGGGTTGAGGCTTGCCCTATAAAAGACATCACAGTTAAGACAACTGCTGCCTTCCTGTTATAAGATGTTTTCTACTGCCATGGCTGTCCTCAAGTGTTGCTCTCAGATAATGGGACTAAATTTAATGCCAAGCTGGTAACCTCTGTTGTTGAAGCTTTGGGATCACACCAGTCCTTCTCTTCCCCCTATAATCCTTCTACCAATGGGGCAGTTGAGCGTGCAAATTCAACACTGGTCTCTATCATGAGGAAGCTCACCTACTCTGACGCTGCCAACTGGGACCCATGCTTACCTGCCGCTCTCTTTGTGTACCGCCTTAGCCAAAATTGTGTCACTGGATACTCCCCTTTTGCTATGTTATATGGGCAAGAGGCTACTACCCCATTGCTCTTGGGGCCCCCTGCTTACTTCTAATAAGGCCATGAATTCTGACAACCACATCAAGGATCTAGTCAACCGCATAATCAATATACATGTCACTGCCTACACTTGTTAGGAATATTCCTGACAACACTGTGATTCAGGACAATATTTTGTGTACAATTAATTGTGAGAAACAAAATAAAAATGGCAGCAGTTCCCCCTTATTGGGGAAACTGCTGCAAAAAGCTGGGGCCAGAAAACAAGAATTAAAAATAAGAATTTTAATTTGGACGGGTTTTATACCCCGTCTGCGGGCTGCCCAGCCGGCCGCCAGCCATCCGCAGGCCGCACGCCCAACTGCCAGGCGCCTGCTGGCCAGCCTGCTCCTGCCAGCCAGCCAGGCCACCAAACAGAAAAATTTCCAAAAGGGGAAACACAAAAAGGCAATTTACCCAAACCCAAATGAAGGGGGAACTGCTGCCCAAATTTGGGAGGGGCTGACAATCTGCTCAACCCACCCATTCCTGCATTAACTGCAGAATTCAAAATTGGATGCATGAAAGCATACAATCATACACCAAGCCAATGCAAGCCCAGAGATAACAATTCATTGCCTGCACACCACTACTAATTCCCCTCCCAAAAGGAGATTCCAGACAAAACCAAGTGTTTGGGATTCCCTGTCTAGTGTTTCACTCTATTCATGCCACCATAAGGATGATAGTATATAATAAAGCCAATTCACTTGATGGTAGTTTGTGCTATCATTGAGTTAAATTACCCCTCAATAGTATCACATAAATCAATCAGAACTTTTACTCTACAAGAAATTTAAAGACACCAAGCTTTATCTGCCCTTTCCCAGGATCAGAAGATGAACCATTTAATCTTCTCAGCTGTACTCACAGCCTGCCTAGGGATTGGGGGCCACCAATACAATCACCAGCATGGGCTGTTCAATAAACCACCTGAAAAGTACATCTACAAGGAGCCAGAGCAGCTGAACTCCTCTGAGCAGTACTCCTGGCCCACGCTGGTGTTGCCCTGCTCCACCCAGTCTGTAGCTATATACACCTGTGTATACTACGTGCTTACATATTTTGCCAGTAATTCTGGAAGATTTAACATACACACCAAGGTCTTCAGATGGATGATGACAGTCTACCCCATTGTGATGGCACTACAGGATTCCAAGTTGCCAACTTGATACCCTACCTTACTAAAATACTCCCTCATATTCTGGGGCTTTACAACACTTCTGCATACAAGACTAAGATGCTTGAGCTTTCTCCCAATAATGCTGGATGCTCCCCCCCTGCCTGAATTTGATGTTGGGTACCATGTTCTTTACTACCAACACAGAGTAGGTGGTTGCACACATAAGTTGGACTCTCTGTGGATTGGCCCTTTAGAAGTGACCTTTAAACAAGGTTGAATACACTGTAAAGCTCCTCTCCAGTAGCCGTCCTTTTGCTCGAGTGCACGCAAAGTTCCTTTTTAAATACCACCCCCCTAAGGCCAATCTAGGGGGCAATGTTGTGAATACTGCTATTCACCATGTATCAATTTTGCCTTTGGTGGGCCATTTCAAAGACAAATCTCTTGCTCTTGCTTTTGCCTCTCAAAACGAGTTGATGGCTGAATCAGGAAATATAATTTTTTGGTTTCTTGATCCTGGGCAACTCACTTGCTTCACTCATGCTGGTGGTGAGTGATCCTACTGTCCTGGTAGTGTTTTGTGGTATTCCCAACCACTACATACTCCATTTCATATTACCCAATAAAAATTAAGTTATATTCACATTTTTGTCTTTGTGTCTTCTGTACTTCCATGCCTCTCTCTAGCCACAACTAGTAGAGATTATTCTTCCAGGGCTGCAAAGTAATTGCATAGCTTTCCCTGTCATCTAACCAAGACTTAGTATGAATTCAATCCTAAGGTTATGATTTCCTGTTGTGTTTCTGTGCTGCGCCTCAGAACATAACACCACCTAATTGATTTGTAATGCACTAAGGCGCCGCCCAGTAAATGTTTCAGGTGCTACAGTAGTGCCTGGTTCAAGTTTTAAAGCGTTTTAATGGGTTTTTAAGGGGAAAAACCAGTTAATGCAAAAAACAGCTAAATGTAGACAATGATTTATAGGCATTTAGGAATGATCAGCTGGTTCCCAATTTAAACAAGTATAGATTAGATCAGGAATATGTATATTCCACATGGTTTTGATGCTTGAAGTCTTTAATGCTTCATGCCAAAACAATACATTTCCATGGAAGGAGCCAGGTGATTCTGTAATGTATTTGGGCACATTCTTATAGGTTAAGAGTTTAAATATCTTTTTGGTAAAGATCTGGATTGGATGACGTTATTATGTCATAAACCATTTGATAGAAATTTAGGTGTGATTCTGGAACCAGAGGGGGTTTCAGCCAAATATACCCCAATTGGCATATAATGGAAACATGATAATAATTAATAAATATGTTTATGTGTAACAATAGTTGCTTTCCCCTCAATCATGTTATGCTTTATTTTTGTTTTGACTTTTAACTGAAAGAGATGATTTCAGAAAAGACTATGGGAAGTGAAAAGATGAAAGTAATCACCAGATGGTAACAAACTTAACTCCAAGATTGCTTGGCTGAATTCCAAGCTCATCAAAGCTTACATAAAGGATTCCCTGCCAAACTGTAAAAGATCTGGACCAGGATAATGAAGAAGAAAGCATGCATTTCTTAGATCCTCTACAGTTCTTTCCTCCTGGGACTCCTCAGACTCCATTCCAGTGGGGTAATCTTCTTTGGCATCTTCCATGCCTATGTGATGGACCTTCTGACAGGGGTTATTCTATTCCCAAGAGAAGTGACCAGTCATGTAATATTTGAAGCAAGTATAGGGAGAGCTGTTGGTTAGAGCAGCCTCAACCTTGTCACAAGGCTTGGGTATCTCCACAGCCACTCAGGGCCTATACTCAGCTTGCTGGTGGGGCAGCTTTTGGGGAGAGGGACTTCAAACTCCCCCTGTAGGTTCCTAGGAGGCAAATCAGATCTGGCACAGTGCAAGCATTGTAAATGCCTGACTTAAGAGCCAAAGATAGTTCCCAGTTGACACATAAAGCATTGAATAGTGATGACTGCACATCAATAATCTGCACAGAACTCATAGACAACAGGGTTTGAGCTTCAAATTAGAACCTATAAGTGAAGTTTTCTAGGGTTTCCCCCACTTTTAGATTGGTGTCAATGAAGTCCATCTTGCAACCAAGAAGGGCTTCTTGGCTACCAAATTCTTCTGTCAGGGCCCTGGAAACGTTGGAAAAAGTCCAGCCATTCTCAGGAAGATGTGGCAAGATAACAGTTTGAGTCTTGAAATCCAGGCAGTTAATGATTGTGGATTCTCTAATGGCATTATCAGTGACATACATGGAGTTCTGGTATAGGCGCAAGAACACGGCCACAATACTCTTGTGGTCAAACTTGGGTAGGTTGATGGGATTAAAGTTTTTTGAGCCTTGTTGCAGGGGGACAGGTGTGATCCTTGCTGGGGAGCAGGTGAGACGGGAACAGCTGAGGATAGAGGCAGCAAACCTAGCCTCAGAGGCATGTTGGCAATTCTCCTCAAATTGTGCTTCCTGTCTATCTTCTATGTCCTGGGCAGCCCCAGAAGCTTCAGGAGTGGCCAAGACATCATCCTCAGACTCTGACACTGGTTCCAATACTTATACAGTGTTGGGAGCCAATCAAGTGTGATCATCATTGCTATTATAGCTGTGAGAAAAGCTCAGGGCTGGATGAGCTTCTGGGACTGTGTTGACTCCTGGCATTGAAGAATATAGCCTTAAAGTTGACAGCCATGATATATTGCTGTACATCCTATCCAATTGGCTTTGTAAGGCATCCAAGAAGAGCTGCTGCTCATCCAGCTCATCCTGGTAAACCTTATTCTCTTGACAGGTGATATCCAAGTTATCTTCCAGGGAGGTAATGCACTTCTCCTGTGTGGCAAGCTAAGCTTAGATAAAGGCTATCACCTCCTTGTCCTTCATGGCTTGGTTCTGGCTATCAGCTCTATCATAGGATTGCCAAAGTTTGAGGTGATCCTAAAGTTCTGACATAGTGTGGTAACCGTTGAGCAGAAAGGCAAGGTCTGCGCTTTGTTGGACCAGTTCTTCTTGCATCTTCTTGTAGTGGTTAAAGAGCTCAAGGACATCACAACCAAGAAGGTGACTGGAAGGGGAGTTGTTTATAGCAGTAGGCGTGGGGTTGAATGAGGGAATGGTGTCAAGGCAACAGCCCATGACTTCCACCTAATGAACTAGGCTTTGAACCATTGGGCCAGTCTCAAACATATGGTTTGTCACCACACTAATCCAATTGGCATCTACTGTCACAGTAGGTTCCATAATGCCAGGAATTATTTGCCTAAGTCAAAAAGCTCAAAAGGCCAGAAATATGTTAGCCAAATCAACTTATTTGACAGTTTTAAATCAAACAGTTGATTGAAAATGGGTCACTGCTGCTCCAATCTGCCATTTAGATTCAATTCCCCCTTTCAAGTTGACTCTGATAAATCAACGTAATCTGAGAGTCACTTGGTACAACTTTATTTATCAGAACAGTTGTCAAAAGTTAGTCACACAAGGGTTCTTTGCAAACTAGACCAGGTACTCACTAGACAACCCAGAAGGAATAGGAGACAAGGATCTGGTTATATTGCTTAATCAAATTTTGATATATATGAGAAATTTTTCACTGTTTAACTCTTAAGAGTTGAGTCCTCCCTAAAAGTTTACTCAAATGAAATAAAATATTCTCCTGGTCTAACATTATTTCATAATTGTGGTGACTGCTCTAATAGGTTGCCAAGCTTAAGCAGTACTTGGATATGTGAGCACCAGGAAAAGTGGAGTACAACAAAATATGCCTTACCAGCATAAAACTGAGGAGTTGCCAACTATTATTAATAGAGGAAGATCATAGCATTAACAACAGCAAAAGAGGTTCAGGCGTTGATTGGCAACAAGGAAAAAGGACAGGATACAGATTTGGTGTATAGTAGTCAGTCAGATACCAGATAGACAATATATACTTTGGGAAGGATTCAGTTGTTGGTCAGCAACAAGAAAACAGAGTTGGAACAGAGCTGGCGGAGGAATGGGTGTATGTTAATCAGTTGGAATCAGGACAGACAATTGATACTGGGGAAGGGGAAGAGAGAATTCATAATTGAGAAGTGGCATACAGCAGACTTATGATTCCTATGTATCTCTATATTAACAGTGCTGAAAACACGAGCTCAACATCTGTTTATAGCTTACAAGAGCTATCATAACTTTTACAGACCCAAGGTCTGCACCTCTGAAAAGGCAGTTGACAAGTAACTTATCCAATTAAAGGATAAACAATAGTATTTAGTTTACAATAAAAGGTCTCTAATTTATTACATAAGTCAAGTGAAGATTATATAGGCATTTGTGAGAAGATAGCCAACTGAAATATTGATCAACAATATGAAATATTGATGATCAATCAAATTAGTTGCTACAGTTTCATGTGAAGATTACAACTGAAAAGAGTTTTTGTAAGTTAGATCATCAGAGTCAGTTGGAAACTGGTTGTTCCAAAGGCAATTGTGGCAAATTAGGTATAATCTTGGCAGATTATGGAACAGACAGTTTGACAGATCACTTATACTTTATCTGAGCAACAGATATGACATGTGGAATGATCTGGCTGACATCTTTGACCTATAGAATTTTCTGGCTGGCAGATAAAGCCTATAACTTCTTATGGACAACAGGTAATGCCTATAGCATTATATGGCTAACAGATGAGGCTTTTAGCCTCACATGGCCAACAGGTAAGGCATATAGCCTTCTATGACCAACAGGTAAAGCCTAAAGCTTTATGTGAACGACAGATAAGGCCTATAGCCTGGTTTGGCCAAAAGAAGCTGGTAAATAGCATCATAGCTCATAGCTATTTCACCATAATCATGCATTATGTAGTTGGCCTACTGCTCTACATCCTTTATAATTTGATTATCAGTCAAATTATTACTGGAAGATGGGGTCCTGCTGTTGGAATTTTTTTATTATCTCCTCCCAGTTTTAATCCAATGCCCCAGGATCTTGGAGTTTTCCCTACTGTATCTAAAGCCAAGACACTTGCTCCATCTCAATGTGCAGAATTCTATGCTGAAGACACCTTGAGTCTCTCCCAAGAAATTCATCTAGGACTTTTTTGGTTAGGATTAACTATTTTTCTTAATCCTAGTGTATCTTTTGGAAATTTTACCAAACAGTATCTGAAGCTTTGCTGGTGGTTAATCATCAACTCTGTGTGTATTTGGGTGGTGATTTCCCACATTGAGACTGCTTCTTACTATCCAACCATTTACATCACATCTATGCCCTGATTGGTGAGGGTCTGGACTTCAAGCGCTGGAACCTGCTTGGCTATTCATCTCTCAATGGCGTCTAACCAGTGAAGCAGGTTATGTTGGGAGTTGATAACTTCAGCAAGGTAATGATTTACAGTGGTAAAGGTGTTTCCCAACTCAGAGTAGAGGACCTGGAGAAATATTTGCTGGTTTAACACCAGTTCCCCTGATTGTGTACCAGGCTTTGGATACAACCCAAATGCATTTGGTTGTGACATATAGCAGGGTGAGTGAACTGTTGTAAATAGTCCTTGATATGTTAACGGTGCAGAGGTCACAACAGAGTTTATCAGGGTTGACCTGGGAGAGGTTCTGGAAACAAACCAAGGAGTTTTTTGGTAGAAGGTTGCTGAAGAGCAAGATGCTCAGAGCAAGCACCATTTCCAGCAGCACCAGAGTCCATGGCATGGATGACACTACAGATAGCGTCCTCAGAGGGGGAAGAGTTGGTGTCTATTTCCAAGGGGGCAGGGGCTTGCAGGAGCAGTGGTTGACCAAACACAATGACTTGGAGGCTTTTGTGTTCAGGCATTGTAAGCTCTTGCTAAATAGGGTGCAAGATTATATACTAAACTGTGTAAATCATTTGTGTTTAGATTTAAAAGGTAAAGGAAAGTGTGTACTGTTTGTAAAAGGACCTTTGAGAGGCCTGCTAAGAACTTATATATTTGACACAAAAGGTGTCATTGATTTCACTAAACCTAAACAAACTAAATAAAATAATGTATTGAATAAAGGTTTATTAGTACTAGAAGGGATGTCTACATTGAGATATTCCCCATAGAAATATATTAACATAAAAGTAGAGAGGTTATCCCTTATATAAAAAATTGTGACAACAAGCCAATTTCTTGTTGTCAAGCTACCTCCAACCTAATTATCCTAAATATATAAACACTAGAAAATTTGAAAGCAAATGGGATATGATAAAAATTGTATTTACTCTAACCTTAATTTCAGAAGGATATGACCTAAAAATATAATTTCAAAGTTAAAGATTTAAGATTCAGAAGAAAAAATGGAAAGATTGAAGGGAAAAACCTGTAGTAGTGATTTGGGGGAAACCACTTAGAATTTCAGCTTAAAATCCTTTTCTTCTAAAAGCCTTTATTTATAGATAAAAACATGGGCAACAGCGCCCATGTCAATAATAATAATATTGACAGTGGCCATGTCAACACTTTTTCAACATGGCCACTGTTGACTCAAAACTCAAAATCCCCTATGTTTTTTGCTAGTCACGCTAGCTTAATTCCCATTTTTTAAAGCATTCAGGGGTGCAAACCCAGAAAACACGACAAAATTGTGTCCATTTTGACACAATTTAATATTAAGCTTAATAAAATCTCAATTTAACCAATTTTTTTCTTTACATTTACTAATAAAAATTAGTTTATTTTTTATTTGTTTTCAAGATGTAAAAGTGTCAATGTCCACACATTTTAAGCCAAACTTATTTTTAATAATAAAACTGAAAAACCTACAACAAAAAATTAAGCGTGCATTTAAAAATATTTTTTATTTCATTGATATATAGAAAAATACATTGTGCATACAGTTGATTGTTAAAATGTTCATCTTATAAATAGATCTGTGGCACTTATTCCGGCTTTAATATATTTAGTAGATTGGTGGCTAACGGTAATCCAATAACTTAAGTGTGAGCTACTATGTAAGTTACTATAGAATTTATTATTGAAAATAATGTCAACACTCAGGAATTTTGTCTATTTTCTTGTGATAATCTGCTGGGGTGGATTTAAGCAAATTAGAGTGGCGCAATTAAGCTTAAATTAATATGACATCTCCTATAAAGAAATCTGTAAATGACGTTGTCAACACTTTATCTTTTTCATATCTGAAGAGAAATTATTAACAACATTCAATATGTGCAATGATAAATACCATATTGATACTAACCAAATATTATTTTTAATAAAGAAAAAAAGAACTTTGATAATTTTTAACTTATTTTCATGTGTTTTTTAATTTTATTATATGAGCCAAAATGCACAGAAAACGGTTAATATTTGCTAGCCTGCTTAAATTTAATGGAGTGTACTATGTTTTTTCATAGTAAATTTTCAAAAAAAATTGGCACTGTTAATGTTGTCAATAATAATGTCTACAATTTTTCTAAATGACAGTGAGAATTCAGCTTTTTTACTAATTGTCAATCACAATGTCAACATTTTTCATTTCTCACATATAAAACTTTATGTTTTACATAACAAAAACATCTGATTTTTTGACATCTTATATTTTTAACTTTTCTCTTTCATATTTTTTAATTTTTTAAATAAAATCTATTTATAAAGTTAATACTTTCACATAAATATTGTAACTTTTTAACTTGATATATAAAACTTTAATGAAATAAAAACTATACAAGTATTTTTAACTTTTAAATGCAAATAAAAACCATGTAAGGTTTAATTTTTATTTAGTATGTTTTTTAAAAGTTTTTGTTTTGTTTTTTAAATATAAAGCTCTACCTCAGAACTTGTTGCTTATTATTTTAGGACAAATACACTTCAAAGCAACTAAAGGGCACCAAGCGTCCCCTCTTAGCCCACCAAAGCCACCAAGAAGAAGCCTTTCTCATCAAAGGAGGTCACTCCTAAGCCCTCCCTAAAGCCCTTCACTAAGCTTTCTCTCAAGAAGAGCCCTGCTCACTCCAATGGGGGAGAGGAAACTGATGGTTCAGTTACTGACCACAGTTTCTATAACTCTGCTTCAGACAAGGAGCCTACCAAGAAGCAGCGCCAGGCTTTGAAGTCCCCTCCAAAGGATAAGTCTCCTACACATGAGGAGCACCAAGATAAGCCCCTTTCTGCTTCCCCCCACTAAACTACACTCCTTCAAGCTCATCAGGGGATGATTCAAAGACCTGCTCTGATTACTTCTGATAAGGAGCACCTTTTGGGGAGGCTTCAAATATGGAATTAGGAAAGAAGAGAAGTATATTTTATTGGATAAATTTTTAGACTTATATAGATTTGCTGTGGCAAAGATTTAGTTGGATCAAACCTAGGGATTGATCATGTGCAGGATGGGTTCAAGCCTCTGGATACTTGGACAGTCATGTGATATTGCTTGGTTGCCATTCTTGGTATGTCAAACTGTATATTGGAAGGGCACCAAATTGGGCAATGAATGGATGTTAAGTAAGTTTATAGTAGCCAGAATGCTTGCACATCCAGATCCTTGACACTTTCCTGGCTTCTGCCATGCTCCTGCTGGCCCATGGGACCCTCTTGTGGCCCACATTGTCTTCAATGTTGATGGGAAGTTCAAGGTTCCTTTAACCTTACCAAAATACTTCCCTATAATGAGCTTCAAAGAGGGCCAGCCATGGTAGCAAATGGTTACATCTTCTCATGCAATAATGCCAACTGGGGCTTCAAGAGCTACCACTATACCTGTGAGGACCGCTCCTGCCCAGTGCGCCTCAACACTGAGCGCTGGGACTTGGTCCAAACTATCAAGGGCAAGCATACCTGCATCATGCCCAATACAACAATAGCCCGTCTCCTTAAATAGTACCTTGTGCAGATCATGCCTATCTCCAAGGACCTTTCCCCCACCCAGCTGGCCGTGCTTGCCTGTAAGCACCTTTTCACCATTAATCTGAAGAGGGTTCCAATCCACAATCAGTTGATCAATTTTGTGAGCAATAGACATCAAGCTCTCAACCCCCTGGCCAAGAGTGTCACCACAATCAAAGACCTGGTCCTTTCTGATGCCCTCAAGAAAACCAAGGATGAAGAGATGTTCCTGCTCTATGACAATGGACAGGAAGTGGAGGATAGAATCATTGCCTACGTCACAGCTCAAACCCTGGAGCAGCTGAACACTGCTACCACCTGGATGTGTAACAGAACATTTGAAACCTGCTCAACCCTTTTCAAGCAGCTTTGGTTCCTTCACAGACAATCTGATTCCCAGTTTATCCCCCTTGTTTTCTTTCTCCTGCCTGGTGCCAAGACAGAGGTCTATGCCAGAGCATTAAAAATTGTCTGGGATGCTTTGAGCTCCCTTCCTGCAAACCAGCTCCTCCCTCCCACCCACACCACAAGGGACAATCCCTCCTCCGCTGAGAAGGATGAGTCCACCCTAGCCTCTGAGTAGCTAGCTCATGCTGCTCACTTGGGCCAAAGGTGATTATAATGGACTTTGAGCAAGCTCAGTTCAGAGCCTTCAAGGCCACATTCAATGGAGAAGTACAGGGCTGCTGCTTACATTTTAAGCAGGCCCTCATCAAACACCTCAATAGCAAGAAAGAGTTTTTTGAGAAGTATCTTAATGATGTTAAGGGGAAGTGCCGCTTTGCCTTAACTCAGTTTGCAGCCTTGACTTTTATGCGGCCAGAGCATACTTGGATTGGCTTTGTGGCTCTCCTGGAAGATGTTTACTTTAAGAAGCACTCCATTATCTTCAAGGGCTACCTTAATTACTTCAAGCAGTAATTGGTAGGCAAGAAGGTGACTTCTTGGAGAGTAAAGAGCGGGTCCACAGCGCCATGGAACTGCCAGAGCACATGTCTTAAGGGAGAGATGAAGAACACATCAAGTCTGGAAGTGTGGCATAAGCACCTGAAGGTGAAGTTTGGGTCAACCCCCAAGTACAACAAGTTCTTCCAGAAGCTGCAGGAGGAGCAGGCCCAGACTATTTCCAAGTTTTGCAACCTGGCCAACAGGGTGGCCCCCAATAAGAGAAAGGGTAAGAATCAGGACTACCAGGAGGACGGCTAGAAGGTGGTCAAGAAGTACAAGGTGGTAGAAATCAAAAAGTACCTAGAAGATGTTGCAACTGCTCTTGCTGGTGGCTTCAATTAGCCCAGTAAACTTTGCTTTGCTTTACCTAAATCATTTTTACTTTTGGATTCTATATATTTATTTATTTATTTATTTTTTGGATAGTACTAATATTTTTAGGTATAAATGGTAAGTTTAAGAGAAGTTTCAATGTGGTTTTGTAAGAAATATCTTATATTTTGTTAATTTATCTTTAAGGTATGAGATATTTTAAGTTTTGCTTATATAAAGTATAATAAATTAAAAAATATAATTTTCTTATATTTTGTAGTTATTATGAATTATTAAATATCTTTATTTTTGTCTCATTGGGATTTTTTTTGGATAAAAAATAATTTTATAATAAAGAGTGTAATTTACATAGTAAATTGAAAAGCACTTGCTTATATCTCCATATTCTTATTACTTGTGGTATTTTTATACTCTCTGGGGTCATTTTAGTAAAATAATGTATTTAAAAATATTTTTTATATTAAAAATGTTCAGGGTAAAGTGTTTTGTTAACTAAAAAAGTGCCAACATCCAGGAGACAACATTATGTAAACCCGGGTTGTCACTTTACTATAGTGTCAACATTGAAAGTTTCAACATTATTAGTGTTGAAATGGGCACTGTTGCCAAAACATGTGTCCCTGGAGAGAGATTATCCAAGGAAAACCAGGAAGTTTGGGGAGGGTAGAAGTAACAGCCCTGGGGAAACACATGGGAAAGGTTGTACAGCTTGGCAAAAGAAAGCCAAAGATCTGCACATGCAGTGACAGGAGAGAAGCAGTTGTGTCAGCAGACATAAAGAAAAAGAAAATAACCTATTTAAAATAGGATTTATAATAGATTTGAAAGGAAAATACTGGGGACGCGCAAAAGTGAAAGCAAAAGCAAAATCAAGCCCAAAAGTGAAAGAAGAAACCAAAGGTAAAGACTATTGAACAAAACTAATAAATCTTAAATAAAACTTGATTTCAAAAATAAAACTTATAGGCTTTAAAGAGCCTGCCCTTTGAGGCAGGGCACAACAGGCATAAAGTGACTGAGGGTGGGCAGGCCATAAGAAGCGCCTGCTCTTTCCCCAGCATGGGCATTGGCAGCAGTGAAGGCTGGTGCCTGGTGGAAGGGTGAAGCAGGGGCAGAAGACTCAGCCAGGGGCTTTCCTCCCTCCTCATAAACAGAACTGTGGGGTGGAGGCTGTTGGTATTGTAAGACATGAGCAACAATACCGTAAAATGTGGCAGTGGTTGCTTAATTCTACAAATAGTTAGCCACTAATCTTCACTCTTAATAATATACCTTTGACTGGTATAGTAACAGTCTGGTGCAGGCAGAAGAATAAAAAGATATAAAGACAAAATTGGTATTTTATCTGATAGTGATATGTTGTTATAGTATGGGGCAATGGAATTGTCACCAGAGGGAAGAAGGCACTGACCAAAGAACTTTCAAAAAGGAGGAGAGGAAAAAGGTATACCAGAAATAGCTGTACAAGAAAACAACCAGTCTCACGCGCCTTGCCTAATGGAGGCAAGTGGCACTAATTGTGACATCCTATCATTAACCTCAGAAATAAAGCCTGCACACAATGAAAAATCCAAATATGCTTTAAATACCTGTTTTTTAGGCGTTTAAAACATATTTAGCCTGTGTAGATTTATGTTGCAATAGGACAATTGTGTGATTGCTCAAGTGTTTCATTGTTCTGGATCCTAAGTGGGCATCTGTAATGTCAAATCCATTAAGATTTGTAACACATACTTTCTTTATCCTCCACTGCAAGCCTTTTACTCCTTTTCACTGCCAACATTGCCAAAAAGACCCTCTCTCACACCTGCACCAACTCTCCTGATTCTGAAACGGATCAGGTCACCCTGGACTTAGAGGAAAAGGTAAGGCTACAAGCTCTTGGACTACACATATGTATTATGGGCTTTGAGCCAGCTCAGTTCAATATATATGAGCAGCTGTTTAACAGGGAAGTTCAGGGGTACCACTTCTATTACTGTCAAACAGTTGCTAACAATTTTTAAGACAATGCTGAACTTAGTAGGTTGAGCTGCAGGGATAACTTCAACACCTTCAAATTTGTGCTGGCACAATTTAGTGCTTTGGCTTTTTTAATAGCTGAGCACATTGGGCAGGGGTTCAATATTCTCTCCCAGGATCCCTACACAGTAAAGCATCTGGGGTTCAGATCTTTCATGGATTGAATTGTGTCCAAATATGTTGGGAAGGTTGTCACACAGAGGCAAGGCAAGGCCAGAGCCAAGGCCTTGTGGAACGTGTACTGGGCTGCCATATATGGTAAGCTGTAAACAACATAAGTAATTCAGACGTACTACAAACAACTCAAGGCCAACTTTGTGCTCTACCCAAAGTTTATTAAGTTCTTTTCCCTCCTTTAGCACAAGCAGAAGAAGATAATATCCAAGGTGTGTGACTTGGCCAACCAAGTCCCCCCACCAAGCCAACCACCAAGCCAACCTTCTTCACCAAGGCCATCCAGGATGCAGCCAAGCTCAAGTATAAGGCCTTTGATATCAAGCAGCAGCTTGAGCTTATTGTCACTGCCCTCCTGGAAGGGGCCAAGATAAAGAAGGTCAAATGGGGGAAGGAGTAAACTTGCTTGCTTACCTGCTTGCTTATATGGTTTTTAGTTTTAACTTTTTAGCTTTAGTTTTTACTTTTTAGTTTTGATCATTTACTTTTAAGTTTATTTTTTCTACTTTTTAAATTTTTTTGATATCAATTCTTTTTATGTATAGATGGTAAGTTTGAGATTAATACTTATAGTCAGAAGTGAATGAAATGGCTTAATTTTTGTTAGTTTCCCAATAAAACATAAGATATACACAGTTGTACTTATATGAAGTATATCAAAATATATTTCTTATTTCTTTTTATTTTGTAAGCCTTATATTGTTGTGTTTATCTTTCTTTTTGTTGTGTTAAAATTTAAATTTTTTTGGGGATAAAAAATATTTTTTATAATGAAGAGTGCAAGTTACATAGTAAAATGAGAAATAATGCTTATTTATTCCTATTCTTATTAACTGAGGTATATTTTATTACATTTTAAGATTTCTGGGGTCACTTTAGTATACCATAGTTGTATTGATTAATTTTTCATATTAAAAGTATTCAGTAAATCAAGTACCATTAATTAAAAAAGTGTCAACTTCCAGTAGTTTATCAGGCAAAAAGCTAAATTCTCACTTTACTTAATAGTCAATCACCAGGGTGTCAATTTTACCAGAGTTGCCCTAGGACATCCTATTGGACAAGATGTGCTGTGTCCTGTTGGGGGAGCTGGTTAGTAAGATTTTGTCTGTCCATTTAAAAAATTAAATTTGTACTTTAAATTGTATATTTTTTAAAATTTAGTTTTGGGCTATAATTTCTCCTGATTTATCTTGAATAGTCTTGAAATCTCTATTTTGGTAATTTGGAGTGTATAATATTATTACAGATCCTGTTTTAGACAATATTGCATATCATGTAACTGTTGTGGCCATACATGGGTGTTTAAATTGAAGATTTCATTGATTAAATTCATAGTGGTTAATTGTTTTGGTTTAACTTTTAATACTTTAATTCCTGTAAATCCAATTTAGATTCCAAATCATACATCTAATCTTTGAATTTACTAGTGACTCTCATTGATAATATGAAATTTGGATGTTATACTTACAATCCCAAAATTTCAAAAACCTTGGTAAATTTGGTGTGAATGGTCTGCAAATCTGACAGTATAATTTTTTATTCTAGTCAATTAATTTTTTCCACTTGCATATGTCACGTCTTTAAATTAGCAAAGCGTCTATTAGACTTGCGATTTGAAATGTTTTAAATAAAATCCGAAGAAATCAATTTAATCAGGAAAAAGTCAAATCAAGTTCTCTTTTTGAAATTTGGGTTTAGGGTTTGACGATCCCACAATTTTCCCTACAGGTTCTAAATCTATAGCAATCATACTATTAATTTAATTATCATAAATAAGAAGTCTGGCTTAAAGCATAGCATCACAAAATAGATTCAATTTTAGAGTTATAAAAGATAGAGTAATTAAATAAACTATTAAAAAATAGAACTTCAGACTTATGATCATCAAAAGAATATTGCAATTCCAAAGCTATTTTAAGGTCTTTTGCTACTAAGCACAGATATTAAAACCATCAGCAAAGGAAGTGCTGTCTCCTATAGCTTCAGTAAAAGCATGATTTAAATTCCAATTGGTTCCTGCTATGGCAAGTTTTGTCTGTTCTTCTTGTCTTCCATCAGTAAAGCGGACATAGACTGGGACTTTAGGAGCAGGGACCCCAATAACGGCATTGATAAATTCTTTAGCATCTTTGGCTTTTAGAACAATCCGCTTTAGTCCTTTCAAGCTGATACCTTGGACTTACATTGCCCAGGTATTAGTAGCATCGAGAGTGATAATAAGGTGTGAATGATCTCTAAGTGCACTTAAGAGGGTACGTGCGCCTGAAGTATCAGTGAAATCCAAGTAAATATTCAATCCTTTATATGCAACTTTTGCAACGCTGGGGGAAGTAGGCAGGAATACTTTCTTTGCATTAGAAATAGCTTCTTCTAACTTTCGGAAATCAATTAATTTTGGATTGAGTGCGAAAGGAAAGTCCTTTTGACTAAGCTTATAGCCAGCAAAGAATTCCACACCAGGGCAGTCTTCGATATCCTGTTTGGAAAGTAAGCATTCACCATTCTTGCAGAAATCAAGGTTCTTTTCGCTTTCAAATCCGATCGTGATATCCGTGACGCCTGACTGGCAAACTTCTTGGAGTGTTTTGGCGTTGATTCCACTGATGAGAACAGCAAGTAAGAGACGAAGAGAATTCATTATTGAAACCAAGGATAATCTTTCCATCTATACAGCCAACAATTGAACCTGGTCAACTAAACCGAGGCTTGATTTATTAAGCGATGATTGGGTGATTATTTTATAAGCCAATCAAATACAGTTTTCTATTTTACATGTATTCTAATTTAAAGCAGAAGTATTTAATCAAAGGAAATAATAGATTTCATGTGGCTTCAAAGGAGTTGGCCTGTTCAAGGTTGAAAATTCTATATTAGCATGAATCCACTGATTTAAACATCCATAAATTCTGCAAATTACTCAAATTCTTCCGAAGGTTCATTTATACCTCATGATAGGTGGATATATAGATGTGGCACATAAAACAATCAAGTTCGAACAAGTTGCAGAAGCTTGAATCCAGTGGCTACTTAATCCTTGAAACCACGAAAAAAGCATAACATTGACGACAATTCATAGCCACACTACCGTATTTAGTAAGTTTTAAGACTACAAAGTTACAACATCTAATGGCGGACGAAGCCACCCAATCCTAATAGTTAAAAAATTATATTGTTTGTTTATTTTTCTTTTTATCATATTTCTGACCAAATATAGGAAGCTGTAAAATTGTGGCTAACAATTGTCCATCAAATCATTCATGTTTAAAAATTAAATACGAGAAATAAAAAGGTTATTTATATGAGTGTTACTAAATAATTATATTTAAAATTAAAGCTATATGGGATTAATATCTTTGTAATAAACTTAGCCCTGGGTTTAGGCCAAGTAGATTCGATTTTTCTACTTTTTAAAGAAATATATAATAATTTAACAGTACTTTTATCATGAATTATTTTTTAATATATATTTGAGAATTTGAAATATGAATAATTTGATGGACCATTGTTAGCCACTATTTTACAGCTTCCTACACTTGGTCAACAAGATCAAACATTAAGAATAAACATAAAAAATATATTTTTTATTAGATAGATTGGGTGGCTTATTCCGTCATTAGATGATGTAACTTTGGAGTCTTAAAACTTACTAAATACGGCAGTGTGGCTATGAATTGTCGTCAATGTTATGCTTTTTTCGTGGTTTCAAGGATTAAGTAGCCACTGGATTCAAACTCCGGTAAATTACTCGAGTTCTTCCGATGGTTCTATTTATACCTCATTATAAGCGGATATATGCATGTGGCACATGAAACAACATGGTTATAGAGCTACTTTTGGATGCACGTAAATACTAAAGGACTAAACTACTCACTATTTTCTCATTGAAATGGGATGAGCCAACTCACCACCACATCTAATAAAGATATCTCTAAGTCTCAACTTCTACTTAAATTTAGGCAGCCTTTTAAAGCAACAAAACTCAACTTAAGTTATTAAAAAATAATATAAAAACTAAACATAGTTTTTAGCATTATTTTTGCTTTTCCCCACTTATCCATATAAATTCAAGTCATTTTGGGCCTAATGATACTCAAAGCTGTCTAATTATATGAACCTACAATTATTTTTGTACTCAATATCACAAATGTTGTAACTGTGCTGTTTTAGCAGAGTTACACAGGGAAAAATATTTAGAAGATAGATAATAATCTTTATTGTGAGATAGTGATATTATAGCTCATGTGAATCAAGGATAACAGGAACATGATTGGTGATCCCACGGCTGGATGAAAGAAGGGGGTGGCTTGATCCTGAGAAATGAGTCAAGCGCCAAAACGAGGTATCCATCATAAAGGATCATCATCTGGGTATGTTGTTGGATTTGGTAATTTGAGTTGACTTCCTAGTCTGGCTTTGAGTGACTGGATAATTGGATTATGGGTCACAAACCTGCTTGGTTGAAACCTTGTTGGCAGGTCAAGCCTGCGGTTTTGACACCCCCCCAACTGAAGGTTGGCCTCCTCTGGGGGCAGGTTGTCAGTGAGGTTGTCAGGAGCCCAGGCGCTGTATTGAACAAGTTACTGTTCTGTGGCAGGCAGGGCAGTTTCTTGTTGTTTCTGTCTTGCTTTGTAGGGTTGTAGGTGATCATGGTGTAGAGTCTTGTCTTGCTTACGTTTGCCAAGTCCTTGCACAAGGTAAGTGTTATTGTTGTTTACCTTCAAAATGATTGCTGGCCCCACTTTTTCAGATTGTAACTTGCTCTTGTCAACATTCATGACCCATACTTTGTCCCCAACTTCATGTCTATTGCGGATGAGGACAAATGTCTTTTGCAGACGTTCATTCTCTTTTGCTGTTTGCTTGCTGTTAGCCTATATTACTTGAGGGTCTGAGCGTGGAGGGACTTCACTTGGAATTTCCAGTTTAGGTCCTGTCAATGCTTGAATGATATTTGGCTGTGTGCCATATACCAGTCCAAACAGGCTTTTTCCGGTGGATCTGTTCACTTGGGTTTGACACACAAGTAGTGCAGTTGGTAGCTGCTTATACCAGTCTTCAGGTCTCCTGGCAGTGAGTTTGGATAAGGCTTGCACAAGGCTATCATTGAGCCTCTCTACGCGTCCATTGGCCTGTGGGTGGTATGGTGTTGTTACAGTGTGTTTGACCCCATTCTTGGTGAGTTATACATTGGTGTTTTTGGAGGTCAACTCTTTGCCTACATTGGTTATCAGGAGTTCTGGCTTTCCGAACTTGCTGATTATTTCTTTGCCAATAAATTGTCAAACGTCATTGCTGGTGTGTGCCTTCACTGCTTGGGCTACTGGCCATCTTGTTGCAAAGTCAATGGTGGTGATAATATATTTCTTGTCTTTGTGCTTTCCTGGCATGGGACCAACAATGTCAAGAGCCCATACTTTGAAAGGTAGTTGTGTGCAGATGGGGAGTACTGACTTTGGCGGGGTTTTGCTTTTGGCAAAAATTTTGCACACCTCACATTGGTCTAGAACTTCCTGGAAATTGCGGTATAAGGTTGGCCACCAGGCTTTATGTGTTAGAAACTCATATAGATTTCAGCTCTTGGTATATCCAAGGTCTCTGTGATAGCAAAAGATAGTGTCAACTTGCTGATGTGTGGGGATGTAGGGAATGGTTGTGCCATCAGTCATCTTTTTGTGAAGAGTCCTGTATATGTCAGCAAAGAGGTGTTCATTCTTGATAACTGTTTCTTTGGTTATTTTTTGTTGTGCCAGGGGGAACCCTTTGTCCTTTGTTTATAGCACTAAGGGAGGCCAGTTTGGGTTGAGCTCATTCTCTCCTCTTGAAACACGGACATACAGGCGGGACAGGGCGTCTGCCATGGCAAGCTTGGCCCCAGGCTTGTACTGGATGAGCATGTTAAATCTCTCCAATAGTTCCATCCACCGTGCTTGGCAACACAATAGATTTGCTTGAGTCTTGAAATAGATGAGTGACTTGTGATTGGTTAATGCTTTTAATTCTTCCTGGTGTTTTAGGTAGCAACGCCATTTGACTAGACATTGCACAATAGCCAGCAGTTCCTTGTTGTGGATAGGTTATCAATACTTGCCATCTGTCAATTTTGTGATTTGTAGGCTACAGGAAGGAAGTCACCGTCACTATTTTTGATTTGTAGTACTCTCCCAATGGATGCATCTGAGGCGTTGGTTTCCATTTGGTATTCCCTGTCACATTTGGGATATTGCAGGATAGGAGCTGTCCTGAGCTTCTCCTTGAGGCGTCTAAAACAGAGGTCATGTTGAGGGGTCCACACAAACTTGGATTTGGCGCCTGTTATGGCGGATAAGGGGGCATTCAAGATGCCACAGTTGGGTATGAAGCGTTGTACATAGGCCACTATTCCCAAGAAGGTGCAGAGTTCTAACTTATCCTTGGGTGGTGGCATCTTGCAGATGGCCTGTATCTTTTGACTTTTGGGTTTGATGCCATCCTTTGAGACTATGTGTCCCAAGAAGGGTAGTTTCTCACAGAAGAACTGGCACTTGGAGGGCTTGGCCAACAGTTTGTGTTGTGCCAAGGTTGCAAAGACTGCCTCCAGGTCTTTGTGGTGTTGTTCCACCAAGGGGCTGTAGACAATAATGTTGTCTAGGTACACTAGGGCATGCTTGCCTATGTGGGGCGCAAACACTTTGTTCATGAAGGTTACTAAGGTGGACGGGGCATTGGTCATGTCAAAGTTGAGTACCACACATTTGTAGGAGCCGTGTTTAGTGTGGAAGGCCGTTTTGGGAATGTCTTCCTCCTTGATAAAAATCTGATTGTAGCCTGCAGTTAGATCAATCTTGGAGAAGACTGTGGCTCCTCCCAAGGCATCAAAGAGGTTGTCAATCAGTGGCAGTGGGTAACAATTCTTAACAGTAACTTTGTTTAGGGCGCGGTAGTCTGTGACCAGGCATAAGGTACCGTCCTTTTTGGCCACAAAGAATACAGCAGCCCCAAAGGGAGACTGTGAGGGGCGGATAAATCCTTTTTCCAATGCCTCCTTGAGGTAGGCGCGTAAGGAGTTGTCTTCATTTGGGGTCAGCCTGTAGATGGGGCGCGCCTTGGATACAGCCCCCTTGAGTTAGATAGAGTGCTGAATATGCTTCTCAGGGGGCAGCCCAGGTAACGCTTCCATAAAGATTTCTGGATGGCAGGCCACAATGTTGAGGTCCTGAGGCGTGGAAGTATCTTGGTGGTCTTTGAAGTGTATGATCTTGTACTGGCAGGAGTCCCAGTCAAGTGACTTCAGGTCTATCTTTTTGTCCTGGGTCTCTGTGATACATACAAAGACGTGGTTGCATAGCAGTTGGTCCACAGAGTCAGGATAAATCTGGTGGTTGACGCCTTCAAGCTTGATGATCAATACTGAGGTTGCCCAGTCTATGTGAGGGTTGTTCTTCCATAACCAGTCTAGTCCCAGTACAATGTCAAACTTAGGAAAGTTGATGACGGGACCTTGGATGGTGGAGTGAAGGTTCTCAAGCATGACAGAGAAGGGGGAAGTTTCCTTTGTCACAGCAATGTGGTGTTCATCAGCTAGGACCACATTTTTAATCCTCAAAGGATTAGTGGCCAGCTTGAACTTATCCACAAAGCTGCTGTTGACTAAGTTTTAGTCTGCGCCCAAGTCTAGGAGTGTTGAGCCTGTGTAACTGCAAAAGCAGAAAGGATAGGACATCAATTTATTGGGATTTCTGGCAATGGTGTACAGTACTGGATCCTCCAAGGGCACCTGGATCATTGGGCATTGGTCCATGTGCTTGGGTTAGTATTCATTGTTGGGCATTCAGGAGTTGCGTGGGGAGAGCTTGGCTTGCTTAGTGCTCTCCCCAGGCTTTTCCCTCATCTTGGTTGCCTTGTGTGGCCAGTGACACAGAAATGAGTACAGTTTGACTGGTCACTGTTTCCATTTTTATGCCCATTAGAACCCGTGGGTTTGTGGTTGGCGTTGTTCCCGTTGCCTCCAGGAGGTGGTCAAGCAGAGCGCCTGCTTGGATGGGAATCCTTGGGTCTTTCTTGTTTCCCCGTTTGTGCCTTATGCAGAGTGTTGGATGTCTGTTCCACTTTTTCTGCTTCACGGTACAGGCTTTGCAGGTTAGTCACTTGATCCAGGTTTACATGTCTCATCATGTGCAACTTGAAAGCGTTGTAGTATATGAGGTGTGTGGCTGAGGTGTCAAAGGCCATGTCAGATGGTGCACAAAGACAGAGTTCTTCATAGGCACGGGTGAGTTCCTTCACAGTGCCTGTCTGGGTCAGGTTTTTCACTTGGCAAATGATCATTAGCGCTGTATTTTTAAGCACAAATATTGCCAGGAAGTCTTGCTTAAAGGTATCCCAGTTCTTGTCAGTGTGCTCTTCATGCCACTTGTTGCATCAGGTTCCAGCATCATGGGTCAGGCAAATGGAAATTTCTGCAATCCAAAATTGCTGTGGGCATTCTATCTGAGCTAGCTTGCTCTGGGCGGACTGGATCCATGTGGCGGCGTTGTTGTTGTTGGTCCTGGCAAAAGGTTCCAAGGCGGCGCTTCATAGTCTTTGAGCTACATAGGTGGGCATGGTGGTTTTTTTGGCTGGTTGCGGCATTGATGAGGAAGCCTGAAAGAAACCTTGTGCAGACATGGCGTTGAAGGCGGGTAGCAGGATTACCGTATTTTGGTACAGGACAAAACCATTGGGTATCTCAGTACCAGGAGTGTACAGAGTTCAGTTGGGCAGGAGGCCAGACATGATTCTGTCAAGGATTTGTTGGCCGCGGCGTGTGTGGGCAACAGGCAGAATTTTTCAAGATAAGGTAGGATGGAGAACCTACCTTCTGCTACCAATGTTGTAAATGTGCTGTTTTAGCCAAGTTACAAGGGGAAAAATATTTAGAAGCTATATAATAATCTTTATTGTGAGATAGTGATTATATAGTTCATGTGAATCAAGGATAACAGGAACATGATTGGTGATCACACAGCTGGATAGAAGAGGGGAGTGGCTTGATCCTGGTAATGAGTCAAGCACCAAAACAAGGTATCCACCATAAAGGATCATCATCTGGGTATGTTGTTGGATTTGGTAATTTGAGTTGACTTCCTAGTCTGGCTTCAAGTGATCAGATAATCAGATTGCAGGTCACAAACCCGCTTGGTTGGAACCTTGCTGGCAGGTTGAGCCTGCAGTTTTGAAAAAATGTAAAAATTACTAAAAATTAAGATCTCAAGTTTAAATTGAATAAAAGATTGAAGGGAAGAAATCATCTAGAATTTTGGCTTAAAACTTACTCTTCACAAGTTTTTATTTATAGAAAAGTATTTACCAGTTGTGTGAGTGATAGTCATGGGTAAAGCAGACAAGAATAGGAGCAACTGGGGAAATTTGGGTAGAATCTGGAGGAAAAAGGGACAACAGAAACCCAGTAAGAACCACAGATCTGCACGTAAGCTGGGGAAGAGCGGCCAAGACGTAAGCAGGAGTTTGAAAGGTAAGAGATAAGAAAATATTCTAACTTTAAAGTAGAAATATATAATAGGAATAGTGAAAGACAGATCAAACAACAACAACAATGATTCAAACACAAATAGCAATAAAAACAAGGTAATAAACTTTAAAATACTTAAATATTAACTTCTAATCCAAAATTACAATATTAGAAATACTGAAAGATTAAAATCAAACAAAAACATCAAATATGATAAATTTTAAAGAGCCTGCCCTTTGAGGCAGGGCATGACAGGTTTTAAAATATAAGCTAATTTAAATAAATTATTCTTTAATTTTTTTCATTTTTCAACTTTTATCAATTGTTTTATTTGTTTAGTTTTAAGTTGTTTTGCTTTCATTTGATGATTCCAGGAGTATATTGTAATTTTTCTGATAAATTTCAAAGAGGGTTTAGGGGATTTTATTGTAGGATTCTGGGGGCCTATCACTCGTTTGTTTTGGTTTTTAACTAGCTAATATTTCTAAAGCTTAATTGATTTTTAAAATAAATTGCTAATATTTATTTTGGTCCAAATTTTCTGGTTGAAAGAAAATTGGTCTTATATTAAACTGATGTAAAAACTCTTAGCTGTGTCAAGATTATACTTCTGAGAAGTATAATAAACGAGATAAAGGGGAAGATTTAAGAGAAGAATGATACTTCATTGGGTAGAATATAGAATATTATATAGTATCATGGGAAGCTACATACTGTCCATGTACATCATGGAGGTCATGGGGCTTATCTGAGTAATGTTCCTCTTAAGTCACAAGGCTTACTCAAGTTGTGTTCTGTTTAGGATTTGGATTGAGTGATCCCTTTAATATATGGTTGAATGATAGGAGTGTACTGGCCTATTGATTAGACAGTGTGCCATTTGGTGACTCATTTGGTGAACTACTTGGGGCGTTAATTCCCTGAGAGGGAGTAATCAAAGATTTTGCAACAGTTGGCTAAGGGTTTTGAGGCTCAGAGTAGTTAATCCCCTTGATTTGATTGAAAACGTCTCTATAAAAGCCAAAAAGTTTAGTTGGTACCAAAAAATATATTTCTTGGACCTTAAAATTAAAGCTTTAATTAATAAAATTAATTTTTAATATTAAACTGTAAATTTGGAACCTAAAAGTAGAAATGCAGAATTGTCAAATCCTTGGTCCAAATTTCAAATCACTTTTGCGGTGTTGTGATCTGAGGCACAACACAGAGTCACAACAGGAAATCCTAACTTTAGGATTGGATTTATACTAAGTCTCAATTAAAATGGCAGGAAGGCTATGTGATTACCTTGTGGCCCTGAATGAATAAAATCTGCTAGACGTGGCTAGAGAGGCGCCAAAGTACGTGGAGACACAAAGATAAAAATGGGAATATAACTTAAATTTAATTGGTATAAATATTGGGAATATATACTGTGTAGCTTTACCACAAAAACAGTACATGGACAGTAGGATCACTCACCACAAGCATGAGAGGGGCAAGTGAGTTGCACAGAATCAGGAAATTGAACAATTGTATTTCCCAATTTGGAGCCTGCCTCATTTTGAAGGGAAAAAGCAAAAGAGAGAGATTTGTCCTCAAAATAACCCAACAAAGGCAAAATAAAACATGGTGAATGGCTTCATTTACAAAATCCCCCCCCTCTAGATTGGCCTTAGGGGAGTGAGACTTGCAGAGGAACTTGGCATGCACACAAGCAAAACGTCAACCACTAGAGAGGAGTTTCAGTGTACTGTGATCCTTGCTTGAAAGTCATTTCCAGAGGTCCAACTCATAATTTATCTAACTTGTGAGCATGTCCTCCTACTATATGCTGATAGTAGAGAACATGGTCCCCAATATCAAAATAAGGCAAGAGAGAGCGTCCAGCATTGACAGGAGAGAGCTCAAGCATTTTGGTCTTGTACTCAGAGGTGTATGCATTAGCTTGTATATTGATGATGCAGTTGAATAAATCTTTGTTATGATCATCTGGGTTCACAGCCTTATCAGAGGAGGGAAGCCCCCAGGATCAAAGGAGTGGTGGCCTCACGCCCATATAGAATAGCAAAGGGGGAGTGCCCGGTGACGCAATGTTTTCTAAGGCAATAAGCAAAGAGAGCAGCAGTTAAGTATAGATCCCAGTTTGCAGCATCAGAATAAGTGATTTTCCTCATGATAGAACCATAGTTGAGTTTGTGCGCTCAACTGCCCCATTGGTGGAAGGATTATAGGGGGCAGAAAAAGACTGATGAGACCCCAAGGCTTCAACCACTGAGGTCACTAACTTGGCGTTGAAGTTAGTCCCATTGTCAGACAACAACACTTGAGGGCAACCATGGCAGAAGAATACATCTTACTGCAGAAAGACAGTGGTTATCTTGTCAGTGATGTCTTTAGTAGGGCAAGCTTCTACCCACTTGCTAAAATAATCAACAGCAATTGGGATAACACAGCGACCAGAGCAGGAGCAAGGGAGAGGTATTACAGCGTCAATGCTGATAGTGTGAAATGTGTGTTGAGGGGGACTAGCTTGAACTCATGAGAGGCAGCTCAAGGTTACTGGAGCTGACAATTTTGACAACCAGCAATGACATCTAGAATCAGCAGGCAAAGGGTTTCCTATAAATAGTTTTTCTGGAGCCAGTCATAGGTCTTGGCAATGCCTCCATGTCCCGTCTCCTTATGAGCTTGAAGCACCAACAAAAGGCAAAGACTAGGCCATGCATAAGGCAAGTATTGGTCTTGTACTTTCTTGAAGAGTTGATTGTCACAAATTAGCGTGCCCTCAGATAGTTTGGCTAGAGCAATTTGGACTTCTTCCATCTTGCTCTCCCAAGAGGAAGGATACCCAATTAGTTCATACAGTTGATCAGATTCAGCAGGGTGTAGAGCAAGGATGGGCATTCTGGATAATCCATCAGCATTCTGATGTTGAATCCTGGCGCAGTGCAACACAGTGAAGTCATACCCTTGCAGTTGGAGGTCCATCTAGCTAGTTGGCCTTTGGGTTCCTTGAGTTGTTATAACCATTTAAGCAAAGCATGGTAAGTAACCACAGTGAAATGGGTGCCATACACGTAATGGTGGAACTGCTTGACGGCATGCAGCACAGCAAGGCACTCCTTCCTGATCACACTGTAATTCTTCTCATGCTTATTCAGTACACAAGAAGTATAGGCTACAGGGTGATCCATACCTTCATTGTCCAGTTGAGCCAAGATAGCCCCAATAGCCAGGTCACTAGCATCAGTATATAGGATGAATTCCTTATTGTAGTCAGGATAAAATAAGATGGGAGCTTCATTGAGTTTTTGTTTGAGGGCTTCAAAGTCTTGTTAAAGACTGGCTGTCCATTTGAAAGGGACATTACACAGCAGCTGGACCAAGGGTTTGCTAGTATCCTACAAAATTGGGGATGGACTGTCTATAGTATCCCATCATGCCCAGAAAGACTTAGACATCTTGCAGGTTGGTGGGCAGAAGCATTTTGTCAATGGCTTTGACTCTCTTAGTCATGGGACAAATTCCAGTCTGAGTCACCTCATGCCACAAGAACTCAAGGCATTCCTTGAAGAAGGCACAGTTAGATGGTTTTAAATTAAGCCCAGCCTCACAAATCTTTATGAACACCTCCTTAATATGGGCCAGGTGATCAATGAAGGTGGCACTGGAGACAGTTATATTGTCTAAGTACACTAAAACACACAAGAGCGTCAAATTACAGAGGATGGAGTCCATGGCTTGTTGGAAAGTATCTGGAGCATTGCAGAGTCCTTGCATCATTTGAGTAGTCTCAAAAAATCTTTTTTGAAGTGATGAGCGCAGCCTTCTGTCTATCTTTGGGAGAGAGATCAACTTGCCAGTAACCAGAAACCTGATCCATGGCAGAGAAGAACTTAGAGCCCCCAAGGCAGCGGAGAGCATCATCAATGTGTGGTAAGGGGTAGGAATCTTTTTTGATTAGAGAATTCAAGTGTCAGTAGTTCATCACAATACAATGACCTCCATCCTTCTTTTTCAATATGAGCAAGGAGGAGGCTCATGGACTTTAGGAAGGAGCAAGCAGTCCAGCATCTAGAAGTTGTTTGAGCTCTTTAGATACCTGAGCTGTGACAGAAAATTGCTGGATAGTATGAAGCTGTTTCTAAGTGATGGGGAATTACCACCTAAATCCACATAGAATTAATGATTAACCACTAATGTGGCTTCAGATATCTTTTTGTAAAATTTCCAATTGTAATACCAGGATTAAGCAGAACAATTAATCCTAACTAAAGTAGCCCAAGATAAATGGCCTGAGACAGCATCAACATATCTTCAGAATAAAATTCTGGATATTGAGAGGCAACACAATTTTCAGTTTCCAGAATGGGGGGCTTCAAGATTGGCTGGCATGAAATTAACATTAGGCGGCGCCAACAATGAAGTTCCAACTGCAGGGCCCCATCATCCAGAAATGATTTGGTTAAGAATCAGATTGTACAGAATACATTGTAACAACCCAACCACAGGATGCATTTTTGAAAAGTAAATTAGAACTGGGGATAATGATTTTTATTGAGTAAAATTTTAGAAGGACTCAACTCTTAGAGTTGAAACAGTGAAAATTATTCAATATATATCAGAAAATTGACTAAGCAATACTACCTGAATCTTGGCCTCCTATTCCTTCCAAATTTTCACGTAAGTATCTGGTCCAGGTTGCAAAGAACCCTTGTGCAATTGATTTCTGACAACCATGCTGATTGACAAGCTCATATTGGGTGACCCTCAAATTACACCAATTTATTAACGTCAATTTGCAAGGAGGAACCGGTTTCAGCTGACAGACTGGAGTAGCTGTAACCCATTTCCAATCAACCATTTGATTTAAATCCGCTAACTTGGTCAATTTTGATAAAGTTTTCCTGGCTTTTTGAGCCTTCTTGCTTGGGCAGATAATTCCTGACATGATGGAACCTTCTGTGACATTACCCTCCTCTTTAGCCCTGGGCACAATACCACCATCTGGGAGATGGGATAAGGAAAAATTCTTGTGGGCAGGTGGGAGTTTCATTGCGGCTAAGGTAAGTTCAGGGTGGCCAATAGCAGTGGGGTTGCGCTTGTAGAACTTGTGAATAAGATCTGGGGAATTGGAACAATTGTAGTGGGAACCCAGGAGTTTTCAGAATCAGGATAACCCTTCCAAGACACCAAATATTCCAAGCGTTGTCAATTCTTGCGGGAAGCCAGAATAAAATTTAACTCATACTCAGGTTCTCCTTCCACAAGAATGGGTTGGGAAGAAGGAGTTTCTGTACTTTTAAAGGGAGTAAGAAGACATTCATTAAAGGTGTGGAAAATCTTGAAAGCAGGAATTAAATCCAGCTGATAGGCAGAGGAACCAATTTGACGTTCAGCTTTGAAGGGGCCAACTTGCTTAGGCCTTAACTTATGGCAGGGAACCTTCAGTTTTATATTGAAAGCATCAACCATGACTAGATCACTTGGCCTGTAAGTTGGAACTTCCTGGCGCTTGCAATCCGTGTATTCCTTGTAAGTTGTCACGGCGGCAGCAAGAGTACCCTGGAGCTCCTGATGAGCCTGCTTCAATGCAGCAGCCTGATCAGTTGCAGCTTCCACGTTGCTAACTAAACAAGGAACCATATTAGAAGAAAGGTTTTAACCCACATTGGCATAGAAGAGCAATACTTGAGTTGACGTGTGAGGGGTTTTATTATATGTGAACTCTGCCATGGGTAGATTATCACTCCAGTCATCTTGTTGCACATTAGTGTAGCAACGTAGGTAGACCTCTAAACTTTGGTTTACCTCCTCTGTTTGTCTGTCAGATTGGGGGTGAAAGGCTATGGAATGGCATAATTCAATACCAAGAATTCCAGTAAAAGCTTCCCAGAACTGAGCAATAAATTGAGGCCCACAGTCACTTACAATCTCCATTGAGATGCCATGTAGGGAGAAGATTCTATTCACAAACAGCCTAGATGTTTCAACCAAAGTAATTGTGGTTGGGCAAGGTACAAAGTGTGCCATTTTTTTGAAACAATCTAATACCACCATGATTGCGTTAAACCCATTGGAATTGGGAAGTTCACCAATAAAATCCACCAACACAGATGTCCAGGGCCCTGCAGCAGGCTGCAGTGGAACCAGTAAACCAGTAGCCTTGTTCTGGTTTGCCTTAGATCAAACACATACCAGAAAATCACAAACAAAAGCTGCTATCTGCACTGTCAAACCTTTCCAGGGAAACTGGCAGCAGATTAGTTCCACCCTTTTGTTTTTCCCTGGGTGGCCTGCCGTTGGACAGGTGTGATGAGCCCCCATGATTTTGACCCAAATAGTTCCTTCTGGAACCCACAAGCAACCTTGATGATATAGAACTGGACCTATCTTATGATAACCCTGGGGCTGGCCCACTGGGTTTGCACATGCTATCTCTAATAGCCTATCATAGCCTTTGGACAAAGGTTGCAGAAACTTAACTTTGGAATAAGTCCAGGTCTGCGCCCTCAGTTAAGGATATGGTGGCCAACATAGCAGGTAAAGGAAGTAAAAAAGGCACCATTGCCTTGTCTGGAATCATAGTATGTGTGTTAAAATTGGCGTTCATACTAGCATCTGGGAGATGGGAAGGGTTTCTGCACAGTGCATTGGCCAAGTGCTTGTCAGATCCCTTAATAAACTTGTGGCGGAACTTGTATCTTGTCAGGTCACCATGCCATCTGGATTGACAACCTGAAAAATCCTGAGTTGTCAATAATACAGAAGAGCTTTGTGGTCAGTTCTTACTACAAACAAATGATGTGCAGACATGAGATGGTGATGCCAGTTCTTTAACAATTCCACAACAGCCAACAATTCCTTGTTGTAAATCATGTAATTGCGTTCATGAGCCTCCATCTTCCGGGAGAAATACCCTACAGGTCTCTCAATCTCATTGCCAGCAGTCTGCAATGACACAACAGCCACAGCGTATTTAGATGCATCTATGGAAAACAAAAAAGAAAGCTCAGGATCCACATGTCTCAACACAGGTGACAACAACAAAAGAGCCTTGACTGCTGAGAACACACTTGCACACTCAGGCATCCAAACCAAAGAAGTCTTTCTACTAGCTGAATATAAAGGGGCGGCCACTTCAGACAAGTGAGGGGTGAATATTTTCAAGAACGTACAGGTACCCAATAACTACTGGAGTTGTGATACTGTCACAGGCGTAGCATACTCTCAAACTGCAGCTTCCTTGTCAGGGGCAATGGTGTGGCCATCCTCAAAGATAATATTACCCAGAAAGGTAACCTTACATTTAAAGAATTCACACTTGCTCCTTTTAATGATCAAGTTGGCCTGGAGAATGTGCTCTAGGACTGCCAAAAGATGGGCCTTATGTGAATCCTCATCTGGAGAGAACACCAAGACATCATCCATATATGCAATGGCACATACACCTAGGAGATCCCCCAAGACTGAACCAATTAGCCGCTGAAAGCAATCTAGAGCATTATTCAATCCAAAAGGCATTACCCAGAACTGGAAGATGCCCTTCTTAGTTCTGAATGCTGTTAACCATTCAATTTCTTCCGCAATCATGATTTGATTGAAGGAATTTAACAGATCAAGTTTCAAAAATACCTTAGCCTTCTTAACACACCTAAAGATCTGTGCTTCAAGAGGTAAAGGGTAGGAACAGGAATTGTAATGTTATTAAAATACCTGTAGTCAACACAATAACAAAGAGACACATCAGCCTTTTGAACAAACAACAACAGGGAGCAGACTAACAAAGCCTTTTTAAAAATATAGCCCTTTGCCAACATGTCACAAGTCCACTCTTCCAAACATGTGTCTTCCTTCAAGGTTAAAGGATAAATAGTGAGCGCAAATTTGAATCAGATCAACAGTAACTTTAAAGTCAAAGTCAAACTGAGTGATCTTGGGAAGGACCTTGCCTCTGGTGGTGTCAAATGCTGTGGAAAAGGGTTGCAAACATGCCGGTAAATCTGAACTTGCAGGGACAGGAACTGATTGAATGGTCTGAGAAGATTGTTCCAATTTGGACATACCTAACAGCAGAATACAAATAGATATACCCAAAGAGTGTTCCACCTGTAGCGCATTTTCTTTCATTAATGTTGATATAGTATGATCTCTCCACCAACCCACTCCCAGGATAATAGGATACATGAGGGTAGAGAAAACAGAGAGCCTTGCAGTAAAAGACTGACCCAAAACTGCAAATTTTACCGGCTTCTTCAGCTAGAAAGAGGGAAACATTTGAAAGTTTCTATCCCTCACAAGCATTCCAGGGTGGTACTTGAGTTGTAGCAAGTCTGCAGTCTCCACACTCATGAAGTACTTGGAAGCACCTGTATCCAACAAAATGGATGGCCAATAGATAGTTTGACTATTATCAATGCTACCATAAAACAAGAAGTAACCAGAAGTGGATTTATTTGCAGTAAAGGTTGCAATCTTGGCAGGGTCCTACTTCTCTTTGGCGGTACAGACAGCAGCTAAGGAGGCAGGATGCTCCTGGAAGTAACGCTTAATCATTTCTTAGACAGCAGCTGGAAGAACAAGATTATCACAATCAATGGGAACAAGGGGCAAATCTTTGGAAATAACCACAGAAGGCTTTTCAGGTATGACATGCTAAAGCATTGCCAAAGAACTATCAGGACCAGACACCACTGGTGCCTCATTTGCATCAACGGTTTTTTTCACTACTGTCAACTGCAACTGAGAAGAGCTATGGGGAGAACAATCCTGACTTTGGTTGGAAGGAACTTCTGCGGAACAAGGACCAGAAAACCAGGAGCGCACAGCAGGTTTGTCCTTAATTACCAACATACCTTGCTTGGAAGTTGACAGATTTGAGACCAGAGAAAGAATTTGGCTTATCAGGGCCACAGTTGTGGTTAACAGGGAATCCCAACCTGCCAAATCCTGGGCAGTCTGGTCAACTACTAACCACAACAATGAGATTTTATTTACCTTGGGAACATCAATTATACGGCAGTAGGCAAGAAACTGAGGAAGGAATATCAAAAGCAGAGTAGTACCCTGATGAAAGGCGTACAGCTTACAATATACTTTGAGCTCCTCAATAGATACACACAAATTTTTTAACAAAGGGTATAAAGATGCACTTTCAGTGGAAACACGTGGATTGCGCTTCACCACGGACAACAACCATTCACAAGTATCCTCAGAAACCTTTTTCATCACATGATAAACTTGGGATTTGTGACTAAGGCTTGAACCGGAATAGAATGATAATTCTGACTAAACTTCATGCAAAATTTCATCAGTGGGTGGAGCAGAAAAATAATCTGGACGCCAAAATGACATGACATAACAGAAATAGGAAACAGAAGATCCGGTCTCAACAACTGTAACCAGAGATGTAAACCACAAATTAAAGAAAAGTCCAAACTGATAGCTCAGAAAAGAACTGATACAAATAAACATGGTAAATGCAGATATCTCAACATAGCAAGAGAAAAGAAACACAAATTCATGACAAACTGCTTCCAAAAACTCAGACATAGATTAGTTGAGTAATGTGACGGAACTTGCTGGATAGTATGAAGCTGTTTCTAAGTGATGGGGAATTACTACCCAAATCCACATAGAATTAATGATTAACCACTAACGTGGCTTCAGATATCTTTTTGTAAAATTTCCAATTGTAATAACAGGATTAAGAAGAACAATTAATCCTAACTAAAGTAGCCCAAGATAAATGGCCTGAGACAGCATCAACATATCTTCAGAATAAAATTCTGGACATTGAGAGGCAACACAATTTTCAGTTTCCAGAATGGGGGGCTTCAAGATTGGCTGGCACAAAATTAACATTGGGCGGCACCAACAACAAAGTTCCAACTGCTGGGCCCCATCTTCCAAAAATGATTTGGTTGAAAATTAGATTGTACAGAATATATTATAACAACCCAACCACAGAATGCATTTTGAAAAGTAAATTAGAACTTGGGATAATGATTTTTATTGAGTAAAATTTTAGAAGGACTCAACTCTTAGAGTTGAAAAAGTGAAAATTATTCAATATATATCAGAAAATTGACTAAGCAATACTACCTGAATCTTGGCCTCCTATTCCTTCCACATTGTCAAGTGAGTATCTAGTCCAGGTTGCAAAGAACCCTTGTGTGACCAATTTCTGACAACCATGCTGATTAACAAGCTTGTATCAGGTGACCCTCAAATTGTGCCAATTTATCAATGTCAATTTGCAAGAAGGAACTGGTTTCAGCTGACAGACCTGAGCAGCTGTAACCCATTTCTGATTGACTGTTTGATTTAAATCTATTAACTTGGTCAATTTTGATAGAGGTTTCCTGGCTTTTTGAGCCTTTTTTCTTGGGCAGATAATTCCTGGCATGATGGAACCTACTGTGACATGAGCATCCTCTACTTGCCTGCAGCAGTAGGGTTTAGCACAAAAGGGGGGAGCATCACCAGTATCAATCTGGTGAATGACACCTTTGGCTAAACCATAATCTGTGCTATCCTTAGCAAAGATGTCTGAAAACTGATCCAGTAGGTTAAGCACTTCTTTCTGTTGAACCAGAGACAGCTGCGGGAAGTCTTGAGTAGTGAACAATGATAGGACTTGTGGCTCATCCTCAGGTAAGTTAAAGTCCTGGAACGTATCAAAGGGATGTAGTGACAGGACATCAGGAGCATTCAACAACCTGCTATAGCCAACAACCTACCCTCTAGAGACATATATAGGGAGAGAAGTCAAGTTGGCAACCAGCAATTGAACAGGGTCTTTATGAGAGACATCCAAGATTCCTGGGCAGAGATAGGGTTTGTTAAGTCCTAGCAAGGGAGGAGAGTACAACTCTAGGTATGTACGCTCAGGCAGCTCATACAATATTTGGGAGTCTAGGATAGCCTGAGACCCAGGAGGAATAGTCACAGTAGAACTGGCCAAGAGAAGAATCCCTTCTGACGCAGGACAAGCCATGAGAGGGCACTTCATGTTGGAGGAATGGGTATGGTATTTTAAAGTGAAAACACCAGTGGGATATTCCAAGGCACATGTCTTGAGGCGCTTCCCAGGAACTTCAACTGGCTCTTCAAAGATCAAAGGGACCTCACACCCTAAGATAGAGAGGTAGACGTCCTTTAAGTTGATGATCCCATTATATTCCCTAAGGAATTGAGTACCAACTAGGAGGTAGTAGCTCTCATTTTCCAAGACAACAACAGGTGCAGCAAAGAGAAGTTTTCCAAACTGCATGAGAAGAGAAGAATAAGCTCCTATAACATGAGTCATTAATAGCCTAGCTGTGCCATACAACTGGTGATAGTTAATGTTTGGGGTAAGTTTGAGCTTCTTGATAAGCTTTGAGGAGACAACATTAACAGGAGATCCAGTGTCTAAGACAGCCTTAATCTTCACCTTTTGGATGGATATTTCAACACAAGTGGTAGTGCAACCAAAGAGAGGGAGGACAGAGAGAATGTCTTGGGCATCTGCTAGCTATTTGTCCCGCTTTATAATCATGCATCTTAGGCCCAGGAACTCCTTATAGACTGTCTGGAGAGGGAGAAAGATGGAGAAATTTTTGAACACAGCGTCAGCAACCTCAGCAGCTTCTTTGGAAGATTCAATAAGCACAGGAGACCTCTTGGCTTGAGTGAGGAAGGGCAAGAGACAACTTTCTTGGCTTCAGACAGAGGCTTGGCGGTTTTTGTAGCTTTCCCAGAACAAGGCTTATAAGGGACTGAAATAGTTTCAGGGATAGCCAAGACGGAATACCCATAGGTGTTGGGATCTTCTATATAAGAATCATCCATGTCAGAGTCATCAGATATATTGTGGAATAACAGCAGAATGGGAGGAGACTCAGTGATAGCAGGCTCAGAGTCATCATTGGAGGGGGGATTGAGGAGACTGCAAAGAATTGTCAACCAAGAGCGTCTCTGCCTCTAGGTTGACTGTTCTTTTCCCGCCTGTTCTTTGGGATCAGCTCCTTCAACTCAAGGATTGGTGCAGACTTGGGAATGGTGACCTATCTGTTCACAGTTATGGCAACCTTGGTGTTGAGGAGATTGTGAGTTCATGGTAAGGATACACAGACCACATGAAGACAAACCAGAGGTAGAAACAGCACAATTCTCTTGCACAACTTCTCCAGAAGGCAACCTCCAGAATTAACTCATACAGAATGGAACATCCTCCATGTTGACAATTTCAAAAAAATTGCTTTATCTTTTATAATTTTAATTAAAATCTCAAAATAAAAATCAAGCATTGCTTCTATTATCAGTGTCAATTATTTAATCCAGAAAAAATCATCTTTAATATTGAAAATAAGAAAAATATTTTTGACAATTGTCAACATGGAGGATGTTCTATGCTGTATGAGTTTAATTCTGGAGGTTGCCCGTATGGAACCACCTGTGACCCCCAAGTCTATGCCTGCTTCCTCACCCAACCTCCCAACTGACTACACTGGCAAGCTGTTTGGGATTATGTACATCATCCTCACAGGATGATTGACACTATAATCCCAGCTGTTGGCACGTGGCCCTGGGTGAGGAAGTCCTTCTCCTACCCTTTTAAGTTAGCTCCTCTTGTTTGATGGGCTTTACCTGCAAAATCCTGGCCCAAGTTACCCCTGAAACCAACAAGCTGGCAGCCCAAGACTGGATGCCTGACATATACATTAAATATTGATATTTAGATATTATATGCATAACTCAATGCATTCTGTATAATATAAATTCATTGTAAATGTGACGTTTTATTGTAATTTTATAATTAAACTATGTATTTATTTTGTGTCATCAACACTTAGTAAAAATATTGATACATAGTGTATTTTAAAGCTTGTATATTTGCCTATTGATAACAATTCTGTAAACTTTTAGTTGGATTTTATGAGTAATAATAATGTAATGGGTCAATAAATTACTGTTTATACCATCAATTGACTTATTTTCTTTGCTGTGACAATTGTGCATTTTCAGATTTTTATGCACTAGTGTCCAATTAGTTGGTTTCACATCCAATCACGCAGGTAATAAGAAACATGGTTGGCGCCCTGAGACTGGATGTGGTTGAGGTGGCAACCATGTTTCTTATTGCCTGTGCAATTTCATTTGAAACAAACCAATTGGATATCAGTGTGTAGATATCAGAAAATGCACAGTTGCCACAGCAAAGAAAATCAGCTAATTAATGGTCATAAACAGAAATTTATTGATCTGTTATATTATAATTACTCACAAAATACAACTTAAATTTTACAGAATTATTATCAATAGGTAAATATACATGCTGCTAAATGTACTATGTATCAATGTTTGTAATTATTGTTAATGGCTCTCAAATATAGACACAGTCCAATTATAAAATTACAATGAAAAATGCCAAGTTTACAATGAATTTCATTTAAAAAATGCATTGAGTTATGCACATAACACTGAATTAACATTGCTGGCAATACAGCCCAGTATAGATAACATTCAATAAAATATTCACAAAATTATAAAATATCAATAAAATACCAGTTTCAAAAAAGTTACATACTGAAAAATATAATATATATGTTCTAATTCAGATGGCTAGTTTAATGCAATTCTGGTGTATTTTGTAGTATGTTAAGCTATTTTTTGTATAATTACAAGTTATTTGTTTTATTTACAATAATTGTCAATAAAATGTACTAGTATCTATAATTTCATGATCATGTGTTGATGATAGTACTATAAAAGCCAATTTTTTGATATAATGCAAACAACATGTGTTACAACCAAGTTACTAGAATTTCCTGCCAACATATCTTACAATACACAGGGGGCGCTCAATGAGTTGCCCCTTGACGTGTCTAACAACATGAACTAATCTGATGGCAATATCAAACTGCGGGCACTTTCTCCTAATTAGGAGCATTATCAATTCAACCTTCTAATCCCCGCACAAGTTATTCCTTGGCTTCAAACCTTACATGGAACATGCCACCATGCCACCTCCTTGTGGCCCAGGTGCCTTCCCCATATAGTATATTAATCACAGTATTCTATAATAAACAACACCTTATTTTTATCATTTCTGTCCTTTCTATTGGACTATTGTCTTCCCATTTCAAATACTGAATCCTCATTGATTCAGTTACAACACATGTTTAATATCTATCCACTTGTCAATGTATTGGAAAAACACCTCCAGAAGGTGGTTGAAATTGAAACAAACATCAGGGAAATAGTCACTGGAACACTTGGAAATGGGGGGCATTCAATTATTCAAACAAATGAAGTCACCCTAAGTAATTTGGGTACATATATTTAAGATGACCACAAAAAAATATTGCTCAATCTACAAGGAAAAATATTGGAAAATTTAATTTCAACAATGCAGCCTATAATTTGTGGGAGTTCTGGAGAAGTAAAAGAAGAAACAGCCAGAAAATAAAACTAATAGAAGGAAATAAAAAACTGAAATTAACACAAGTAAAGAGGAAACACATCAAAATGAAGTAAATAAACATGTGAAAATGGAAACAGATGAAAATGAAGGCAATGAAGCAAACTAAAGAAGCAGAAGTGCTTCAAGAAATAATGAAAATTAATCAAATGAAAATCAAGAGGAAGCACAAGTAGCACAGAAAATAAGGAAGATCAAAGCAAGGAAATCAAACAAAGAGTAACCAACACTCATGAAGTTTGCCAAAGGGGCGCCTGTGGCTGAGGGAGCCACAGGAGAAAGAATTAGTAAGCTGTTTTACTTTTTACTTACCTTATTTTAGTCACATCAAGAAATGGGGAAGAAGTTGTTGAAGTGGCGGCATACACACTAAGGGTTGTGTATGAGGGTTACCAATCATTGGTAGCCCCAGTAATTCAAAGGAATCAAAACAAAATTCAAAGAATAATTCAAATTAATAAGAATGAATTCCCAAAGAAAGAAGCAATAAGCAGGGAGTATCAAGCACCCAAAGGAAGTTCAATCTGGACAAGGAAAGCATATGAAATAAGATCAAATGTCAATTTTAAAGAGATGAATGAAATATCAATGAGCCTTAAAATGAATTTTGACAAATATATGTATGAAAGCATTCAAAGATTTTCATTTTCAAATATTGATTAATATGAAAAGAATTTGAAGAAGATTGAATTTCAAGTAGGAAATTAATATCTCAAATCAGCAATTTTCAATGAATTTATCAAAGCATTTTAAAATAAAGTCAGGGATGCAAATCTTTTGAACAAAATGAAGCCTTTAACAATTTTGTTTGCAGAAGCCTGGGGGCAGATACCACTGGAGCTCCCCAGGAAACAATTTTCATTTTTTCAAGCACTTTTTACAACAACCAATTACTAGCAACGTACAGAAATCTTTGCTTATTTTCCGAGTTCTACACTTTGCAACGCCTGCATATTGCAGTATACCTGGGCATCCTTCTCAATTAAATTATAAAAAAACGTCAAGAGAAAGACGTCCCTCAACAACAGGACAAAGCCACCTAGCTTTAGAAAAATAAAAGACTCCACAGGGCTATAAGACTGTGAAGCACATCCTCTACAATAGTTTTGCATTAGCATCAATGTTTGGATATACCTCCCTCCTGAAAAACAATTGCTTACCAGCTCCCTCATAACCCTACCTTTTATCAAGCGCTTGGCCACAATTGGGGGTGATAAGCGCCACCTCACTTACAATTGGCTCCTTAAAAATCCACCACATACAGAAGAAAATGTGGTCTCAATTAGTGGGTTTTGCAGAAGACAGTATTTTGGGGTAGCATTCCCCCAAATAACCCATCCCTTGCATATTTGCTTTTGCATAATAAATATCTTTATATTTTAATTTTTCATCTCTATTTTTTGTATTATAATAGTAATATATAACTAGGTAGTATATTATAATGCAGTAGTTTTAATGAATCAAACGTGTTTAATATTAAAATTTGAGTTGTAAACTTGTTTATTTAGTTGATTGTCAAAATTTGGTTCATATAATAGTATGTAACCAAGATGAGCTCTATTTACCCGCCTTGAACTGTCTGCTCCACTTATGTTTTAAACAAGTAATTGTTTAGAACTTGAATTACTTTTCCTTTTTAATATTATTTAATAAATAGATTTGCTATACTCAACCTGTGTCATAAGTAATAATTAGTACAATATACATGAAAATCATTGGTTTTTGTGCCGTGTAGTTATAGTGCCACATACTCAAAAAGGATCATGTGATGACTTGCAAGTGTCAATTTGTGGCTTTAAAAATAACAGCCATTGCAGTAATAAGAGTTCACATTTATTTAAATAAAATTAATATATTTTTATCTTTTCTAATTTATTTATTTGTAGCTCTATGGTCAATACAATATTTGGTGCATTATAATAAAAATATGTGTCTCTTTATCCAATACAAATAATTTAATTTAACTAATGTAAAAATTCTTATATGTCTATAATACAATTCAATGTTAAGTTATTAAATATAAATGATAATTTTTAAGTCCTAATAAAAACAAAATAAATAAAAATAAAAATAAATAAAACCAGAGCACTCATTTATCTGATTGGCTCAGAGGCAAGGGCTTTGAGGAGGAAGGATTTGGAGTGCTTGTAAAAAGCTGCCATCACATCAGGTGGCATTGCAAATTAACTGACCTCAAGGATATTGAAGAGATCTTCAGTGTCCTGCAGGAACCCCTTCTTAACCTTATCCTTGATCCAATTAAACACCTCCTTGATTGGATTCAGAAATGAAGAATATGGTAGGAGAAAGAGGAATCTCATTAGACAATCCACAAGTCAGTGGCTGGAGGTGTGGCTGTTTTTGTCAATGGGGGACTCAGACACAACCAGATCCACTTTCTGGAGCCCAAAATTATCAAGCACAGCAATGTTGGTTGTACTGTGGTAATTAATCTGAAGGTAATCCTTGACAGTTCAGAGAGAATCAAGAAATGTCCTGCTATTATGAGAATCCTTGATCATTTGATATTAGTCCAACCTGTGAGGACCAGGAAGCGCTACCATAGAATATTTTTAGGAACAGACAGCTGCACAATGTGCTACACCATGCTTGGACCCCAATTAACCCACCTAAGCCTAGACTTGAACAAGGAGGAAAATAACAATTAATCTACATAGAAGAACTGTATGTTGCCAGTCTTCTTTAGAGCCATATAGGTCTTGGCAAAATGTGTCAATCCTTGATGGGTGTCTTGCTATCCCTATTGTACAGAGAAATCCTAGTACTTTCCAAGATATTCCCAAATCAACCATTGTTTTTTAGACAAGGGTTTTAGAAATAGAAAGCCCAAACTCCATGGCCACCTTTATTGGACAGAAAGTGAGTCAAGGTGGCAATCCTTGGATACCCACTGCTTGATTGCATTGATGTAGACAGGTTGAAGTAGTTTTATCTACTGCTTAGCCCTGACATATTCAGCAATTTGCCCAATGTTGACATATTTTTTGTTGATGTTGCCATATCTGGCTGTGACACCAAATTGGGACGCAATTTCCTGAACTGCCATTCCCCTGCTCAAGCAGTTGAGGAGAGCTTCACTCTCACTATCTGTCAACTGACGCCAGCCCTTGGCAGGTACTGCGGCATCCTGGCTATCAGGCTTAACACAGGAGACAGAGACCTTTTTTGTAAAAGGTGGGATCACTCTTGCTTGCAGTGGCACTGTCAATGTATAATACATACAGGTGCAGATGGCTCTTCAGTGGTGGCCAATGGCTCATATGAGGTGTTGAAAATGCGGGGGCAGGAAGTGGCAACTCTTGGATCCAGAGTGCAGGGCCAGGTGACAGCTGGGTACATGGTGGAGGTGTAAGTAACCTCATTTTTCTTGGTGACCTTGGTATGAGATACTTTGGTAGCAGGCCTTGAGAATGGCTTCTGACTTCCATTCAAGCTGGTTGTTCTGGATTGGGATACAGGAGGTGATTGACTGACGCTGACGCCTTGGGAGGCCTGTGTGTTGGCATTAATCCCCTCAAGTTGTGTTCTGGGTCTATTATTGGACCTTCTGGGACGCCCTTATGGATGAGCTTCCCCACAGGCTGGTGCAAGAGCTGGTTGGGAATAGGATTGTCTGTCCATAAAAATAAAATAAAAATATTTTAGATAGAATATGTATTAATTAAGATTTTTGGTTTAGTTGTGGGTAGTTATTTTCTCTTTATTTAGCCTTGAATAGTAACATAATTTCTATATCTGTGCTTTGAAGTGTATAATACTGTATCCTTTCTGGGTTTGGGTAATTTTAAAGTTCAATCAATTTTCATATCTAAACATGGTTATTGAGATTGAATTTTTTATTTGATTTTAGTCATATTGAAGATTCTTTATTTGGGTTGGTATTTCCTAGTGTGCTTAGTGTACATTAAATTTGGATTCCAGTTCCCGCAATTAATATCTGAGTTTACTAGTGGCATTCAAAAGTGATTTGAAATTTGGTTCTTGGATTTGACAATCCCGCAATTTCAAAAAACATAGTAAACTTAATGAAAATGGCTGATGGATTTGAACGCTTCAAATCTGATTCCAGTTAATTCATTTTGTCCATTGGAAATATTCAGTGTGGCTTGAAATTTGCAAAGTGTCTATGAGTTCCCACTTTTTTAAAAATTCAAATAAAAATATAAAAATTCAATTTAATTAAAAAAACCATCCTGCAAAAGTGATTCAAAATTTGGACCAAGGATTTGAAAATCCCGCATTTTTATGTTTAGGTTCTTAATTTACAGTATACCACTATGAATAACAATAAAATTATAATTTATTATATTTTAATGTAAGAAAGCTTTTTTATCATATTTATTTTTGAAGAAAAAATATATATTCTAAAGATAATTAAGGATTTGTATTTTTTATTAATGTAGGTTAGAGGAAAGTTCAAATTTATTAGGAAAGACAGAAAATCTGTCTGTTTTTATTAATATTGAATTAAATTTTTGTTTTTTGAGTTTTCTTTCATTTTCATATAAAAATATAAAGTGAAAAATAAAAATTTAGCCAGATGACAGGAAATAGCCTGTGGAATTTTAAAAAATGGGTTTTAGCTTAAGTTAAGCATTATTAAAACTAAGCTAATCAAAAGAAAAATAGACCATAAAACCTATTTAAATGAGTTCTGTCAACCTATTTTCTGTCATCTTGACATAAAATTGATTGAAAGAACAAATGTTGGTGGAACATCTACCTGCCTCTTTAGTGTGTCATCTTTTTGTTGGTTAACTGGTAGATAGACCAAGCTTTAGGGGTACTCCTTTTTAGATTAATTTTGAGTTGAATACCCCTGTCAGGTGATAATACTGTCAGCTTTTCTTGAAATACAGAGGTGAATTCCTGGAAAATTTTAGGCATACAGTAGTTTTAAAAACTATGGCAACAACCATAAATAACTCAGATTTAAACAAAATGATCTAGATTTAAACAAAACTCAAGTTGTGCAAGATTCAGGATTCAAATAGTTTTAACATTTTTGGTTAACAAATGAACTGTCAAACAATAAAAAAATTTCACTAGCACCTTATAAAAAATTATATCAAACATTAAGCAGCATTTTTTAAACCACAAACAAAATGAACTGACAAAGCAAGTGAGATGGATGGATGCTGTTCCGTAGTATATTATAATCCAATCAGGATTCATATGGAGCACCAACAGAAGGACTAAAATGAAACAAAATTTGAGCAATCTATAAGTGAGATTCCAAAAGCACAAAAAAAATGAAGTCACACAAGATGTGTTTTATGAGAAGCCTAAAATAGAAAAATAACAGTTTAACAGTCAATCAACAGCTATCTAATTTAGGAACAAAGACATTTTATTCATTTTCATGGCTCCTAATTTGTGAAAATGGGTTTGAGAACTTTCCAAATATGGACTAATGATTACAATAAAAATGAATCATAAAATTTTAAACTTCTACTTTTAGTGATTTTATCCTAGGTTTTTTAAAATGGTTTTTACTAGCAAAATTTTTGACATCACCAGCAACCAAGCCAGCAGCAGCCAATCCAGTTTCAATGGAGGCAAGGCTCAGAACATAAAGGCATCTATTTATATCTAAGCCTTTGATGTGGGTAATGAGGAAGCTGACCTGTACTTAACCCCCAATCCCTATGGCTTTAACTTGTTCAATAGTCACTTCACACCCAGCTCTACCCCCTCTCCCTTACTCATCCCTAAACAAGCTACCAACCAACCAGCCAATCAAAACAACAACTCTGATTTGGAACAAATTCCTGCCATCAGCCAAACTGCCACCCCCTCAGTCAATCAGGCTTCAGCTCCTGTGGCCCAGCACCCTAAACAAAGAATAATTACTGCCCAAATTCTTCAGGAAATTGTGGCACTGAACCTGTGTGGCCTGACCTGGGACCAGATTTCCACAAAATTGCAATTTACCCAAGCCACAATAATGTGGGAATTCAACAACCTGATGAATAAGAATCCCAAGAAGGCCCAGAGGCCCATATCAATGATTTATACCCAATCATGCTTAATCTCTTACAGCGGTACCACAAGCTTCCCCTGACCCAGGTCCTGAAGCAACTTGCGCACCATGGCATTTGGGTGTCTGAGCACATGGTGCAGCTCTGGATTTATGGGAAGGTGGCGTCAGTCTGTGTGATGACCAATGTTGGTGGCAACCAATGTGATGATAGTGAGGATCCTCCATATGATCATGCCATCAAGTCCACCCTGGTCCAATGCCTAGCAAGTTTATCAGATGGCATCATTTTATCTCCTATTACAAGCTATAAATAGATTTTAACAATTTTGGCAAGCAAGGAAAAGCCGCCATCCAGAAAGGAAGGCAGAAGGTCAAAAGGGGGACTTTTATTGGTGCATTTATGGATGTTTCAGCCAAAGGTTTTATCTATTATTGGGATAACCCCAGATTTTACCAATGGCTACAAGTATAGCCACATCCTCAGTGGATTACTTGACTCCTGGGATGGTTCAAATTCCAAGCACCAGGTTTTCTTGAGCCACCAGATGAAGGTAAGTTCCACCACCCTTGAGGCCATCCAGGGACGCAGGCACCAGGCCTTCATGTACTCAGCTGGCCACACTGTTATTCATTTGGCAGATGTTGTGTTATTTAATATTGGAGATACACTCTGGGAGCGCTGCCCTCAGTCTTTCAACAGTCTCTATCTTGGGGTCCTTGACCATGATTCTCTCTTTGGTAACAGATGATGGCTGACATGTTTGCCCAAATTGTCTTCCACATTAACATGGGCAACCAATCATGTAAGGACAAGCCCCTCCCACTTTGTGCCACAGCCACCTACCAACCAATTAAGACAATGACTGATGAAGAATATGATGAGCAATATATGGCAGCCATCATAATAAATCCTCCTGCCTCTACCCCCCACCACTACCACCCCCTACCTGCCAGCCCCACCCATCCAATCCCAGATCCCCCAGGCCAGCACCACCTATACACCTTCTTTCTCACACTATTCTGCCTAATAGGAATCACTCTTCCTGTCCCAAATAAACTTCCTGTTGCCAAAACTTTTCTATTTATATTATCTTTATCCTTAATTTCAATTTTTCATTTTCTCTTTGTTTATAGCTGATTTTATTCTTTATGTTCAGCTTATTTCTATAAAATTGTATATTTACTATGTCATGTATCTAGATTTAAAATACAGTTATCTTTAGCACCCAAACACAACCCCTTGTATAAAATATTAACAATGATTTTGTGATCATCAAATTTGAATAAGAAAATTATAAGTTTATTGTGTTTTGATAAAGTTATTTCTGATCTGGAGTCAAACCCTAACTGATAAACTTTAAGCCAATAAGGAGCCAAGTGATAAAGTGATTTTTGTGACATAAAGCGTCATTCAATAATTATTTGATACATGTGCACTAATTAATATGATTGGCTGGGTGTTTTGCCATTGAGCGCCATTGCCGCTGTGACACGTTGTTGATGGATTAGTGCTAACCCAGCAGCTGATTGGGCACTAGTCCATCAACAACTTGCCACAGCAGCAATGGCACAAAATAGCAAAACAACCAGCCAATCATATTAATTAGCGCACATGCACCAAAGAATTATTGAATGACCCTTTATGTCACAACAATCACTTTATCACTTGGCTCCTGATTGGCTTAAAGTTTATCATTAAGGTTTTGAATTTGGATCAGTAACAACTTTACCTAAACACAATTAACCTATAATTTCTAATTCAAATTTAGTTGATCACCAAATTTTTGGGCAACTGCCAGAATTAACTCATTCTGCAAGTTGACTCACTGAATGTTGGCAATTTGTTGACATTTAGTAAATCAACATTATGTTTTTATTTATCTGCCAGAATTGGGAATTTCCAAAACTAAGCCAATTTTTCATAGTGAATTATTAAGTCAGAATTGCAAAATTAAAAAGGAACAGGCATAATGTCACCACCATTTAAACAAAGGCTTAATTTTAAGCCAAAAAAACCAATACAACTTACTATGAAAATGTAAGTTTCTTTGTACTTTTACATTAAGGTTGACTCCAGTAAGTAATATCTGAATGTTGACCCCAAATAAGAATCCATGAGTTTCTTAATAAGTTATACAATATTCTAAAATAAATATTTTTTACATTTTATATTAATGTTTTTATTAAATATATAAAAAGATAAGCATTGAACAAAGACATATGTCAACTTTCATAGTGTTCTTTGTATTATTTAGAGATTTACTGTTATTTTAAACTCACTGGATAAACTTTAGATTTTTACAAAAGTCCACTTAAGCCAAAACACATATGTTAAAACTAGAATTTATATATGTATTTATAATGTTGACTTTGTGTCAAATTAACAAGTCACCTAAATTGCAACAAAGGGGTTTGGCTAAGCAAACAAAGTGACATAATTTAAGAGATATTTAATAGGAGAGTTACTATAAAAGAACACTGACTTCCTGAATGTCACCAACTTCACTGGTTTATTAGTAAAACACTGCTGCTTAACAAAAAGCACAAATGCAATGGTATGATAATTCAGGCCAAAGTACCCAGGACTGTATTTTTGACTTCCCTTTACAATCTCCTTATATTTAATTTTAATAAGTTACTTATGAAAATCTATAAATTTTTTAAATTGAAAAACAATCAATTTTGGCCTTAAAAATCAACTCTGGAAAATATTAACTAAGCTTTATAAGTGATTTACATAGTGTTTTTCTAGTTTAATTCTGACTGTCAGTAGGTTGACAGTCAAAATTAAAGCGTTTTTTATGCTGACAAACTAAATTAAATATTTTTGACTATTGTGACTACTAAAATGTCAATTTTTTATTTAAATATAGTTTTTTTCTATTCTTTAAAATAAACTAGATCTAAAATTACTTTCCATACTTCTATAAACTATTTAATTAAAAAATAAAAAATAAAACAAGTGATTATTATTTAATTTTATTCATGCTTCACATGATTATTATTACTTTATAACTCTACTCTAATTATTGTAGGAAAAATCTTCCAAGAAGCCACAAAAGAACCCCAAGTCAACCAAGGAAGTGCCTAAAGCCTCTGGAAAGGCCCAAAGTCCCTACCCCAACAAAAAACCAGCCAAAGAGCCCTCAAAGGAAGAGAAGACAAAGGAGAAGACCCCAGACCCTGAAAGCAAAGAGCCCTCCCCTGCCCCCTCCTCTTCTCCAAGCTGGTATCAATCAGAAGGAGATGAGGTTCCACTAAACAAGCAAGGAAGAAAGAAGATACTCAAGAGTCCAGAACCCCAGTCAAGCCCAGATGAATCAAGCTTAAAGGAATCAAGCTCATTCCAGTCCAAGAAGCACAAGAATCCAACTCCAGATAGTTCCCCTCTGCCACCCAAAGAATCTGCACCTCCATCCTTCTCATCAAGTATCAATAAAGAAGATCCTGATGATTACCTGTCTGACTATCATCAAGCACCAATTGGCCCATGGGATCCCCTATAGGCTCACAATATATGTAATTTCAAAGGAGAGTTTAAGCTCCCAAAGAAGTTCCCTCAGTTTTTCCCTCTAATGTATGTCAAAGGAGGTGCAAGTTTAGTCTGTGATGGCTATGTTTTTAATTGCAGCAATCAAAAGAGAGCATTATGAAGCAATAATTATGTGTGTGAATATAGAATCTGTGCTGCCAGGATCAACACAGAAGGATGGTAAAGCCACTAGTGAAAAAGGAGAGCACACATGCAATGCTCCAATCAATCTTATTGAAAAGCTTCTAAAGTGGTACCTCTACCAATTGGTCCCAGTCTCCAAAGACGCCAAGGCTTCTAATCAGGCAGTTAAGGCCACCACTCATCTAAGTAATGAGAACCTGAAGCTCATCCCTGACCGCAACCAGTTGGTGAAGTACATATGTGACAAACACCGTGATTTATTCCCCCATAAGAAATCTGCCATGGTCCAAGGAGAGTTAGTATTGACAAGGAGTTAAAGATGTTCAATGGTGATGAGGCATTCCTTTTACATGATGATGGGCCTACAGCAGAGGCAAGAATTATATGCTATACTACACAACAGAACCTGGAGCAGTTAAGAGATTCAGAGACCTGGTTATGTGATAGTACCTTTGCAGTATGACCCCGCCTTTTTTACCAACTATGGGTTGTATGTTTCCTTATTGAAGGCAAGATGCTCCCATTTGCCTACTTTCTGTTTCCTGGGGCAACAGAAGAGATCTACACAAAGGCTTTTTAAATCCTTCAGGAGGGTATCAAAGCCCTACCCAGTAATAAAAAGAGTCCCCCTGGCCATAACACTAGAGCCAATTCAGATGATGATGAAAAGGATGAAGCCACCCTTGCTGCAGAACAAGAAGCTCATGATAAAGCACTTGGCCCCTCAATTATAATCATGGACTATGAAGCTGCCCAGTATAACGCTTTTGTAAACACCTTTGATGGAGAGGTCTAGGGGTGTTTTTTCCATTATTGACAGGCTGTCAACAAGCAATTAAAGGGTCTACCTGAGCTTAGCAAGCTCCACCATCTAGATACATCAGGAAAGTGCAAGTTCTTAATTCAGCAGTTTGTAGCACTAGCCTTTGTAAAGCCAGAGCATACTGGACAAGCCTTTGACCTCCTATGCCAGGATCTATATGCCAAGAAACATGATGGTGCCTTCTACCCTTTCATTGAATATTATGAACCACAGTGGATTGGACGTAAGGTCACTAAGTGACAGAGCAAGCCCAGAGCCAACTGGAACTGCTACCAGGCAGTTCTTAAGGATGAAATGAAAACTACTTCATCTTTGGAGGGCTGGCATAAGAATATCAAGTCCTCCTTTGGAATCAAGCCCAGATACAACACCTTCTACAAGCACCTCAAAGTCTAACAGGGGAAGACTGCTGCATCTATCAGAGATATTGAGAATCACCCATCAAAGAAGAAGAGAACCACTAAAGAGAAAAAATATCAAGAGAAGATCAAGTACATTATCAAGGCCAAATATAAGCTTTCAAAGGTTAGGGAATACATCAAGAAGATTGTCAAAGTTCTTAATTGTAACCAGGTGATCACAGTCTAGCTTTTGATTAAATTTATTAAGTATTGCCTGATTTTGTATATAGTTCTTATATGTTAAGTATAATATTTTTAAATAAATACTTATTATAAATAACTCATTAATAATTTATGATACTGTTTTTATAAAATCATTGATTTTTTATTGATAGTTTATTGCTTTAGACTGTATTACATGATCTATATTGGTATTTTACTAGTAAATTATATATTTCTTGTAGTTTTTAAAATAGAAAAGACTTTATATTACTGTTTCTGATTATTATATTTTCCTATAATACGTGAAATTTTATGTAGTATCTTTTTGTATATTGGATTTTTTGTTTTTTAAGTGATGTTGAGGGTCTGGATGTACAAGCATTCTGGCTACTGCCAACTTACTTAACATCCAGCCATTGCCCAATTTGGTGCCCTTCCAATATACAGTTTGAAATACCAAGAATGGCAACCAGGTAATATCACATGACTGTCCAAGTATCCAGTGGCTTGAACCCATTCTGCACATGACCAACCCCTAGGTTTGATCCAACTAAATCTCTGCCACAGCTAAATCTATATAAGTCTAAAATATTATCCAATAAAAGATCCTTCTCTTCTTTTCTAATTCCCTATTTGAAGCTTCCCCAAAAAGCGCTCCTTATCAGTGGGAAAAAATTTATTATAGTAAAGATAGCTAATTTCATAGTGAATTATTTTTGAAGTGTATTTCTAAGAATTTTTTTAATTGTCATGTATAATTTTTTATGGACTTTTTTAAATCTATGTTGTCACATTACCCTAAAAAGTATTTTGAAGCTTAATTTTTATTAAGTAAAATTTTCAGTAAACAGGTTTCTTCTTATTAAAAAAGTGTCAACATTTAGTAGTCTGCATGAGTTAAAACTTAATTCTGACTTTTCAATGCTGTCAACATTAAAGTAATTTTAATTCTGATTGTGAACATATAGTAAGTCAACTCGTGGAATGAGTTAATTCTGGCAGTTGCCATTTGGGTGTGTTGTCAGTATTTATCTAATCCACCTGAGTTGAAAATTTTGATCTCAAGGTGAGGGTTATAGGCTTGGTTGGTTTGCTTATTGGGTCAAGTATCCTTTTTATCAAGGTACTCTCTTTCTGCTTGTTGATTGCATGCATGCAGGTTGTTGAATTTTTTAGCAGCTTGCTTTCCTTCCAAGAACACCTATTTAAGGTTCTTAAATTAGCTCATATCAAACTGATGTATGATGTGTGTGGGGAGACCATTGTAGAAGTTCAAATGTGATACAGTATTATTAAATTTGATGATGTCAGGACTCAATCATATATGTCTTTGTATGACACAATGTACTACTCAATGGTGCCTGTCATTTTAAATGTTCTGAGTTCTTTCATGATCACAACATTAGAATACTTTATGGTAAAAATTTCTCAAAGAAGGTTTTTTGACAATATTCCAGTCTTAATTATAGTTTGAGTTCTTATTAAGCCAGTTGTTTACATACAGGAAGCTTTTCCAGTAACTTGTAGGGCAACTTCACTTGCCTGGGGTATTTGGGGGTAGCCAACTTGTGTGAACTTGTTCTGGGTGCTTTGGATCAATAGGTTGGCATTTTCACAGCACTGTTCTGAAAATTTCCAATTTCTGCTGAGTGGAGGTGTTGAAATACAATGTTGGGTATTTTTGATATGTCTTGGATTGAAAGTGTGTTGCCACCAAGTTTCCAGACTTGCCTGCTAACGTATCTTACAATACACAGGGGTTGCTTGATGTATCACCCCTTGACGTGTCTAACAACATGAACTAATCTGATGGCAATATCAAACTGCGGGCACTTTCTTCTAATTAGGAGCAATATTAATTTGACCTGCTGATCCAGCACAAGTTATTCCTAGGCTCCCATATTACATGGGACATGCCACCATGCCACTTCCTTGTGGCCTTGTGGCTTTCCCCATATGGCATATTAATCTCAATATTCTACAATAAACAATATCTTATTCTATTCATTCTTGTCTTTTCTATTGAACTGTTGTCTTTCTCTCTCAAATACTGAATCCTCATTGGTTCAGTTGCAACAGGTGGGTTCATGACTCCTTACATGCAGATGAAATTGTATTATTTGATAGGTATAAGGATGTTGTTGAAGACAGTGTATTCCATGAGGACGTTCTGAACTTCTTCTTATCTACTCCAGTTGGTAGGAAGTGCCATCTGCTGGGCCCTTTTCTTTGGAGGAATTTTTTAAAAATGCGTAGGTGTGGATAATCTATCTGTGCTACTACTTTCAAGTATATACTTCTTGAAAGAGTATAAAACTAAACAAAGGGGAAAATTAAGAAGAAAATTATACTTTGTTTGATATTAACGTATAGTATCAGGAGAAGCCACATGCTGTTTATATACATCATGGCGGTCACAAGGCTTGTCCAAGTAGTGTTTCACTTAAAAATCAAAAGATTTTATCCCTGTATAAGATAGGCAGCTTATAAGAGTGCTACTGACTTAATTATTAATCAGGAAATCACTCAGGGAATTATGTTCCCAAGAGAGAGTAATTATAGATGTTGCAACAATAGTAAGAACCTTGCCCATAATTTGAAAGAATGGTTAGGAAATGTGTGGTGCTCTGTTCAATGATAGTGGGGATTTCCTAGGACTGTTTATCTGAGAAATTTTGGGATGGTGTATCTTTAGTATTGTTATTAGATCTTATTGGGAATTTTTGTGTCTTTTTAGGTCTTCTAGTTGGCCAATAAAAATTCAGTTATCTATCTCAAAGTCCTCACAAATCAGTAATCTTATTCTTATCCATAGATTCTATTACTCGGATTCCAAATGATGATTGATTTGTCAGCCCCTCTGTTAAGCTTATAGACTAAGAGTTGTCGATTTTTGGTACCCTATCTATTTTTGCCAGTTGCTACTGGAATGATAATTGACCAGACAACCCTAGTTAACCAGGTTTCCTGGTAATAAAAAATCTTAATCTTGGTTTTTTTGGTTTTAGTGTTTTAATATTCATATTCATCAATCATTTAGGCATCTGGATCAATTTACATTTTAAAGAGAAGATAGGTTTAAAAACATAGTTTGAATAAAAGACTGTAGTATTTAGACTATATTGTTATTTGCTAATAACATATAAGCACCTTCTAGCTTATACCATTTAACTATTTTAAACATGTAAAATGTATTTTAGCTCCTATTATATCATTATTTAGATGTAGTACAAAGGATTGATAGTGAAGCTAATTAGCTTTATTAAGATTGTTTTGGAGTATATTTTATTGTTTTTCGATGATTTGATTTTGATTTAATATGCATGAAATTTACATGATCAGATTAACCTAAGAAAAGCTTTGGGCTTGATGTTTACTAAATGAAAGGTATTACATTTGTTTTTCGTTTGATTAAAAAGGGTGATACGTTGAAACTGGTATCGAATTTAATCCAGGGGAAGCTCTGGCGGCCTTTTTAAAAGCTTTGCAAATAGTAAACATTTTGGAAAGAGGGACTCAGCATCGCATGTTTACACATAATTCGGTTTACGCACTTTTGTCAAAGCCAATAAGCGTGCTCGTTAAGGATATCGGCCAGTGCTCTTGATTGGCTGAGTATCAGTGCCAGTTGAGTCAGTATTTCTATAAAAATATTAGTTTGTTGGGGGATGGAGGAGCAACTCAGGGCTAGATTTGGTAATCAGGAGTGTGAAGTGGCTAAACAGAAAATTTGGTCATAATTACTAAAGCCATGCCTGGGCTGACGTAAACCAACGAAGATTGCCAAGAAACCCCTAGCAAAGGAGAAATTCGTTCCCCGGGCATTGTAATTTTGATCTAATGTTTAATATGTTTTGGTTGTCCACAATGTTTATTTTACCTGTTTTCACCCTTTGGCTATTTACCAAATAGCTGCATAGGTTTGATTCCGATCGCATATCGCCGAGATTTACGTACTGCTTAGTTCAAGCAACTCATTGGAGACATACGCGAAGCGTTTAAGTTGCATCCTGCCTACACGACAGTGGTCTCCGTAAAGACAAACATGCTTTTAAGCCAGATAAGGAATATCAAGCCACCATATTATCTGTACGAAGTCAAAACTATTTCTGATTCTCTTACGTCATACAATATTTACAAAAATCTCAATATAGCATCGCCATTGTACATATTTCATACCCATAAGTAGAAATCTATACCTTTCCTGGCAACGATAAACTCACAATTTTACTCGCCCTCTTTTAGCCGAGCTAATTGATTTTAAATCATGCTATAGAAATAAACTTATCTAAAAGAATAAAAACATATATATCTTTTGTCTGCTAGCGTTACCTCACACCATTTGCAACTTTTGATTGGCTATAACCTAGGTCAGGAAGCCAGGTTTCTACTCGGAAGATTTAAAAAAGCTTGCTAACAAAGATACCTTGAATTAGGAGTTTTAAAAAAAGGATGATGATTTTTCAACGCCGAAAAGCTAAAAGCTAAGGGCGTATTTGAACGAATCATTAGGAAATAAATCCGACATGCCGATTTTTTTACATTTTGCTGTTAAATATTATATCTCGAAAATATGTTAGATTATAAGAGGTACTCTCAACAGAAGATGGCCCGGTTTGAATCATATAAGCTCGATCTTTCCGGTATATTTTTTATTTGGGGGAAGTGGTTACCAGTAGCCCCATGTTTATTAAACAAATTCTCCATAAGTTTTACAATTATGAACACTAAAGATATTATCTTAACTGTGCTTTATTAGCAAGTTACAAGGGGAAAATATTTGGAAACTAGATAATTATCTTTCTTGGGAGATATCACTTATATAGTTTGAGAGAATTGCTTTAAGAGGAAAATTATTGTGATAATCAATCAATAGGATTGGACATGAGGTGGCTTGATCCTTGTAATGATTCAAGTACCAAATTGAGCTGTTCACCAAGTAGAGATTATCACTGAGTCTTTTTTCCTTGTTTGGAAATTTTAATTGGCTTCTGTATTTGGCTTCAAGTGATGGAGAAGTCAGTTTGAGTGGCACTAGGTTTCTTGAGTCAAACCTTGTTGGGGATTGACCCCACTGTTTGAACACTCCCCAGGAGAATGGTTGGCTTCCTCTGTTGAAAGGTTTGCAGGAAGGTTGTCAGTGGTGCGGACGTCATATTTCACCAGCTGCTGCTCAATTGCTGGGATGATAGTTGTCGTGAATGCTGCCATTCACCATGTTTTGATTTTGCCTTCAATGGGTTATTTTGAGGACAAAGCTATCTCTTTTGCTTTTGCCCCTCAAAATGAGTCTGGCTCCAAATTGCAATATTCAATTGTTAACTTTTCTGATTCTACGCAACTCACTTGCCCCACTCATGCTTGTGGCAAGTGACCCTTCTGTACTGGTAGTGTTTTGTTGTATTGTCAACCACTATATATCCCATTTCTTATTCACCAATAAAATTTAAGTTCTATTCACATTTTTGTCTTTGTGTCTTCACACACTTTGGTGCCTCTCTAGCCATGTCTAGTAGAGATTATTCAATCAAGGCCACAAGGTAAGTTGCATAGTCTTTCCTGCCATTCTAACTGAGACTCAGTAAAAATTAATCCTAAGGGTAGAATTCCCCATTGTGACTCTGTGCTGCGCCTCAGAACACAACAAAAATGGTGCTCATTACAGGGGCTGTAAGCCTCTCAGCAACCCCCTTCACAACCACGTTTTCAGGTCCTTTGCCTCCACTTATACAAGAGTGTCAGGAAACGCCCTGACAAATATTGTGTTACAGAAATGCCTTAGGAAAACTCTACTGTTTTCCACAATCCTAATGCTAGTTTTATGACTCTCCTAGCTGCTCTAGACAATGAGTTATGGCTTCTTAAAGTTTGGCTGCCAGCCAAACTTCCTAACCAGTATGAAATGACAAAATTATGCAACCAAGGCACAAGAATTGATGTGAATCTTAATTTGAGCATAACTCAGCAGCCACTGGAGGGGTTTGGACGTCCAAACACGCATTTTGAAGCCAAACACCAGGAGAGTCGATCTGTGCTAAATTTAGACAAAAAACGGATGCAAAGCCCAATGTGCGGGATATTTCAAAGAAACATGAGTCATGCTGTTCAGAAGATGCCCCAAAACCCCAGCCTGATGCCACCAGCAGAGTCCCTAAGACTGTCTAGCAGATTTAGGAAGATTCTAAATAATCTAATGAAATGATATATAAAGGTGTTGCTCACAATGATCCCCTTGTGATCATTCTAAGTTAGCCTTGAAATAAAGTTTTAATTTAGTTTGATTTAATTAATTGAGTTCAGTCAGATGGAAACCAGTCAAGACCCTCTGGGCCCTGACAAAGAGCCAAATTTCCCTGAAATCACCAGTCCTCTTATTGAGGAAGACATCACAGACCCACCTATTGTCCCTACTGTGGTGAACCTCAGGAATAGTCCCTGCCTAGTGGCCTACCCTTTGGGTACCCCTGACTTGGAACAAGTCATGGCAGTAGCCCTTGGGATAGCCTGTGATGGGCCATCCCTTGCCTCCAGCTACAGTTCAGACAAGTGGAATACTATGGATTGATTTTGGCTCCGCAATTTTCACAGCATCTCCTCTCAGCAGCTGGCTCTGCTGAGCACCTATTGTCATCCTTTTTACAACCTGCCCTAGCCTACCATCAAATGGTGTTAGGGCTCCACATTCAGGAGGTTTTTTCTCTACAAGCACCTGTCACTCATCACTTGGATAAGTTTTCTGCCTATCAACAGTGAATCCACTCTCTGTTTTCCTTGTTGTCAGACAATCAGAGCAACTCTGTCACTTCCCAAACTTGTTTAGTTAATTCCATCAGGAAAATGCGCCAGTCTATCCCCAAATACTTCAGAGAGTGTCTACATGAGTTCCATCAGCTAGAATAACCCTGGTGTGCCCAAGTAGATTCTACCTTGAACGCATATCTTACCAACTTCAAACAACTTGTACAACAGCTCAATGTGTTCAGCGCTTAATCCTTCAATCAACTGCAACAGTAGCAGACCTTGCTGCTAGAGGTCTCCACAATCTACAATAGGAGTTTGATTAAGAGAGAGCTACCACAGCTTCCTCTATTGCCAAGCTCCAGATTCAATTGAATGAATTCTCTACGCCCAAACCAGATATTTCTCCTTCTTCTCCACCAGAAAATTTGTTGGATAGAGAACAGAAACTCTGGGATGCCATTCAAGAGCTGCAAGTGTCCACCTGCAGTCAAGTTTGCCCTATCAAAGCACCTCAGCCAGATCCCCAAGTGCTTGCTTTGACAACTAAAGTTGCTGAGCTACAGCATGAGGTTGCTGCCTTATGAAAAATGGTGGTGACTGCTGCTAGTCCAACTGGGGTTAGTGATGAAGATGGCTGCTGCCCTGGCCTTTCAGGAGCCCCCCAAATTCACTGTTCTAGAGAGTTGATTGCTCTAGCCAATGAGCTGGACCACTTGAAACAGGACCACTACAAACTTGATAAAGATATGCAAGAAGTGAGTGAATTAATTGATTTGGTGAATGATAGGTTTGCCCCTTACCTTTTGGTGGGTTTGTCTCTTACATCCCAACTGGCTGAACTGTCCTCAGTAGTAACAGCACAGGGTCAGCGCCTGGATGTTACTGAGCGGCAGACCACCCTAGCTAATAATATGGGTGCCCACACTGCCGAGACCTTGACTACTCTTGAAGAGAGTGTTTGTCAGCTGTGGACCAGGCAGCCCCCCTCTGAGTCTGAAGCAGAATTCTCCCTGCACATAAATGTACCCAATAGCAACAATAGTGGTCCAACTCCTGAAGCACACTTCAAACCTACCTTTAAGCAAGTCTTCAATCCCAAAACTTCTACCATTGCAGCTTTCCTAGCTATCTACAAAACTGCCATGAGGAGAGCCTCTGATGAGGTTAAGAAGGAACACATTTTAACCTGCCTGAACCTGACCTGTCAGGAGGTAGTAGTACCCAAGTTGCCCACCATTGAGACTTGGAAAGAAGTGAAGCAGCTTCTGATCAACAAATTTAGCGTCAATCTTAGTTTGGAAGTGAAGAAGGATGCCTTCATGTATATTGCTTTCAAACCTAAGAAAACTCTAGCTGAATTTGCAGATAGATTCTACATGGAAGGACAGCAACTAATAACAAGCAGACAATTGACTGTTTACAAAGCTTACATGGCTTGCACTCAAGCCCTCAAGGCTAATCAGCTTCTGTGTCTCCACTTTAAGGCTCATAAAGCCATGCTTTCCTCTATGAAGAGCATAAAGACACTGTTGCAGGATATGCACCTTACCCATTCTGAAGCAGTTGTGAAGGAGAATTGTGCCCCCTCTAATTCTGGTTTGTCTTCTTGTGGCCCTTGCATCCATAAGATGAACTCAAAAAATCCTCCTAGATGCCAAGGTTACCATAACTGTGGCCATATAGGTCACCATTCTCAAGTCTGCACCAACCCCCAGGTTAAAGGAGCTGATCTCAAGGAGCAGGCGGGAAAAGAACAGTCAGCCTAGAGGCAGAGACGCTCTTGGTTGACAATTCTTCCCAGTCTCCTTCAACTCCCCCCTCTGTAGCTGACTCTGAGCCTGCCAATACCAAGGCTCCTCCCATTCAGCTGCTGTTCCATGACATCTCTGACAACTCTGACATGGATGATTCAGGCATTGATGATCCTAACGCCTATGGGTATTCAGTTCTTGCTGTCCCTAAAACCATTGTGGTCCCTTAAAAGTTACACTATGGGAAAACTACAACAACTACCACGCCTTTGTATGAAGCCAAAAAGGTTTTATCTTGTCTATACCTCACCCAAGCTAAGAGGTCTCCTGTGCTTGTAGAGTTTTCTGAGGAAGCTGCTGAATTGCCGTTGCTATATTCAAGAATGTTTCAGTTTTGTTTCCAATTCAGACTGTCTATAAGGAGTTTTCAGGCTTGAGATGCATGATTAAAAAATGGGGAAGAGAGCTAGCAGAATCCCAGGACATCCTACTGTCCTTCTACCCTTTGGTTGTGCTACCACTTGTGTGCAAATATCCATCCAAAAGGTGAAAATCAAGGCTATCTTAGACACCAGGTCTCCTGTTAATGTTGTCTCCTCAAAGCTTTTCAAGAAGCTTAGACTAGCCCCCTGACCTTAATTACCACCAGTTGTATGGCACAGCAGGTCTATCCATAACTTGCGCTATAGGGGCTTATTCTGCTCTTCCCATGAGATTTGGCTAGCTACTCTTGGCCGCGCCTGCTGTTGTCTTGGAGAATGAGAGTTATGACCTCCTAGTTGGTACTCAATTTCTTAGGGAATACAATGGGATCATCAACTTGAAGGATGGTTATCTCTTTATCCTAGGGTAAAAAGTACCTCTGATCTTTGAAGAGCCTGTCAAAGTCCCAGGGAAGCGCCTCAAGATGTGTGCCTTATAATATCCCACCAGTGTTTTCACCCTAAAATACTTTACCATTTGTCCAACATGAAGTGTCCTCCTATGGCTTTCCCTGCGTCTGAGGGGATTCCTCTCCTGTTCACTTCCTCTATAACCATTCCCCCTGGATCTCAAGCTATCCTAGACTCCCAAATATCACATGAGCTACCTGAGCGCACATTCCTAGAGTTATACTCTCCTCCCTTGCTAGGCCACAACAAACCCTACCTCTTCCCGGGAGTCTTGAATATCTCTCATAAAGACCCTGTTTAATTGCTGGTTGCCAACTTGACTGCTCTCCCCATACATGTGTCTAGAGGGCAGGTTGTTGGCTATGGCAGGTTGTTGAATGCTCCTGACGTCCTATCACTACATCCCTTTGGTACTTTCCAGGACTTTAACTTACTTGACAAAGAGCCCCAAGTCCTATCCTTGTTCACTGTACAAGATTTCCTGCAGCTATCCCTGGTCCAACAGAAGGAGGTGCTTGATTTTCTAGATCATTTTTCAGATATCTTTTCTAAAGATAGCACTTATCATTATCTAGCCAAAGGTGTCATTCACCAGATTGATATTGGTGATGCCCCCCTTCTGTGCTAAACCATATTGCCGCAGTTGTGTAGTGGACGCTCAGGTGTCTAAAGAGCTCAAATAACTTTTAGACACTGGGCTACTGGCTCCTTCCCAAAGTCCATGGGCCTCCCCCTTGATCATACTGAAGAAGAAGGATGTAAGTCATTGTATTGTGATAGACTATCAAAAATTGAACTCTTTAACCAAAAACAATTCCTACCCCTTGCCATGTATTGATGATGCTTTTTGCTGCCTTGGAGGCCCCAAGTTCTTCTCTGCTATGGATCTAGCATCTGGGCACTGGCAAGTTGATCTCTCTCCCAAGGATAGACAGAAGGCTGCGTTCATTGCTTTTGAAGGACTGTTTGAGCCTACCTGTATGCTGCAGGGACTCTGCAATGCCCTGGCTACCTTCTAACAAGCCATGGACTTGATCCTCTGTGGCTTGAAGCTTTCATGTGTCTTAGTATACCTAGATTATATAACAGTCTTCAGTGCCACCTTTAAAAATCACCTGGCCTATCTCAAGTAAGTGTTAGTAAAGATTTGAGAAGCTGGTCTTAAGCTAAAACCATCTAAGTGTGCTTTCTTCAAGGAACACCTTGAGTTCTTGGGCTATGAGGTAACCCAGACAGGAATTTGCCTCATGACCAAGAAAGTTGAGGCCATTGACAAAATTCTCCCACCCACCAGCCTGCAAGAAGTATAAGTATTTCTGGTCATGATGAATTACTACAGCAGTTCATCCCTGACTTTGCCAATATCAGCAAACCTTTGGTCCAACTGTTACGCAATTTCCCTTTTGAATGGACCGCTAGTCAACAACAAGCCTTTGAGACCCTTAAACAAAAGCTCAAAGAGGCTCCCATCCTAGTGTATCCTGACTAAAATAAGGAATACATCCTTTACACTGATGCTAGTGTCCTGGCTATTGGAGCCATCTTGGCCCAACTAGATGATGAGGGGGTGGATCACCCTTTAGCTTATACTTCTTGTGTCCTGAACAAGAATGAGAAGAATTAAAGCTCACAGAGAAAGAGTGCCTCACTGTGTTGCATGTAGTCAAGCAATTCCGCCATTATGTGTATGGCATCCATTTCACTATGATCACTGACCACGCTTCACTTAAGTGGTTACAACAGCTTAAGGGACCAGAAGGACAACTAGATAGATGGGCTCTCCACCTGCAAGGTTAAAACTTCACTGCGCTACATTGTCCCGGGATTCAAAATCAGAACACTGATGGATTATCCAGAATGCCCATCCTTGCTCTACACCCTGCTGAATCTGATCAACTGTATGAACTAATTGGGTATCCTTCCTCTTGGGAGAGCAAGATGGAAAAAGTCTGAATTTCTCTATCCAAACTATCTGAGGGCACACTCATTTGTGACAATCAGCTCTTCAAGAAAGTACAAGACCAATACTTGCCTTATGCACGGCCTAGTCTTTGCCTTTTGTTGGTGCTTCAAGCTCATAAGGAGGCGGGACATGGAGGCATTGCCAAGACCTATGACTGGCTTCAGAAAAGCTATTTCTGGAAAAACCTTTGCCTGCTGATCCCAGATGTCATTGCTGATTGTCACAATTGTCAGCTCCAGCAACCTTGAGCTGCCTCTCACAAGTTCAAGCTAGTCCCCCCTCAACACACATTCCACACTATCAGCATTGATGCTGTAGGGCCTCTCCCTTGCTCCTGCTCTGGTTGCTGCTTTATCCTAATTGCTGTTGATCATTTTAGCAAGTGGGTAGAAGCTCGCCCTACTAAGGACATCACTTCTAAAACAACTGCTGCCTCCCTGTTGCAAGACATTTTCTACTGCCATGGCTGCCCTCAAGTGTTATTGTCTGACAATGGGACTAACTTCAGCGCCAAGTTGGTAACCTCTGTTGTTGAGGCCTTGGGATCTCATCAGTCTTTCTCTTCCCCCTATAAGCCTTCTACCAATGGGGAGGTTGAGCGTGCAAATTTGACTCTGGTTTCTATCATGTGGAAACTCACTTATTCTGACACTGCCAACTGGGATCTATACCTACCTGCTGCTCTCTTGGCTTATTGCCTTAGTAAGCATTGTAGAATAAGGTGTTTTCCCTTTTTCTATGTTGTATGGTAGTGAAGCCACCACTCTGTTGCTTCTAGGGGCCCCTACTCTTCTCTGATAAGGCTATGAAGTCTGATGACCATATCAAAGATCTATTCAACCGCATCATTGATATACAGGCTACTACATAACTTCTGCGTATAAGACCAAGGTGCTTGAGCTCTCTCCTGACAATGCTTGACGCTCTCCCTTGCCTGAGTTTATCATTGGGGACCACATTCTCTACTATCAGCATAGAGTAGGAGGATGCGCTCACAAGCTAGATACATTTTGGATTGTACGTTTAGAAGTGACCTTCAAACAAGGGTCAGAGTACACTGTGAAACTCCTCTCCAGTGGTTGTCCGTTTGTCTGAGTGCATGCCAAGTTCCTCTGCAAGTACTACCCCCTAAAGCCAATCTAGAGGGGTGCAATGTTGTGAATGCCGCCATTCACCATGCTTCAATTTTGCCTTTGATGGGTTACTTTGAGGATGAATCTCTCTCTTTTGCTTTTGCTCCTTGAAATGAGTCTGGCTCCAAATTGGGAAATTCAAATGTTCAGTTTCCTGACTCTGCGCAACTCACTTGCCCCACTCATGCTGGTGGCAAGTGATACCACCGTCCTGGTAGTGTTTTGTGGTATTGTCAACCACTATATATTTCATTTCTTGTTCATTGATAAAATTAAGTTATATTCAAATTTTGTCTTTGTGTCTCCCAGTACTTTGGCGCCTCTCTAGCCACCTCTAGTAGAGATCATTCAATCAGGGCCACAATGTAATTACATAGCCTTCCCTGTCATTCTAACCAAGACTTAGTACAAATCCAATCCTAATGTTTAGATTCCCTGTTGTGTGTCTGTGCTGCGCCTCAGAACATGACAATGGTCCCATGATGTTTCTGGCATGCCTTGTATGGTCAACCCCTATTGTGATGGAAGACTTTGTCCTGTTTTATTGTGCCCAAGACTTTTGGCAGGTAATTAATGTTGCCACAAACCTTTATAACAACAGATGTGCCTACTTTTTTGGGCTATAGCTTGCTCTTGTCTGTGTTAATTACCCAGACTTTTTCTCCAACCTTATATATGTCTTTCCAAGGAACAGAAACATTGTTGTAAATTGCGATGTTGATGCTATTTTGATATGGCCTTTAAATTTCAATACTTGTGTTGGCTTGGTTGGTTTTGCTTTCAAATTCAACCTTTGTTCCCCTTCCGCAAATGGGGTGACATCAATGTCCACTCACTTTGGATTGTGCTGCCTGCACTATTCTGAACCTGGTACAAGTTCAGCCCAGTTGATCCTGTTAACTACACTGTCTACCTATCAAACAATCTATGCTCTTTTTCTACTATTTATACAGATTCCCCCCAAATAGGTTCAATTTTATTCAAATTTTTGTTGGCTTTTATAATAGTTAAGCTTCTTCCTTTCCTTTTTTCAAAAGGAAACTCTCTTCTCTCATTTCAGAAAATTTAGGTATGTCCCCTTAAATTTGCCCTGCAGGCTAACCCAAGGCTAGCTTCAAACCATAACCCTTTTGTAATAAAGGTTCCCCACATTGTCTCTCAGATGTTGTCCCCAAGAGCCAAACATAGCATATGGCAGCCTAGTACAATCCCTTGCTGAAATCACTGGGGGAAAGCCTGAGGACTGGCCAAAAGGATTAGCAACTGCTCACCTTTCTGCTGGGCCTGAGTGAGCAGATCCAATGGTAAGAGCCCTTATGAATTAGTATATTCCACACATCCAAACATTGTTCAAGCCCTCACATGACCAAGGATGGTAATATCAAGTCAGGTTCCACACAGAACAGACCCCTAAGTACTCTGCGCCAACAATGGTCAAACAGATAACGAGGGAAAATGCTTACAAGAACACTTGTTTCACTGGAAAATAGACACAGCTTTGGTGACAAGGTCTGGGTAATGAACCTACTGTCAGGGCCCAGATTTCCCTGGACAGTCAGCTGGCCTCCTTAGAGTTGATTAAACATGCAGTGTGTAAACCCCCCAAAAAGCACTTTCCAGGGCAAAATACCCCCCTTTTGACTAGCAAATGGCCCAGGATTCAAGAGGCACACAAGCCTGTTATCAAATTTGGGCCACCTACCTATTGGGAAATGGCACATTGGGAGCGCAACTGTTTGATTGCACAATTGGACAATTAATTCATTGCAGGAGCTAAACATAACTGTAGTGACTTGCCATGCTGAAAATTTCAAATGGTTCACATTATAGCCGCCAATGAGTTCTCACCCTCCTGGCCAAGCGCGCAAATTCCGGGTAAAATTGTAAATCCAACTCCAAATGATGCCATCAGTTCTCTGGTGGCACAAAAGGCCACATAATCTTCAGTAAGTATAATTAGTGAGGGGGAGAAGCCCTCCTCACTGTTGACATCTTAATTAAGCAAGTTTATGCCTAGAAATTATTATTTTATTGCAGGAATTGTCTATTTTGCTCAAATTTAATTATTCTCTTTACGTCCATTCCTGAATCCACTACTCAATACAAACTTGCATACCCATATCCTCCCGGCCATACTCTTGTTGTCCTTGCCAAACCGCCCCGCGCCCTTGACCTGGAGTATTTTCATCCCCATCACCTGGATCTGCCACCAGCAATGAAGGATATTCCAACTGCCCCTCCTCTCCCCAACGCGCCTCCCATCCAGGACTTTAGCAAGCTGGGGTTCATATATATCACAGTATTGGGGCTGGCTGACCAAGTCGTGCCCCATACTGGGAGTTGGCGCCCCCTAGCCACTGCTCTAAACTACCTGGTTCACATAGCACCTATTGTGTACATGGCCTTCCAGGCCCGGCCTGCCTCCCCTGTGAGAGCCCAGCCAGAGTCTGGTATGGGCTGTGACACCTACACAGTAAACCCAATCTAAAAGGTAGGCCCCACGTTTTTATAAAGGTAGATGTCAACAATACTTACCTGGTACAAGGCTTGGGCAAAAAAACAAGACAAAGTCTTGCACCACAACAGACTTGTCTGTGCAAGGCCAGTCAGAAACAATGTGAGACCATCATCCCAGCAACCAAACAGCAGCTGGTAGAGTATAGAGCCTGTGCCCCCAACAACCTTCCAGCAGACCTCCCCACAAAGGAGGTCAACCTTCAGCCAGGGGGTGTTAAAACTGCGGGGTTGACCCCCCAGCAAGATTCTGGCCATGAGGATCCATGACCTGAAAACCAACTTCCCCATGACCTGTAGCCAAATAGGGAGTCAGCTTGAACTACTAAATCCAGCAACAAGAACCAGTAATGATCCCAGATTGGTGGACAGCTTGGTTTGATGCTTGGCTTGTTACAAGGATCACACCACCCCTGTCGGATCCGACTGATTGATCATGGTGATCCTGTTCCTCTTAACATGATTCACGCAAACCATAAAGGTGGCACCTCTCAATAAAGATAGTTATCTAGTTTCCAACCATTCCCCCGTGCAACCCTGCTAATCCAGCACAGTTACGACACTGATATCCAATCGGGAAACTGCTCGTGTGTCTGTTACGTCCCGCCTTCAACCCCCGATCGATTACCTTTTATTTATTCGCTAGCAAGGTTGTATTGGGTAGGATTTAAATTACGTTTATAAGAGGTTGAATCGTTCTAGCGGCTTATTAAATCCCATGTAAAGGTTTAGGTGGGGTTTGATACTGTGATTTATGCTTTCATTGGCCGTCAGGGTTAGCGATTGGATGGGGGGTTTATATGGGAAATCGGTTGGTTTTTATCTGTACTTGATTGGGGCAACGGAGAGCTAGGGTGGTGGATGTCGGTTGATGGAACATCTTTCCCCTGTGAAAGTTACATCAGGGGTTTAAGCTTGAGCGTATGTAAAGCTAAGCTAATCGGAAGCGGAATAGTCCATAAAAGTTATTTACGTGTGAGTTCCGGCATCTAATTTCCTGTCTAAAGGAGGCTGCTGCAGGAAGAACAATTGACGGAAGATCTTCCGGCCTCAATTTCTTGCTCTTTTTATATTGGGTTGTTTGTTTATGGTTGAATCTGCTAAGATCCCCAGACTTTTTTTAGTTTGGGATCAAGTTGTCCTGCTTTTGGAAGAAAAATTAGATTTTGATTTGGAATTGGGTTATGAAAACCTTTATATCTGGAGCTTGAACTTTATTGGTTTGTGAATTTAGGCCGAGTTGATTTTATTCAACTTTGAAGCTATCTAGTAAAGCATCGGCTAGAGTTTTTAAGAATGATTTCTGGTCAATGAGTAAATGTTAACGCTCTGTTGATATGGGCGAAGTTGCGGTAACTCTTGAACATTTTGGACGTGGCATGTGATACTATTTGGTCAGTCAAGGAAGGAATGGTAGTTGGATTTTATTTTATTTATAGTTGAGGATAATATAAAATTAATATCAATGGGCTATATATGCGGTTTAGGCATGAGAGATGATTTCTTTGTATTTACTTTCCAATATAGCTACATCGAAATTAGTTAATGTGGACTTTAATGTGAGCAAGTGGATTCCAGCGACTTTGTTAAAACTTTTGGCTTGGTTTGTGTTGGCCGATGAGGATTGTGGGTAACAGCCGTGTGAGCTTGGGTTTTAGTGGGGATTTTGGAGGAAGGAGGATTTGGCGCAAGTTGGGGGCAGCGGCAGCCATGGCGGTCCAGAACGAGGCGGGGGTGGGGTTCGTAGCAGAGGATGTGGGATAGACGGGGAAATTTGGGATGTGTGGCTGAGAAGAGGCTAAAGCTGAACTTGGATCCCTGGGGGATGGTTAGCTCTTGAAGGTTGGGGAAGCAAGTGGCAAGCCACTTGTAGAAGGCGGCATTGTATCCTCCAGCCAACGACACCGAGAGTTGCTTGGCAGCATAGATGCTAAATGGGAATTGCAGCCTCCACTTCTGCATCACTTTGATGTCAAGGCATGGAATGGTGGTGAGGCTAGTGAGGGTATTTAATATTTGCTTCTTTGTGGCGAGAGTGAATTTTATGGTTGCAGCGTGGAGGGAGATTTCGGTTGTGGGGAGACGTAGTTGGCAGTGGTCTTTTGCCAAAATCACCACATCAAACATTCTGGAATGGCGCGCCATCTCCTGTTCGCCGCGGAACCTTAGCTTGGAAGAGATCTGTGGAATGTTGCCAGTGTCAAAGGAGATGTTGGCTGATGCAGCAGGAGTTTTGGTGGACATTGAGAAGCTTGAAAAGAGACAGCGAGTCAAGTCGTATTCGAATTCGATTGCTTGGTTGTAGGATGCTAGAGTATCAAGGCTGCGGAAGTTGAAAAGGATTTCAACAAAGGTGTAGTAGTCCATACCACACCCTCTAAGGATAAGCTTTTTAAGCGAGGAGCTTTTTGTTTCTCTGAAATCAACTATTCTTGCGCTATCGACGTATTCAAGCGACAACACCTCAAGTCTTTCCAGAACATTCTGGTATCTTTGCAAAGGAAATGTCTGGTAGCATCCGGTAAGCGCGAGGTGTTTAAGAAAGCGAAAATGGCTAGTCAACAGGTCAATGTCATACAATGTCTTTTCTCGGGTGGCAGTGGGAATATCAATCTCAAGACGCGTTATGGAGGGACAATACACCCAGAAACTCTCAGCAAACAGCCAGCAATCCCCTTTCATCCTAAGAGTGCGCGTATACCACCCATGAGATTCTAAGAACTTTGATAATATTGGCCCCTTCTTAGCAAATCCATCAACCTTTAAACACTCGCCAACCAGAGGCGCAACGACAAACCTCCATCGCCAGCACACTCGTCGCAGGCCAGCGAGCTCACTTGACTGCAGATGAGCAAACACCTCTCGCAAAACAACAACTGGAAGATCCATACCCCATTGCCATTAAGCCGCCTTAACTTAACTATAATGCTATTAATAATCCTTCAAGCTTATGAAAATCAAATGATTGAGTTTATTCTATGTTTCCCAAGAGTATGAGGAGCTAGACTTTCCTGTAAAAGCTGTCATCACGAAAGGAAATACATGCTTGATTTGATGCAAGGATACGCATGTGAGGGTAGATTCGCCTTCATAGCATGGATGCAAACCCATTTTGGAGATCAAATATAATAAGGTTTAACCCTAATTTGATATAATATCATATTCTTTTTGAAACCACGCAAAAGAACGGTATCACTGCAATTGTACTTATCCTTTAAACCAATCATTTCTATTACAGGTTGTTTTATCTTAATTCAGATTTCTCTTAAATTTTAGCCCGACTTTCTAAGCTTCAACCTACTATATCACTTAGATTCTTACCCATCGTCATTTAAGCTAGCATGACCATCTTTACATCTCAGGCTGGGCAGTTCGATTTAAATCCCAGCATAATAATCTAATAAGCTTCATCTTGCCGTATACCTTATTAAAACGCCACTCAGCAAGTATCCCCCTGCACAATTACTAGCAGACCATTATCTTGGTAGATAAGGAATGTACAACTGTAGGGTTGAACTTTAAAAGAGAGCTCATATAGGTCCTATATTTGAAAGACTTGAGGTTCTGGCTTTAAGCCTGGTTGATTGGATATACAAAGAATGACTTACTAAGGGATGGAAGATAAGCGCCGAAGATTAATAGTCCAAATCAATTAGCCAAAATGAACCAGATCTTATTTGTAGAATGGAAAGAATCATATGCTAGGATCGAAATCCTAGCAGTGGAGATACTCCAGGTGGCAAATAATGATCCAGAAGCCTCGGAAATCGATGTCAATCCATATTTAGTAATATGTAATGCTTCAGGCCAAAAGCAAAAGCAGGAACCTTTGTAATCGTCACTTTGCGTGGAATCAGACATCAGCCCAACAGAAACGCTCTGCAGTTCAAAACCATAACAACCAATTGTCAAAATAGCAGGCTCAACCCGCCAGCAAGGTTCCAACCAAGCGGGTTCATGACCCGCAATCTGATTACCTGGCCACTCAAAGCCAGACTAGGAAGTCAACTTTAATTGCTAAATCCAATAACATGAACAGAAAATGATCCCTTATAGTGGATACCTCATTTTGGCGCTTGACTCATTACCAGAATCAAGCCACCCCCTTCACCATCCAGCCGTGTGATCAACACAATCATGTTCCTGTTATCCTTGATTCACAATGACTATATAATCACTATCTCTCAATAAAGACTATTATCTAGTTTCTAAATATTTTCCCCTTGTAGCTCTGCTAAAACAGCACAGTTACAACATTGGTAGCACAGGTAGGTTTTCCATCCTACCTTATCTTGAAAAATTCTATATGTTGCCCGCATGTGCTGCGGCCAACAAATCCTTGACAGAATTATATCTGGCCTCCTGCTGGACTGGACCCCGTACACCCCTGGTACCAAGATACCCAATGGATTTGTCCTGTACCAGAACACAGTGATTCCACTACCCGCCTTCAATGCCATGTCTGAACAAGGTTTCTTTCAGGCTCCCTCCTCTATTCAGTGACGAATCAATGAAAGCATCATACCTGCCTACGTGGCCCAAAGACTGTGAAGCGCTGCCTTGGAACCTTTTTTTCTGGGGCCAACAACAACACTGCCTCATGGATCCAGTCTGCCAGAGCAAACTGGCCCAGATGGAATACCCACACCAATTTTGGATTGCATAAATCTCCATTTGCCTGACCCCTGACGCTGGCACTTGGTGTGACAAGTGGCACAAAGAACACACCAACAAGAACTGGATACCTTCAAGCAAGACTCTTTGATAAGGTTTGTGGTTAAGGACATGGCACTCATGATCATACGTCAAGTAAAGAACCTAACCCAGACAGGCACTGTGAAGGAACTCACCCGCGCCTACAAGGAACTCCAACTTTGTGCACCATCTGACATGGCCTTTGACACCCCAGCTACACACCTCATGTACTATAACGCCCTTAAGTCACAGTAATGAGACATGTGAACCTGGACCAAGTGACCAACCTATAAAGCCTGTACCGCAAAGCGGAACAAACATCCAATGCCCTCCATAAGGCACAAACTGGAAAATGAGAAAGATCCAAGGATTCCCATGCAGACGAGCGCTCCACTTGACCACCCCCTGGAAACAGCGGGAATAACACCAACCATAAACCCACAATCTCAAACAGACATGGGAATAGAAAAATGGCCAGTCAAATCATACTCATTTCCGTATCACTGCCACACAAAGTAACCAATATGAGGGAAAAGCCTGGGGAGAGCATTAAGTGAGCCAAGCTCTTCCCATACAACTCTCAACTTGCCCAATGATGAGTACCAACCCAAGGATGTGGACCAATGTCCAATGATTCAAGTACCCTTACAGGACCTGGTACTGTACATCATTGCCAGACATCCCAATAAACTGATGTCCTATCATTTCTGTTTTTGCAGTTACACAGGCTTGGCACTCCTGGACTTGGGTGCGGATCAAACCCTAGTCAACATCAGCTTTTTAGATAAGTTCAAGCTAACCACTAATCCTTTGCGGATTAAAAACATGGTCCTGGCTGACAAACATCACATTGCTGTGACAAGGGAAACCTCCCCCTTCTTTGTCATGCTTGAGAACCTCCACTCCACTATCCAAGGTCCTGTCATTGACTTCCCAAAGCTTGACATTGTATTGGGGTTAGATTGGTTACAAAAGAACAATCCTCACGTAGACTGGGCAACCTCAGTGTTAATCATCAAGCGTGAAAGTGTCAATCACCAGATCTTCTCTGACTCTGTGGACCAACTCCTACGCAACCATGTCTTTGTGCGCATCACAGAGACCCTGGAAAAAAGGAAAATCTGAAGGGAATTGAACAGGACTCCTGCCAGTATGAGATCATACACTTCAAAGATCACCAGGATACCTCCACGCCTCAAGAACGCAAAATTGTGGCCTGCCATACAGAAATCTTCAAGGAAGCGCTACCCAGGCTTCCCCCAGAGAAACACATTCAACACTCCATCCAACTCAAAGGAGCTGTACCCAAAGCGCGCCCTATCTTTAGGCTGACCCCAAACAAAGACAACACCCTATGCGTCTACCTCAAGAAAGCATTGGAGAAAAGACTTATCTGCCCCTCACAGTCTCCTTTTGGGGCCGCCATATTCTTTGTGGCCAAGAAGGACAGTACCTTACGTCTGATCACAGACTACCAAGCCCTAAATGAAGTTACCATCAAGAATTGTTATCCACTACCACTGATTGACAATCTCTTTGACGCCTTGGGAGGAGCCACAGTCTTCTCCAAGGTTGATCTGACTGCAGGCTACAACCAGATTTGTATTAAGGAGGAAGATATCCCCAAAACAGCCTTCTGCACTAATTACGGCTCATATAAATGTGTGGTGCTCAACTTTGATATAAAAAACACCCCATCAACCTTTGTGGCCTTAATGAACAAAGTGTTTACACCACACATAGACAAGCATGCTCTAGTCTACCTAGATAACATCATTGTCTATAGCCCCTTGGTGGAACAGCTGTCAGGGACCCACTTGGCAGGGAACTGGTTCCTTAATTGATGAGCCAAGGCCCCTAAATTAAGCCCTGCAATGGCTGAACCAATGGGCACAGTGACCATGGCAAGATGACCTAAGTGACCCAAATATGTGAATCTTTCCATGATGGAGCTGAAACAACCCAGAAGATAGTATCCTACCATGTGCATCAACAGATAGAATGAAGCGTGAGGCCGTACCAATGAGGGTTTGGCAGGTGGAGGAGTAGACTGGCAGTCATAGTGGAACTTTCTTCCCCAATGACCAGAAGGATACTTGAACCATCCATTGGCCAAGGACTCCTTTTGATGGGCGTCATTGGGTGAGGAGTTTTGCCAGTTGATAGTATGGTGGGACTCTCAAGACCTTTTACAGTTGTAAAAAAGGAGACTAGAAACCACAGCAGGAAATAAATTCCCTTCATGGCTTCAAATAAGTTTACTAAGAAAGGATGTGGCAAGATAGGATAAGAAATATTCTTTATTGTTGGAACATTTGAATTGAAGGAAAGTTTGGAACTTATATAGCTTTGAAAACAAGGCTAAATATTTGAGAGGAGTTTGGGAAATGAAGATGATTTACCTGAGTCAATCATTTTTAAAAGTACCTGTTTTAAGTGCAACTTAAATATTTGATTAATCATTTCCAAACTAGTATGATGTAGGAAGAAGAACCAAAAAAATCTCACAATTATCAGGCTAATTAAGCGGTGTATAAGCAGAAGATCAAGTATCAAAGGGTACAAAGCTTGGCCTAAAACCAGATAGATCAAGTCACAGATTGACTGGAAAGCTCCAAGCAGCCAATCAGATGCATGGCGGTAAGTGACGTTTACAGTCTTAGTATTAACACTTTCAAATTTGAAAGGCATTTTGAAAGCAAAAACCAATTGAATTAAAAGATAATAAACAGGTAAATCAAAGGTTTGTGATGATTCTGTACTAACAATACATTCATCAATAGGGTCCTGGGTTTGAATCTTGTTCCAGAAGGGTTTCCAAAACCCAATATGATTGTTAATTCTGTTGTTTTGTGTCTTTGACTGGATGTCTTCCAAATATTTGTTCACCAATAAAATAGAGTCAGGCAAAGAATTCCTGACAACAGTACCACAAGGACCTAGAGGCAGTCTTTGCTACCCTGGCACAACACAAAATGTTGTCCAAACCCTCAAAGTGCCAGTTTTTCCGCAAGCAATTACCCTTCCTGGGACACATAGTCTCAAAGAACGGCATCAAACCCAACAATCAAAAAATACAGGCCATCTGTAAGATGCCGCCACCCAAGGATAAGTTGGAACTCTGCACCTTCTTGGGAATGGTGGCCTATGTACAACGTTTCATATCTGACTGTGGCATCTTGACTGCCCCCTTATCTACCATAACAGATGCTGAATCCAAGTTTGTGTGGACCCCCCCAACGTGACCTCTGTTTCAGACGCCTCAAGGAGAAACTCACAACAGCTATCATCTTACAATACCCTAAACATGACAGGGAATACCAAATGGAAACTGACGCCTCATATGCATCCATCAGGGGGTACTACAAATCAAAAATAATGACAGTGACTTCCTGCCTGTAGCGTATGAATCACAAAAGTTGAAAGATGGAGAGTGTTGATACCCTATCCACAACAAGGAACTGCTGGCCATTGTACACTATCTAGTCAAATGGTGTTGTTATCTAGAACGGCAGGAAGAATTCACAGCATTAACCTATCACAAGTTGCTCATCTATTTTAAGACTCAAGAAAATCTGTTGCGCCGCCAAGCCCGGTGGATGAAGCTATTGGAGAGGTTTAATATGCTCATACAGTACAAATCTGGTTCCAAGCTTGCCATGGCAGACACCCTCTCACTCCTATATGTTGGTGCCATAAGAGGGGAAAATGGGCTCAACCCAGACTGGCCTCTCTTAGTACTACAAACAAAGCACAAAGGTTCCCCCCCAGCACAACCAACATAACAAAGGAAACAGTCATCAAAAATGAGCACCTATACAGAAAAATGTCTGACAGCATGACCATTCCCTAAATTCCCACGCATCAGCAAGTTGACACCATCCTACGCAATCACAGAGACCTTGGACATACCAAGAGCCAAAACCTATATGAGTTCCTCAAGCACAAGACCTGGTGACCAACCTTATATTGCAATGTTCAAGAAGTTCTAGACTAATGTGAGGTATGCAAAAAATTGCCAAAAGCAAAACCCCTCCAAGGTTGGTACTTCCCATCCGCACACAACTACCCTTTAAAGTATGGGCTCTTGAAATTGTTGGGCCCATTCCAGGAAAACAAAATGACAAGAAATACATCATCACCACCATTGACTTTGCTACAAGATGGCCGTAGCCTAAGCAATAAAGGCACAGACTGCCAATGACGTACGACAATTTATTGGCAAAGAGATAATCAGCAAGTTTGGAAAGCCAGAACTCCTGATAACCAATGGAGGGAAAGAATTGACCTCCAAAACTACCAATGTATACCTTGCAAAAAATAGGGTCAAACACACTGTAACAACACCATATCACCCACAGGCCAATGGACGTGTAGAGCGGCTTAATGGTAGCCTTGTGCAAGCCTTAGCCAAACTCAATGCCAGGAGACCTGAAGACTGGTATAAGCAGCTACCAACTGCACTACTTTTGTGTCAAACCTGAGTGAACAGATCCACCGGGAAAAGCCTGTTTGAACTGGTATACGGCACACAGCCAAATATCATTCAAGCATTGACAGAACCTAAACTGGAAATCCTAAGTAAAGTCCCCTGCGCTCAGACCCTCAAGTAATAGAGGCTAACAGAAAACAAACAGTAAAGGTGAATGAATGTCTACAAAAAACCTTTGTCCCCATCCACAATAGACATGAGGTTGGGGACAAACTTTAGGTCATGAATGTTGACAAAAGCAAGTTACAACCTGAAAAAGTGGGGCCAGCAATCATCCTAAAGGTAAACAACAATAACACTTACCTCATGCAAGGGCTTGGCAAACGTAAGCAAGACAAGACCCTACACCATGATTGCCTAAAACCCTGCAAAGCAAGACAAAAACAGCAAGAAACTGCTCTGCCACAGAACAGCAACTAGTTCAATACAGCGCCTAGGCTCCTGACAGCCTCCTGGACAACCTTCCCCCAGAGGAGGCCAACCTTCAGTCAGGGGGGTGTCAAAACTGAAGGCTTGACTTGCCAGCAAGGTTCCAACCAAGCAGGTTCATGACCTGCAATCCAATTATCCGGTCACTCAAAGCCAGACTAGGAAGTCAACTCAAATTACCAAATCCAACAACATGAACAGATGATGATCATTTATGGTAGATACCTTGTTTTGGCGCTTGACTCATTAGCAGGATCAAGTCACCCCCTTCATCATCCAGCCATGTGATCACCAATTATGTTCCTGTTATCCTTGATTCACATGAACTATATAATCACTATCTCACAATAAAGATTATTATCCATCTTCTAAATATTTTTCCCTGTGTAACTCTGCTAAAACAGCACAGTTACAACATTTACAATTCATATTATTTTTATTATAATAAAATTTTATAATTCTTATTTTAGCAAACAAGATTTTCAAAATATATCCCAGAGAAGGTCTTAATAAAAGCATAATAATATATGTCAATAAAATCTACTTCTAATTTGTACACTTTACATTTAACTTTTTTAATTTGATTTTTATATTTATTTGACAAAAGTGATATAAATATATTTGCGTAATCTAGTATCAAGCGTCTGGGATACCCTAAGATCCCATAATAAAAAATGACTATAAATAAATTAATAACCTTCATTGATTGTCCCGCTGAATGTGATTGTGGGCTTGGAATAATCTAAATATAAAATTATAATTAATAAATTTGAATATTAAATTAGAGAATATAAAAAAGTTGGACACACTGAGCCTTTAATTAATTGGCTGTTTGGCAAGGCAAGCGGGGATGAACAAATCAGCATGACCATAGAATTTGTCCACAGTCTCAGTTGGGAGGGTGTGGATCCCAGCCTGCAACAAATTAAACAGGTCTTTGGTCCCAGTTGGGGTTCCTTGCTTGAAAAATTGCTTGAGCCACCCAAATACTTCCTTAATGGGATTTAGGAAGGGCAAATAGGCTGGGAGGTAAGAAAAGGCGCAAAATTTGCTGTGGCCAATTGCTGGGGGCCCACAGTGATGCTGGTGTCAATCATTGGGAATTCCTTGAGAATGTCAGCCACTTTGTGGAGACCAACATTGTCCAACACAATGACGTTGATGAAGCCCAGGCTTGTGCGCCTCAGGTGCTCCTGGACCAATTGGAGGAAGGATAGAAAGGTCCTGCTGTTATGCAAACCCAATATCATTTGGTATAGCTCAACCCCCTTTGGACTAAGGAGAGCCACCATTGAATAGGCTGTGGCACAGACTGCAGCACGCCAAGCCATCCCGTCATTTGAGCCTTTGGGGACATAGCCATATGCATTGCGCATAGACAAGGAAAATGTCAATTTGTTGATATAGTAAAGTTTGACTGTCTTTTTGGCTTTGAGGGCAGTGTACACCTCAGCATATTTTTTCTGGGTTTCAACATTGGTTGGGCTGTCTCTATTATAGGGAGATACCCTGAGCTTTTTCCAGGAAAAGCGCATCTTCTTCAGCAGATGGTAGTAAAAGGAAATGGAAACCTCAACCCCAAAAGTGGACTTGATCATTGCCTGTATGTTTGCCAGTTCAAGATGGAAGTCCTGGGTGATCCACTGGCGGATTGCCCATTTGTGCTCCTTGGTGAGCATGGTGGAAACACGCAAGGATTTTTTCACGGCAAGGACTCAGCCAGTATTGATGAAGGTGTTGAATGTCTTTGAGGTGTACTTGGGATCCACTCCAACAAGGGCTGCGGCTGCCTTGTAATTGCTCAATTCACGCATTAGCTTAAGCAGGATGATGCATTTAATGTCAGGGATGCACTTCTGAGCGGGCTTTTTAGTGGTGGGGATTGACTTGTTGGCATTGGGAACAACATAGGGCATGGGCACCTTGGTGTAAAACGCAGCAACTTTCTTTAGCACCAACTGTTCCTCATCAGTTCTGAACAACTCAGGCTCCTTGTCCTCTTCCTGATTGCCATCACTGACGTAGGGCTTGTAGCTAGTATCAAGTACAGCCTTCATCTTCTCCAGCATGACTGACGGGACCAACTCTTTCTGGTACACAACGTCAAACACATACAAAGTAAGTTCTACCTCCTTGTTTCTAACTTTCTTTGTAGTGGTGACCTTGGTGGGCTTCTGGGTCAGCTTGGGGACCCAAGGGTTGATGCTCCGCATCCTAGCAGCTTGTGCTCCTTGAACCAGCTGTGTCAGTGCAGCGTCACTACGGAACTCTCCTCTCCTGTCTCCTCCTTGAGTAGGCACTTGGGTTGCACTAACTCTATTCTTTGACCTGTTGTGCACTGCGGTTGCGGTGCACAACAGGTGCATTGGTTCTCAGGTGTTGTGTTCCTTCCATTTTAAAATTTAATAAAATATTTAATTAATTTCAATTAAGTTACTCCCTAATTTTATTTTTTGCTTTTATCTGAATATAGATATTTAATTAGAGTTTTTCCCACCCAATATCCCAATTATAGATTTTTTATTTCTTAATTAGCTGTTTTTGGTTTTACAGCGCCCATTTTTGAAAACCTGAAATAATTTCCACCCTTTTCCCCAGATTTTACTGTCAAATTCAAACATCCAACACAATATTTTTAAAATTTATGTTTCAGATCTTGTGTCTTATTTTAGATACCTTGGTATCATTCTTGATTACAATCCATTGCACAAACTGATTGAGTGATTTCATTTGCATAGTGAGTTGCTATTGTATTTTATTTTTGGATTGTATTTTGACTCACCTTGCTTGGGTATATTTTGTCACCAATTAACATAGTAAGCATATGGGTCATTATTTTAGGTGTTGGGCCATTTTCTAATGCACATGCTGCTCAAGTCGCAGCATAACACAGTTCAATTTTGAAAAAGTAACTAGGTACACATTTTATATTTAAAACATTAGTAACTCAATGAAAAATTAATATTTTTTCACACTGTAAACTATCAAAATAAAGCTAAGAATCCTATCTTTCTATTGGTATAAAAATTTTAATATGTATATTATACTCAATATTGAAGCAAAAGTAATTTAAAAGATTATAATCCAGATTTTATTATATGATTCTATCTAATGATATAAAGTAGATCACTTCAAAGCTAATAAAAACTCTTTTTTAATATACAAAGTATCTTTTTTATTTAAGGAAATTAAAGATAAGATTGAGAGCTTTATTTTCACATTTTGTTTTATTTAAAAAGCTCAATTATTTAGGATTTTATGGCAGTTTGAAGTTAGGATGTTTTTATCACTATTTAGATTAATTTTAAGGTTCAAGTGAGCTTCGAACCTCAAATTAAGCATTCTTTAAATATAATTCTTTAATATTTTATTATTTTAAAAATATGCAGAAGAGTTACAGTTAACTGAATACATCATTTTAATTGATTTGCATTGATTACAAAGAGGATATGATGTAATAATGATGCTTAGCTGCTTCACATATATCACTTGTGCATGAAAACTGGGTATTTAATTAATTCTGAAAACATAAATTCAAGTTCCAACTATAATAAAAGCTATCACACCATTTCTTTCAGAATGGTGTCATTTAGCTTGGTATATAAGAGCTAAAGCACCACAAATCTTCTAATCCAAAAGACCCCATTCAAAGGCCACATTCTGATCAGAACTACTCCATCATTAAGGCACATTTCAGAGATCTGACCTAATTACAGATTCAAAATACTACCATGTCTTCAGTTAAATTTACTTCTGCCATGCTACCCTTTTTTTCCTTGGGAGCTTCAACAAAAAGAGAAAGAATTGCAATGTTCAAAAAGGCATTCCTCTTTATTGCTTGTGATGATCTTGATAATTTCATCAAGCACTTCCTTACTCAAACTGAATTTGGGAGATCTCAGTTCCTGCCAACTATTCAAAATCAAAAAAGCAATGATTCATTAAAAACTTAAAGAATCTCATGAAATCTTCTCCCCAAAAGCATCTTCCAGCCTTGGGATCTCTGGTTACTTCCAGTTACTTTTTAAAAGAGCTTAATGATATGGGGTTTAATATAACCAAAAGTGAGTTTGAATACTCAAGAAAAACCTATAAAAATAAAAATATAAGCTTAAACAAAAAAAGCCAAAAAATAATAACTATTCATTAAAAAAAAGAAATAACTAAAAAAATAATTAAAAAATTGCTGGAAAATTCTTTTGAAACAAGCCAGTTTATAAAAAAAGTGCCTGAAAAAATTTATAAAGATATAGAAAAAGAGATGAGTAATTACTCAACTGAAATTAAATACTCTCTACTTAAAACAAAAAAGAAATATATGAAAATATGAAAATAAAAAATGAAATTTCAGTTTCAATTTCTACTTACTATAAATTAATTCCTAAAAATATAATAAAAAGTAAAAAACAAACTGATATGTGCAATATTTATAATTTAAAAAATTCACTAAAAAAAGAAGGAAGAATGTGAAAGTAAAAACTTACCATTACCAGAATCTATAGGCAATGACTTAAAGACTATTAATCAGCACCAAGACTTTTATGTTCATCAAAATAGGGAATATAAAAAAGATATTTATGAATTAGATGATGAGTCTTGTGTTGTAGTTATAGATTATAAGGAAAACTTAAAGGTTGGAAGTGGTCCAATTGAGACCAATAATTGTTTTTATTCAAAAAAACCTATCTCATTATTAGGGTTTGCATTGGTTTTTAAAGAAAACAATAAAACCAAATATGAATATCATGATTTTTTGTCTCAAATATTATCACATGATTCTTTATTTTCAGGTGAATGTCCAATTAGTCTTCTTAAATTAGATATATTTAAAAAAACAAAAAATATAAAAGTGTGGACTGATAATGGAAATCATTTTAGACCATATGAATTTTTATATTACTTATTTAAAGAGGCACCTAAATATATTAAGGGTTCTATAAAATATAATTGTTTTGTTGAATGTCATGGAAAAAGCATTGTTGATGGTCACTCTGGTGTAATATCAAAAATGTTAAAGGAAAAAGAAAATGAGCTTTATATTAAAAATATTAATGACCTTAAAAATATTTTTGAGCAAGAAGAAAAAAGAAAATAATTATATAAATCAATACTATCAGGCTCAAACACTTCTCAAAAGTCATTCTTTTATATTTATGAAAGAAAAGTTAGGCCTATAAAAAGAGAGCTTGAAGTTAAAAATCTGCGCATTAATCTTTCATATTTGATGAAAGATGGGAAGTTATATACTTCACCTCTAACATTTGAAAGTTTATCAGAATATTCTGAGATAACTTGTCATTTGAAATCACGTAATGATACCAGAGAAACAAAAATATCAGAAGATGCTAGTGATGTATTGGGGCAAGTTCATGAAGTAGGGCAACTTACTAGAGGGTGTATTTTAAATAGAGTTATCAGTCTTTCAAAAACAACAACCTTTTTTTCTGAAACAAACTAAGAATATTTATTATGAGCCAAAGATAGGGTAATAGCACTTATAGCTTTGGGGCTGCTATTACTCTCCCATGCAACTAATCATAAAATATTTTTGGTTTGTAGTTTGTAGTAGCACTTAAGATATTTTCAATAATACTATAAGTTGCACTTTTTGATTCTAAAATTGATGACTTATTTTTTAAAAAAATCATCCAAGCCCAAGATCAATTAAAGTTTTGGGATTGGTTGTATTTTAAGTTTTCTAAATAATTAGAATATGAATAATGTGATCAAGTTATAAAATAATCAATCTGGCGCCTAGGAATAACAAGAAAAATAATGACCCATATGTGTACTTTAGGTTGTAATTAGCATACTCATATAAGAACAAATAATGTGTCAGGAAATCCTGATCTATCAGTGTTGACTGATCCATATTCCCATCACTAAAGCTAATTGGCTAACAATAGACAGACCACAGCCAGGTTGAGACTTCTATTCCGGAATACAGAGAAATTATATCAAGATTGTTATAGTTTGAATCCAGAAGACACCTGAGACATTCCTGGTCTCAGGTCACAGGCCAATCCAGAAGCTTCCATAATTAGATGCTAGGCATTCTGGAATCCACAAAACAGACGCAAACCTGCCCTACGGAAAAAAGGCAGGAAAATACAAACATCTTGTTTCACTGAGAAATGAGACAGAAGACCACCCAGGCAAATCTTGCACACTAGACCAAAAATAAGACGGGGACCGGGCTATGGATTTCAACTTAGTTGACTGCAACTAAGTCAAGGAATATCTAGACTAAAGAGGAGAAATCAGTAGCCTAGAATATTACCTCATTCCAAAACCTTATTCAGGTTTGGAATCCAACTCTGGGGATGAAACTAGTAGCTTGGGGATGATAGGCCAGCTAGTAAGAGTTGTCCACAGCTAAACACCAATCTAGCTGCTTACTATAAAAAGTCCTTACAAGGTCACTTGGAAGGCAGAGAAAAATAATAATCATCAGCATTACTACTAAGCCAAATAGTATTATCAAGTACAGTAAACGTGTATTATTGTTACTTTGGAATACTGCCAAACCACCAAAGACAGTGTCACGTCCTAAGACCACAGGAATCCTTTATCACTTGGCTCAAGCAGCAACAGAACACAGCCTGTTGCAGCACCCATTCACACCAATTGGAAGCGCATACATCTTCATACAGATCTCCCTATCCCAAAATGCATAATACAACTAATAAAAACTATATCTCTTCTTCCTCAAGATCCAAAAATCTTGACATCATGTTATACTTGGACAAAATATGTACTCAGAAAAAACATGTCATTTATAACACCCAGATTGGGTTGGTTTATACAAACTAGATACAAAATATTAATATCAATTAAATAGTATGAAATAAAGTAATAAAATTTATCATATTTAAAATCCTTGATTTATTTTATAAATCTCTATTAGATACAAAGAAAAGATATATTTTGTTAGGTTGTTTTTATTGGTATAAAAGGGGTTGGGATAAGAACAAGGGAAACATGGAAGAATTGGAGGCAATGATAAAGGAGTTGGACACAGTGGTGGCTGAAATCAAGGAGGCTAATCAAAAGGCAAAGGACATGCTCAAGGAGGTGGTGTTAAAAGGTGCCAAATAGAACAAACTTACTGTAAAAGCTTTGAAGAACAAGATACCCAATACAAAAGACAAACTTGAAACAAGGCTCCTTAATGTAAAGAAAGATGTTATTGCCAACCTACAGTCCAAGCCACAGGGGTTCACAACTAGGGATGCATGGTCAAAGGATCCAGATATGTTTGAGCAACTAAAAAATAAAAATAAACAGAAACCATCAGAAGAAGACCAGTTACCATCAAGTGAGAAAACCTGAAAAGCAGCCCTCATCAAGGGGGAAACATGTAAGGATATAGAAGAAGTAAAAAAATAAAATTTTAACTAAAAAAAATATTAGTAACTTTTTTATTTATAGGTGAGCACAAAGGAGTAGTCTGCAATTCCTGAAACCCCATGAGTCCTAGATTTTTTACAGTAACTATGTTCCTCACATAGGGTGTCAGCTGGTCCTAATGCCATCTGTATGCTCTGAAATGAAAAAAATAGAACATAATTATCCTATCAACCCACCACAACTTGAAGAGCTCCAACCTAAACCAGATGACACCAAATGACAGGTTATGGCTTTGGTTGTGGCCTCCATTATCCATCTTGACCAGTAAGTTTGCCCCCCCCCAGATTCTGCAAGTTATTTGTCCTCCTTGTCTGGGACTTTGTCAACACCATGCCACATCACAACTTACCCAAAATTGAGAGAGGATAAGAAGAGGTCCACTTCTGTTTCCTGCCCAAATACACACTATTACACATCTTAAATGTTTTTTAAAAAAAGTAACCAACCTTACCTAAAGTTTGTCTGTTGTCCTGCCTGCTATTGTGGGCGTCCTTGGAGACTTTGGGGCCTCCTGGCGCCCTGAAAAAACTGGTATCCTGCCAACTATAGAAAAAACCTGTGTTACTACACCCCTAAAAATAAAAAAGTCCTATACAATAAATTTTGTGAGTTCTCAGCCCTGTTTGCAAGCAGAGACTTCACTTAAGTATTTACCTAGGTCTTGTTATAATAATGGAGATTAAAGAAAAAGCACGCAAAACATTTAACATAATAATAAAGCTGGATGAACTTTGACATTTGCTGGATGGAAAAAGGATTGTGTCTGGATACAGCTCAATACAGCACATTATTCAGGACACAGTTATTCTTGCTGCCACCTATAAAATGTCAGCACCACCAGAAAAGCTTCTTCTGGTCAATTGTATCACAGTGCTCTGGTACTCAAACTGCCGCAATCTATATAGTACAGGAGCAATGTCAACATATGAGTTGGCAATAGAAATTACTAGTTTATTTCAACGCAAAGTCCTGGAATTCCATCACTCACACCCCCAATAAAGCTCTAAACCCAAATACAATTTTTAATTTTTCTTAATAATTTCTTTAAAATATAATCTAATCAAATCATTTATATTCAAAAAATAAATACATAATAAAAATAAATATTTCTGTATGTTCGTTCATTCATTCATCCTACTTGCTTTGTTAATTTTTATTACATGTGACAATATAAAGTTGGAATCATATAAAGAATGTAAAAAATAACATAAATAAAATCATAATTAAAAACATAAATATTTTTTGTGTGTTATTTGTTCAATCATTCATTTGATTGGCTTTGCTTTGCCAATTTTTATTATACCTGACAGTATACACACAGAATCCCAGAAATAAAGTCAATATAAATTAAACCAAATAAAAAATATATTAAAAAATAAAATGCAAAAAAATATTTAGAATATCTAAGCCTTTAATTGATTGGCTGCTTGGAGAGTCACACAAAGAGAAACAAATCCGCAGGGCCATATAATTTGGCCACAGTTTCAGCTGGGAGGGTATGAACACCAAATTACTGTAAATTAAACAAATACTTGGGCCCAGGTGGTGCCCTTTTTTTGACTACTTGCTTGAGCCAGCCAAAGACCTCCTCAATTGGTTTGAGGAATGGGGAAAAGGAGGGGAGGAAGAGAAGGCGCAAATTGGATATGGCCAATTGTTGGGAGCCAATTTCCACACCAGGCTCAATCACTGGGAACTCATTAAGAATTCCTGCCACCTTGTGGAGACCAACATTATCCAGCACAATAATGTTGGGGACACCTGAACTGGTTACTTGGAGTTGCTCCCAAACCAATTGGAGAAATTACAGGAAGTTTCCACTGTTATGGAAGCCATTGATCATTTGATATAGCTCAATGCCAAGGGGACTAACAAGGGCTACCATAGAGTAAGCAACAGACTGGACAGCCGCACGCTGGGACATGCCATTATTTTCACTTTTGGGGACATACCCATACTCATTACGCATTGATAATGCAAAAGAGGACTTGCCAGTGTAGAAGAACTTTACTATATCCTTCTCCTTGAGAGCAGTGACCATATTGGTGTATTTTTGATGATACTCAACTTTGTCTGGGCTATTCCAATTTATGGAGAAATCCTATATTTCTTTCAGGAAAATCTCAGACTATTCACAGTGCAATAACATGCGGAAATCAAGGCCTCAATCATGAAAGTTGACTCAACCATTGACTGAATATTTTCATGTCCAAGATGGCAATTATGCTCAATCTATTGTCAGATTGCCCACAGATGTTCTTTAACCAATAGGATTGGTTTGCGCTTGGATTTCTCTAAAAGGAGAACAGCACCCATTTTCAGGTAGGTTTCACAGAGCCTATGGGCATTTTATCTGAAATCCTGACAATGGCCTTCTTGTAGTATGGTCTCTCATTCATGAGTCTCATGAAGGTCTCACAGATGGCGTCAGGGATGATGTGGTACTTGGCCTTTTTTGCAGTAGGGATTGACTCATTGGGCTTGGCCACAACGCAGGGCATAGGCACTTGGCTGCAAAAAACAGCAACCTTTTTAAGCACCTTTTGCCATTTTGCGGTTTGGAAAAACTGAGGCTCCTAGTTGTCACCTTCCCCTTTGTTATCAATCACATAAGGCTTTTATGTGGTGTCAAGGACTGGCTTCACCTTCTCTATAATGTTAGCCAGAACACTATTGCACCAGTATACATGGTTTTATACAAAGGACACCCTCTTGGTAGTGATGTCATTTACTGTTCTAGCGGTGGTAACCTTGATGTATCTTCTGATCAGCTTTTGGACCCTGGGATTTATGCTCTGTGCCAATGCACTCTGTGCCCCTTGAGCTGGTTATGTAAGTGAAACCTCACAAATGTTCTCTCCTCTCCTGTCTCCTTTCTGAGTAGGCACTTGTGTTGCACTAACTCAATTTTTGACCCACAAGGGTGTTCACGCCTGCAGCGTACTCCTCTGGCTCCTTGGATTTGCTTTTATGAAGTATCTATTTTGTTATAAAAATTAAAACCAGTCTATCTATTTAATTTATTTATTTTAATTTTTATCTGCCCATATATAGTAGCCTAAATACTTTTAGTCACTACTGTGTATTTCAAAAAAGTTTTTTTAAATTTCTATATTAATTATTTATGGTTGTAAATGTGCACAGTTAATTGTATGTTTTAATAAATTTGATTTTTTAATTATGATCCCAAAACAGACACCTAGAACATTTATTTCCTTTTCATATTCTAGAATGAATGTCTTAATGGCAACAGCGCCCATGTCAAAATTTAAAAATGTTGACAGTGGCCATGTCAACACTTTTAATGTTGACACTATAGTAAAGTGACAACCCAGTTTTACTTAATGTTGTTTCCTGGATGTTGACACTTTTTAATTAACAAAACACTTTACCCTGACCATTTTTAATATAAAAATCTTTTTGAAATACTTTATTATACTAAAATGACCCCAGAGAATTCAAAAATGCAATAAAAAATTACCATAAGTAATAATAATAAGGAAATTTAAGCAACTATTTTTCAGTTTATTATGTAAATTACACTCTTTACTATAAAATTATTTTTATTCCCATAAAAATTAAAAATACAATAAACATAAAATAAAGATATTTTATATATCATAAAACTATAAAATATATAAAATTCTAGTTTTAATTTATTAAACTTTATATAAGCATAACTGAAAAGCTCTCATACCTTAAAGATAGATTGACAAAATATAAGATATTTCTTACTAAACCACATTAAAGCTGTATCTGAAACTTACCATCTATACATAAAAAGATTAGTAAACTATAAATAAATTAAAAAATTAAAAGTTTAAAGTAAAAATATACAGGCAAAGAAAAGCAAGGTTTATTGGGCTAATTAAAGCCACCAGCAAGAGCAGTGGCAACATCCTCAAGGTACTTCTTAATCTCTGCCACCTTATACTTTTTCTTTACCACCTTCTGAACGTCCTCCTGGTAGTCCTGCTCCCTGGAATTTTGCTTCTTGGGGGCCACCTAGTTGGCCAGGTTGCAAAACTTGGAGACAGTACAGGCCTGCTCCTCCTGTAGCTTCTGGAAGAGCTTGTTGTATTTGGGGGTTGACCCAAACTTCACCTTTGGGTTCTTTTGTCACACTTCCAGGCTGGAGGTGGTCTTTATCTCCCTCTTGAGGCAGGCGCCCTGGTAATTACAAGGGGCAGTGGCCCTGCTCTTTCCTCTCTGGACAGTCACCTTCTTGCCTACCCATTGCCGCTCAAAGTAATCCAGGTAGTCCTCAAAGATGGTGGAGTGCTTCTTGATATAAGCGTCCTCCAGGAGGGACTCAAAGTCTATCCCAGTATGCTCTGGCTGCACAAAAGCCAAGACAGCAAACTGAGTCAAGGCAAAGCAGCACTTCCCCTTATCATTGTTAAAATAATTCTCAAAAAGGTCCTTCTCCCTCTTGAGATTCTTGATGAGGGCCTGCCTTAAATGGAAGAAGAAGCCCTGGACTTCTCCATTGAAGGTGGCCTTGAAGGCTCTGAACTGAGCTTGCTCAAAGTCCATTATTATAACCTTTGGCCCAAGTGAGCGTGCATGAGCTAGCTGCTCAGCGGCTAGGGTCAACTCATCCTTCTCAGCAGAGGAGGGATTTGCCCTTGTGGCATGAGTGGGAGGGGGAAGCTGGTTGGTGAGAAGGGAGCACAAAGCATCCCAGACAATCTTGAAGGCTCTGGTGTAGACTTTAGTCTTGGCACCAGGAAGGAGAAAGAACACAAGAGGGATAACCTGGTCATTAAACTGCTCATGCAGGACCCAAAGCTGCTTAAAGAGGGAGGGGCGAGTAGCAAATGTGCTGTTGCAAAGCCAGGTGATAGCAGTATTGAGCTGCTCTAGGTTTTGGGTTGTGGTGTAGGCTATAATCCTATCCTCCACTTCCTGCCTATTGTCATGGAGAAGGAAAATCTCACCATCCTCCTTCTTCTTGAGGGCATCTGTGAGGACCAGGTCTTTAATTTTAGTGGCGCTATTGGCCAGGGGGTTGAGGCTTGATGCCTATCACTTACAAGCTTAATCAACTGATTGTGGGTTGGCACCCTCTTCAAGTTGGTTGGGGAGAGTTTTTTGCAAGCAAGCACAGCCAGCTGGGTGGCAGTAAGGTCTTTGGAGGTGGGCATCATCTGGACAAGATACCACTTGAGGAGGCGGGCTATAGTGGTATTTGGCATGATGCAGGTATGCTTGCCCTTGATGGTTTGGACCAAGTCCCAATGCTCAGTATTGAGCCGCACTGGGCAGGAGCGGTTCTTGCAGGTGTAATGGCAACTCTTGAAGCCCAGGTTGGTGTTGTTGCAAGAGAAAATATAACCATTGGCCAACATGGCCAGCCCACCCTTTACACTCATGATTGGGAAGTATTTAAAAAAGGAAGAGGGAACCTTAAATTTGCTGTCAACGTTGCAGATGTTGTGGGCCAACAGAGGGTCCCAGGGGCCAGAAGGAGCATGGCAGAATCCAGGGAAGTAATTGGGGCAGGGCTTTGAATCATACCCAGATGAGCTTGAAGGGGGGAGTTTGGTGGGGGTGGGGAAGCAGAAGGGGGCTTATTGTGGTGCTCCTTGTGTGCAGGAGACTTATTGTTGGGTGGGGTCTTTTTGCCTTGCCGCTTCTTCTTGGTTGGCTCCTTGTCAGAAGCCAAGTTGTAAAAACTGTGGTCCGTAAGGGAGCCATCAGATTCCTCTCCCCCAGTGGAGTGAGCAGGGCTCTTCTCAGGAGAGGGCTCAGGGGAGGACTTTGGTGAGGGCTTTGGGGATGGTTTTGGAGTGGCCTTCTTTGATGAGACAGGCTTCTTTTTGGTGGGTTTGGTTGGCTTTTAAGGACGCTTGGTTCCTTTGGGCTGTTTGAAAGTATTTTTGTCCTAAAATAATAAGTAAAATGTTTTAAAATAAAGCAATGTATGTAAAAAACAAAAAAAAACTTAAAAAGCATAATATATAAAAAGTAAATCTTAGATGGCTTTTATTGGCATTTAAAAGTTAAAAAATACTTGTATAGTTTTTATTTTATTAAAGTTATAAATAAAAAATTAAAAATTAAGAGAAATATGCAAAAGTATTATATTTAGATATAGATTTTATTTTAAAAATTAAAAAAATATGAAAAAAAGTTAAAAATACAACATATCAAAAAATGAGAAGTTTTCTTATGTAAAAGATAAAGTTTTATATGTGAGAACTGAAAAGTGTCAACATTACAAGTGACAATTAGTAAAAAAAGCTGAATTCTCACTGTCAATTACAAAATTGTAGACATTATTTTTGACAACATTGTCACTGTCAACATTTTTTTAAAAATTCACTATTTTTTTCATAGTACACTTAATTAAATTTACGCGGGCTAGCAAAAATTAACTGTTTTCTGTGTATTTTTGTTCACATATAAAAATTAAAAAAATATATGAAAATAAGTAAAAAAAGTATGAAAGTTCTTTATTCTTTTATTAAAAATAATATTTGGGTATTGGTAATATGATATTTTACCATTGTGTATATGTGAAGTTGTGAAGAAAGTTGTATTGAGTAGTGAAAAGGGTAAAGTGTCAACAACATCACTTACAGTAGTTTTAAAAGCTATGGCAACAACCAAAAATACTTCAGATTTAAACAAAATGATTTTAGATTTAAACAAAATCTAACTCTCAGGTAAAAATATACACAATGTTAACAGGGTTTATTGGATTTAATGGGCAAAATGAGTCAACACAGCAACAAAGGGCTCACATGCAAACCAAAACTATTCAAAATACAATCTAAAATACATTGATTCACAAACAAAATGGTGTGAGTTGACTTTTGGTGTACATATGGGTCATTATTTTTCTTGTTATTCCTAGGCGCCAGATTGATTATTTTATAACTTGATCACATTATTCATATTCTAATTATTTAGAAAACTTAAAATACAACCAATCCCAAAACTTTAATTGATCTTGGGCTTGGATGATTTTTTTAAAAAATAAGTCATCAATTTTAGAATCAAAAAGTGCAACTTATAGTATTATTGAAAATATCTTAAGTGCTACTACAAACTACAAACCAAAAATATTTTATGATTAGTTGCATGGGAGAGTAATAGCAGCCCCAAAGCTATAAGTGCTATTACCCTATCTTTGGCTCATAATAAATATTCTTAGTTTGTTTCAGAAAAAAAGGTTGTTGTTTTTGAAAGACTGATAACTCTATTTAAAATACACCCTCTAGTAAGTTGCCCTACTTCATGAACTTGCCCCAATACATCACTAGCATCTTCTGATATTTTTGTTTCTCTGGTATCATTACGTGATTTCAAATGACAAGTTATCTCAGAATATTCTGATAAACTTTCAAATGTTAGAGGTGAAGTATATAACTTCCCATCTTTCATCAAATATGAAAGATTAATGCGCAGATTTTTAACTTCAAGCTCTCTTTTTATAGGCCTAACTTTTCTTTCATAAATATAAAAGAATGACTTTTGAGAAGTGTTTGAGCCTGATAGTATTGATTTATATAATTATTTTCTTTTTTCTTCTTGCTCAAAAATATTTTTAAGGTCATTAATATTTTTAATATAAAGCTCATTTTCTTTTTCCTTTAACATTTTTGATATTACACCAGAGTGACCATCAACAATGCTTTTTCCATGACATTCAACAAAACAATTATATTTTATAGAACCCTTAATATATTTAGGTGCCTCTTTAAATAAGTAATATAAAAATTCATATGGTCTAAAATGATTTCCATTATCAGTCCACACTTTTATATTTTTTGTTTTTTTAAATATATCTAATTTAAGAAGACTAATTGGACATTCACCTGAAAATAAAGAATCATGTGATAATATTTGAGACAAAAAATCATGATATTCATATTTGGTTTTATTGTTTTCTTTAAAAACCAATGCAAACCCTAATAATGAGATAGGTTTTTTTGAATAAAAACAATTATTGGTCTCAATTGGACCACTTCCAACCTTTAAGTTTTCCTTATAATCTATAACTACAACACAAGACTCATCATCTAATTCATAAATATCTTTTTTATATTCCCTATTTTGATGAACATAAAAGTCTTGGTGCTGATTAATAGTCTTTAAGTCATTGCCTATAGATTCTGGTAATGGTAAGTTTTTACTTTCACATTCTTCCTTCTTTTTTTAATGAATTTTTTAAATTATAAATATTGCACATATCAGTTTGTTTTTTACTTTTTATTATATTTTTAGGAATTAATTTATAGTAAGTAGAAATTGAAACTGAAATTTCATTTTTTATTTTCATATTTTCATATATTTCTTTTTTGTTTTAAGTAGAGAGTATTTAATTTCAGTTGAGTAATTACTCATCTCTTTTTCTATATCTTTATAAATTTTTTCAGGCACTTTTTTTATAAACTGGCTTGTTTCAAAAGAATTTTCCAGCAATTTTTTAATTATTTTTTTAGTTATTTCTTTTTTTAATGAATAGTTATTATTTTTTGGCTTTTTTTGTTTAAGCTTATATTTTTATTTTTATAGGTTTTTCTTGAGTATTCAAACTCACTTTTGGTTATATTAAACCCCATATCATTAAGCTCTTTTAAAAAGTAACTGGAAGTAACCAGAGATCCCAAGGCTGGAAGATGCTTTTGGGGAGAAGATTTCATGAGATTCTTTAAGTTTTTAATGAATCATTGCTTTTTTGATTTTGAATAGTTGGCAGGAACTGAGATCTCCCAAATTCAGTTTGAGTAAGGAAGTGCTTGATGAAATTATCAAGATCATCACAAGCAATAAAGAGGAATGCCTTTTTGAACATTGCAATTCTTTCTCTTTTTGTTGAAGCTCCCAAGGAAAAAAAGGGTAGCATGGCAGAAGTAAATTTAACTGAAGACATGGTAGTATTTTGAATCTGTAATTAGGTCAGATCTCTGAAATGTGCCTTAATGATGGAGTAGTTCTGATCAGAATGTGGCCTTTGAATGGGGTCTTTTGGATTAGAAGATTTGTGGTGCTTTAGCTCTTATATACCAAGCTAAATGACACCATTCTGAAAGAAATGGTGTGATAGCTTTTATTATAGTTGGAACTTGAATTTATGTTTTCAGAATTAATTAAATACCCAGTTTTCATGCACAAGTGATATATGTGAAGCAGCTAAGCATCATTATTACATCATATCCTCTTTGTAATCAATGCAAATCAATTAAAATGATGTATTCAGTTAACTGTAACTCTTCTGCATATTTTTAAAATAATAAAATATTAAAGAATTATATTTAAAGAATGCTTAATTTGAGGTTCGAAGCTCACTTGAACCTTAAAATTAATCTAAATAGTGATAAAAACATCCTAACTTCAAACTGCCATAAAATCCTAAATAATTGAGCTTTTTAAATAAAACAAAATGTGAAAATAAAGCTCTCAATCTTATCTTTAATTTCCTTAAATAAAAAAGATACTTTGTATATTAAAAAAGAGTTTTTATTAGCTTTGAAGTGATCTACTTTATATCATTAGATAGAATCATATAATAAAATCTGGATTATAATCTTTTAAATTACTTTTGCTTCAATATTGAGTATAATATACATATTAAAATTTTTATACCAATAGAAAGATAGGATTCTTAGCTTTATTTTGATAGTTTACAGTGTGAAAAAATATTAATTTTTCATTGAGTTACTAATGTTTTAAATATAAAATGTGTACCTAGTTACTTTTTCAAAATTGAACTGTGTTATGCTGCGACTTGAGCAGCATGTGCATTAGAAAATGGCCCAATACCTAAAATAATGACCCATTTATTAAAAAAGATACCCACTTTCATGGACTATATGTAGATCATATATTTCAGAGAGTGTAAACCAACCTATTCTTGGTATCATGACTATATGTGTTGCTCAAGTACATGTTTTGTCCAAGTATAACATGATTTGTTTTTAAATCAGTATGCTAATTGCAACCCAAAGTACATATTTATTAAATATATCATCCCTTTCAAGAGCTATATACAGATCATATATTTCATAGTGTATATGTGGTGATGTGGCTTTTTATTAATTATATTTACTCCTATTACAAATTTAATATTTTTTAGAGCAACAATGAAATGAATTTAAAACCTACAAGTGCTATGAACTAGCCAATTAGAATGTGCATTAATTTTGGGCCTTTGTGTTTGGCTCAGACAACAAAAATTAATGTGCATTCTGATTGACTGGCTCATAGCACTTGTAGTTTTTAAATTTACTTTATTGTTGCTCTACAAAAATATTAAATTTTTAATAGAAATAAATATACTTGATAAATATTAAAGCAGTTGACTTCATCTTGAGGCATGATTAAAATTAATCATCATTGTAGTTAAATATAAAATATATTTTATCACAATTAGAATATATCTACAATTCTAACCAATTATATATAAAATAAAAATTGTTGGGGTAGTGAGGTTTAATTGGCAAACTGTGGGGAGGGGACGGAGAAAACTAGTTGGTAAATTGGGTCAAGGGGAGACTTTGATTGGCTGATGGGGTTGGTTCTGGTCAACTGGGTTGATTAGCTGGGGGCTGTGGCAGCTGGAGGACCTAGGGGTGTGTGGATACCTTGATTGACTTGAAGGAATTGATGATATATTACATCATACTCAGACTTGGGGAGAACGCTGATTGGCTTGTATGCTGGGGATTTGCAAGAGGGCAGCTATGGGTCCTTTGGTGATTAGCTGCTGCTATAAGCGTTCAAGGCTCTCTTGGTGAACATGTTGACAACCTTCTAGCAGAGAAATAGCACTGTGTAGTTGTGGGCTGCACTAACTACCTGGTTGAAGGTTGTGGAGTTGCGCCCAAAGATGGTGTCTCCAATGTTGACAAACAACACATCACCCAGGTGTAGATCAGCATGGCCAGCAGGGAAAATTGAAATGTTGTGGCCTTCTCCTTGTATTTTCTTGGAGGCCACTTCAGTACACTCCATTTGGTGGCTCAGGAATATTTGGAATTTGGAATTTAGAATTGGCTGAGCCCCAGGTGGCAAGCAGGTTAGAGAGGAATTTCCCATACCAGTAACCATTGGAGTAACTGTTTGTAGTCTGGTAAGATACAGTCCCTTTTGGGGAAACTGCAAGGAATGCACCAATCACATTCCCCTGTGCTTTCTTTCTTTTGTCTTGGGAGCGTTCTTTTCAATCAAAGTGCCATAATCATTGAGCTACAATGACAATTTATAATAGGATATAAATATGACATTGTCCAAAATAGAGGACAGGCAGCGAGTAAGGGTGGCACTAATTGCAGGGTCATAGTGCAAATCAGATCCATCTTCTGACTCATTGCATGGCCTATTGATCAGAATTAGAGCACTGACTACAAGCCCATGCATCCTAAGCTGCACTGTGCAGCTGGCAATGAATATGACCTGGGGCCCAAGTAAGCAACAGACCTCAGTCAATTGGAGGTATGAGTTATGTTGCAGAAGGTCAAGCATGAAGGGATACACCTCATTGATCTGAGAGTCAACCTGCTTCTTTGGCTTCTTTCCCAGCTTTGCACCACCTCTCTTCAAGAGGGCTTGGAACTCATGCTTAACCACTGCCTCAGTAAATTGAAGCCAATTGGTAATTTCTGCAAAAGCCATGCATTATTGGTTAGGGGTCCTTATCTCAGGACAATTTCATTAGTTATCAATTGTTGCTTGAGGGCACACTTGCCATGCTGGTACCCAGATTAGTCAGGTATTGGTTTGATTGACCAAAATTTTCAAGTGATGGTTGGATTGAGTTAGAGGGGGCACAGTTGTCCAGGCTTCAAAGTGTGGTACAGGCTCAGGTTAGGCTTGGTCTTGGGGGTCAACATACTGGCTATCAGAAAATCCACCCATGGATGGGCCTGGTGACACATGCAACTCAGCCTCCTCACAGCTTGCATTAAATTAGGTGTACACAGGAAACATGGTGATTGTGCTCCTTAGCTCAACAGCCTGAGCTTGGAATAGCTCCTGGTACTACTTCAAAACAATGTCAAAGTTATCTTCACTTATAACTCATACTAAATAAAAGCAATAAAAAATCTATTAAAAAAGAAAAGCAAAGTGTTTCTAAGAAATTAATTTTATTTAAATGAGTGCTCCTTTTTGAGACATTCTCTCAGACGGCAACTGCCAGAATTAACTCATTCTGCAAGTCAACTTACTATATGTCAACAATCAAAATTAAAAATACTTTAATGTCAACATCATTGAAAAGTCAGAATTAAGTTTTAACTCATGCAGACCACTAAATGTTGACACTTTTTTAATAAGAAGAAACCTGTTTCCTGAACATTTTACTTAATAAAATCAAGCTTCAAGATACTTTTTAGGGTAATGTGACAACATAGATTTTAAAAAGTCCATAAAAAATTATGCATGTCAATTAAAAAATTCATAAAAATACACTTCAAAAATAATTCACTATGAAATTAACTCTTTACTATAAAATATTTTTCCCACTTATAAAAACAAAAAAATATCCAATACACAAAAAGATACTACATAATATTTCACGTGTTATAGGAAGATATAATAATCAGAAACAGTAATATAAAGTTTTTTTCTATATTGAAAACTGCAAAAAACATATAATTTACTAGTAAAATACCAATATAGGCCATGTAATACAGTCTAAAGCATCAAACCATCAATAGAAAATCAATGATTTTTATAAAAACAGTATCATAAATTATTTAGAAATATTTAGAATAATTATTTATTTAAAAATATTATACTTAACATATAAAAACTACATACAAAATTAGACAATACTCAATAAATTTAATCAAAAGCTAGACTGTGATCACCTGGTTGCCATTAAGAACTGTGGCAATCTTCTTGATGTATTCCCCAATCTCTGAAAGCTTATATTTGGCCTTGACAATTTCCTTAATTTTCTCTTGATATTTTTTCTTTTTGGTGGTTCTCTTCTTCTTGGATGGGCGGTTCTCAATATCTCTGATGGATGCAACAGTCTTCCCCTGTTGGACTTTGAGGTGCTCATAGAAGGTATTGTTTCTGGGCTTGATTCCAAAGGAGGACTTGATATGCTTATGCCAGTCCTCTAAAGATAAAGTAGTTTTTATCTCATCCTTAAGAGCTGCCTGGTAGCATTTTCAGTTGGCTTTGGCTCTGGGCTTGCTCCAGCGCTTAGTGACCTTACGTCCAATTCACTGTGGCTTGTAATATTCAATGAAAGGGTAGAAGGCATTCCCATGTTTCTTGGCATACAAATCCTGGCATAAGAGGTCAAAGGCTTGTCCAGCATGCTCTGGCTTTACAAAGGCTAGTGATACAAAATGCTGAATTAAGAACTTGCACTTTCCTATTGTATCTAGATGGTGGATCTTTCTGAGCTCAGGTAGACCCTTTAGTTGCCTGTTGACAGCCTGTTAATAATGGGAAAAAACCTGGACCTCTCCATCAAAGGTATTTATAAAAGTGTTATACTGGGCAGTTTCATAGTCCATGATTATAGTTGAGGGGCCAAGTGCTTTATCATGAGCTTCTTGTTCTACAGCAAGGGTGTCTTCATCCTTTTCATCATCATCTGGATTGGCTCTAGTGTTATGGCTAGGGGGACTCTTTTTATTACTGGGTAGGGCTTTGATGCCCTCCTGAAGGATTTCAAAGGCCCTTGTGTAGATCTCTTCTGTTGCCCCAGGAAGCAGAAAATAGGCAAATGGGAGCACCTTGTCTTCAATAAGGGAATGTACAACCCATAGTTGGTAAAAAGGCAGGGGCATACTACAAAGGTACCATCACATAACCAGGTCTCTAAATCTCTTAACTGCTCCAGGTTTTGTTGTGTAGCATAGCATATAATTCTTGCCTCTGCTGTAGGCCCATCATTATTTAAAAGGAATACCTTTTCACCATTGAACATCTTTAACTCCTCTGTCAATACTAACTCTCCTTAGATCATGACAGATTTTTTATTGGGGAATAGATCACGGTGTTTGTCACATATTTGCTTCACTAACTGATTGCAGTCAGGGATGAGCTTCAGGCTCTCATTACTTAGGGGAGTGGTGGCCTTAACTGCCAGATCAGAAGCCTTGACGTCTTTGGAGACTTGGACTATTTGGTAGAGGTACCACTTTAAAAGCTTTTCAATAAGATCAATTAGAGCATTGCATGTGTGCTCTCCTTTTTCACTAGTGACTTTATACATCCTTTTTGTGTTGATCCTGGCAGTGCATCTTCTATCTTCACACACATAATGTTTGCTTCTTCCTGCTCTCTTTTGATTGCTGCAATTAAAAACATAGCCATCACAGACTAAATTTGCACTCCTTTAACAGACATTAGAGGAAAAACCCAAGGGAACTTCTTTGGGAGCTTAAACTCTCCTTTGACGTTACATATATTGTGAACCTTTAGGGGATCCCATGGGCCAATTGGTTCTTGATAATAGTCAGGCAGGTAATCATCAGGATCTTCTTTATTGATACTTGATGAGGAGGATGGAGGTGCAGATTTGTTGGGCGCTGGAGGGGAATTATCTGGAGTTGGATTCTTGCGCTTTCTGGACTGGGATGAGCTTGATTCCTTGGGGCTTGATTCATCTAGGCTTGACTGTGGTTCTGGACTCTTGTGTATCTTCTTTTCTCCTTGCTTGTTTAGTGGAACCTCTTCTCCTTCTGATTGGTACCAGCTTGGAGAAGAGGAGGGGTCAGGGGAGGGCTCTTTGCTTTCAGGGTCTGGGGTCTTCTCCTTTGTCTTCTGTTTCTTTGAGGGTTCTTTGACTGGTTTTTTGTTGGGGCAGGGACTTTGGGCCTATCCAGAGGCTTTGGGCACTTTCTTGGTTGACTTGGGGTTCTTTTGTGGTTTCTTGGAGGATTTGTCCTACAATAATTAGAGTAGAGTTCATAAAGTAAGAATAATCATGTGAAACATGAATAAAATTAAAGAATAATCACTTGTTTTATTTTTAATTTTTAATTAAATAGTTTATAGAGTTATGGAAAGTAATTTTAGAGCTAGTTTATTGATAAAGAATAGGAAAAAAACCATGTTTAAATAAAAAGTTGACATTCTGGTAGTCACAATAGTCAAAAACATTTAATTTAGTTTGTCAGCATAAAAAACGCTTTAATTTTGACTGTTGACATACTGACAGTCAGCCTTAAACTAGAAAAACACTATGTAAATCACTTATACTGTAAATTCAGAACCTAAACGTAAAAATGCAGGATTGTCAAATCCTTGGTCCAAATTTTGAATCACTTTTGCGGGAAACTCAGCTGAGTGAAAAGTAAAATATTTAATAAAATCAAACATATAATTTGACTTTTTTGATTTATTTAAATTGGCAAATTTTGAATCTCTTGAGCAGATAACTCAACCAACAAAAGACAAAACTCAGCAAACAAATGTGGGATACATAAATCAGAAATGCGGGATTCTAATGTATAATTTGAGATTTCCTGTATTTCAAACAAATCATAGACATCATGTAAAAACTAACAAATCTGAAATTGCGGGATTGTCAAATCCAAGAACCAAGTTTCAAATCATAATTGCAAGGAATTTGAAATGAATTTAATTTATGGGCATCTCAAATAAGAAATCATAGGATCTAGAGTGGATTTGTGATGATTCTTTTTGGAATCACAGGCATTCTCAAAAACCACACTATTCCAGTTTAGGACAGTTAAAATTTAGATCAAATATTTGCCAACTTACCATATATGACAATAAAATTGACTAAAATATACATTCCTCTTCTTGAGTTTAAAATTATAATAAAAATTTTATTATGTCTTCTTCCAACACCAACCAAGTCAACAAGCTGTTCCCTGGCCTTGACAAAATCATGCAGGGCTACACTGGGTCTCTTAATGGTGAAGCCTCTGTCTATGGCCACTCCCAGCCTGCAGGCCCCTCTGCAAGCACCACCCAGGAGTGTGTTCTTTCTCCTGCGTCCTCAAGCATGGCCCTGTTTGCCCATTACGCACAGGAAGCTGATAATCCAAATCATATAGCAGCACTAGCATCCATAATTGACCAAGTGAGCCATGGGGCCACCAATGGAAGCCAGAATCCAGAAACAACCAATCAGATGGCACTATCTGGTTCTCAAGGCAGACACATCCCACCTCCAGCCAATCAGCATGCAAGACGCAGAAGAAAATTAATCACTCTGGAGATTGTTCTTTAAATGGTTGAAAAGGGAGGGATGCTTATGTCCCTTGGGAAATTGCGGCCGCAATGAGTTTTGCAAAGTCCACTGTGGCTGCAACCCTGCAAGCCCACGCCAACTGTGCCCCCAAATCAAAAAGACCCCAACTGGTGCCCGTACTTTGACCAAAGGTAACACAGCCCATCCCCTTATGATGCCCATTATGGAACGTGACTTGCAGATGCCCCTGGCCCAGGTATGTCTCCAGCTGGGACTCCACAGCATCTTCACCAACAAAAGAACTGTGAATTTGTGGATGCATGGTGTTGTGGTTGCCGCCAGACTCTTATCTAATCAGATTCTTGGGTGTCCCATTTTGGTGGACACTGACCCCTATGATTGTACTGCCGTCAATTTCATCAAAGGAAGGGCAATGAGGACCTGTAATGACGGCATCTTCCTATCATACAATAAGATCTTGGCCAGTATCCAAGACTTTGGAGAGAAGTGTATCCAATCTGACATGTACAAGCGCAGCCCAATCTTGTATTGTTTTGTCAGTGTTTTATTGGCAGTTTCTCATTGGGTGTCAATTATTACTTGGCAATATTGAACACTGCAGATGGGTATGCCTACCAGATGGAGCTCAAGGCTATGCTGGAGGAGTGGGCCACACAAAACACTATGCACACAGTTGTACTGAGTGCAGAGATGGAGCAGCGGGAATGGGCAACCCAAGAAATCAGGGCTGTGGGGCTTACCTGTTAGTCCTACCCATTGACCACGCTGACATGCATCTTGCAGATGTATGTCTCTAAAATTTTAGTTCTGCCCTCGGGCGCTTAAAGCCTGCCACCTACAACAAACTATGCACCCAAATTGATAAGGGTTATGAACTTTTCCCTTTGTTGTCTGTTCAGGACTTATTTGATCTCATCATCTTCTATGCAAGTAATAGTGATAATGTCAAGGATCCAGTCTCAGGCGGCTGTGAAACGTTTCCTGGGGTAACTTGGGCCGGGGTTTTTGCAGGCAGGGCCCACCACAAGAGAGGAGCTAACTTTAGAAGGTAGGAAGCAGGCTTCCTCACCCAAGACCACAGGCCAGCGGCCGGTACAATGATGTCCACCACCCTTTTGAGGGTGATGTACACTATTCCAAAAGCTTGCTGGTATGGTCAGTTAGAAGGTTGGGTGAGGAGGCTGGCATCGGTTTGCGTGCTACAGGCAGTTCCATATAGATATTGTAGGCCGGGAGATAATTGAATTTTCCTATAAATAGTTTGGGGGTGGAGAATATCCACAGGCCTTGGAAGTTGTATCTAATAGAGGATTGGATGCAGGCTAGCTGATCAAGTTTAAGGATTTTCTCTGGTGTAAAATCCTTATATTTGGGCTTCAAGGGATAATCAGTGAAGTGAAAGGGCACAAAGGGTGCACCAGATGGACAGAAAACTGCAGGCAGTGGGGCAGGAGGGCCGGGAGATCTCAAACTGAATTGATAGACGGCAAATACAAAATATGGCAATAGCTGTAAGAGCCAAAGTAACATAACCTTTATTTAAAAATGGCAATAAGATTTAAGTGCAGAATCTATAGGCATATATAGCATTCTGCCTCCAAACTTAGTATTTTCCATTGGGGCTTTATCAAAATATTGGGAAAAGTGCGGGCAGGCAGCCAATGGCCCGGGTGTGGGAGCGGCAAAATGACACCTTGGCTGGGTGTTCTCTCATTGGTCAGAACGTCCAATTTGGTCACTTGATTTTCTTGATTCTTTGCTGTGGTCACAGGGTTGAGCCCAAAGCCCAGTTTTTTCTTTGGTAGTAGGGTTTGATTGGTTACTTGAGTGGACTTCAAACTCATGAAATTCACAGAGGCGCCATCTCTGCTTCCATTAGGCAATTTGAGAGGCTCCTCTTTGGGCGCCACCATGGTTGAGCTGGTGCAGGTATTCTGGCTTTGGGACTAAGCGGGAGCCTCAGCTTGCAGGGGCTCAATCCTAAAAAAATGCGGGCAAGCGGGCCCTTGGTCCATGGGCCCAGCAGCCCGCAGGAATGTAGGTTCAGGGTTTAAATCCCACCCTTGGGCCCAGGTTTCCTTGGATAATGAATTTTCAATCCTGACATCATTCCTTTCTTTCCCCAAGGGCCCTCTCTTCTGGTCCTTTTTGTTCAGATAGAGTTAGACAGCTTCTTGGGCATTAGCTAGGTTGCTCATCAGTTCCCATGTACTTTCTTCTAGTGGTTATCCTTTCCATTTGATGTAGTACTGGGGTTTTGTGGTAGTGGATCCTGCACCATGTATGTATTCAACTTTGTATTCTTCAGTGCGGCCTATTTGGAGGGGCGGGGGTTTGTCTTAAGCCGTTGGTGGGGGAGCAAGTTCCCATCCTTTTTAAACAACAGGGATTGGTGGAATACATTGTGAATCTTCCAGGAGGGGGTAGGTCTAGCTTATAAGCAACTTCTCCAATTAGTTTGGTGATCTTTTGAGGGCCACTTCTTCTGTGAGCTAGCTTCCTACAGGTCACATGTAGGGGCACATTGCAAGAGTCCAGGTATACTTCATCCCCAACTTGCAAGGGTTGGCCTGGTGTTTGTTTTTGGTTGGTGAAGGCTTTGTAGGTTTGCACTGCGCAGTTCATGCTGGTCAAGCATGTTTTTTGTGTGTTGTGGATCCACTCAACCCAGGAACGTCCAGTGGTGTTAGTTTCCTTCTCGCCAATCTTGGGATCCCAGGTGGGGTCAAAACTGTAGTTGGCTTTGAACAGAAACATCCCAGTGGAGGCATGCTCTTTACTATTGTATGCAAACTGGGCCATGGTAAGCATGTTGGCACAGTTGTCCTGGTTGGCGTTGGCATAGCATCAGAGGTATTTTTCTAGAATCTGGTTTACTCTTTTGGTTTGGCTGTCAGTCTGCGGGTGGTAGGAGTTGAATACGCACTGCTTGATTCCCAAGACTTTCATCACTTGCGCCCAGTAGTTTGACGTGAATTGGGGTCCTCTGTCTGTGATGATTATCTCAGGCGTCCTGTGTTGGGTGAAGATGTGGTTGTGGAAGTGTTGGTCTGTCTCTGCTGCTGTGCAATGAGTGGTGGTTAGTACAAAGTATGCCATCTTGGTGAAGCGGTCTACCATGACCAGGATTGCGTTGAAGGAGAGGAATGGGGGCAATTCAACAATGTAGTCCATAGAAACAGATCTCCAGGGTCCAGCAGGTATATTCAAGGTTCTTAGAAGTTCTTCAGTTTTGTTTCTGTGGGGTTTGATTTTTCCACAGGTCTCACATCCTTTCAGGTATGCGCTTACTTCTTGGTCTATCTTTGGCCAGGCAAAGTTCCTTCTAATGCTCTGGAGGGTCTTGAGTCTCCCTGGGTGTCCAGCCATCTCAGAATTGTGATAATCTCTCAAGATGTTTGTCCTGATGCTTCCTTCTAGCACAAAGATTCTGTTATGCAGCATTAGTGTTGTTCCCTTCAATGAGTAGCCTTTTTGTAATAGGAGCCATCCAAGGATTTTGAAAGGTCAGCAATTATGGTTTTGATGAATTTGTTGAGTGATTGGGCCTTCAGTACTTCTGGTTTACTGGCCCTGATCTTTATCAATCCCAGGTAGATGCCTAGGCTATCTGGGTTCAAGAGTACTTGAGTGCTGTGGTTGCAAGTTTCTATGTGGGTGGGTTTCAGGTCAGTTCTTCTACTCAGGGTGTTGGGTACTACATTCACCTTTCCTGGCTTGTAGTCTATGGTCAGGGTGTAGTTGGCCAGTTCTAAAGCCCATCTTGCTTGTCGTTGGTTGAGCTGTTGTGGTTTGAAGAAATTGACCAAGTTCTTGTGGTCTGTTAGGACCTTTACTGAGAATTCAGTACTACAGAGGTACTGGCGCCAATGTTTCAGGGTCTTCATAATGGCTAGCATCTCTTTGTTGTAAATTGGATAGTTCCCTTCTGCAGGCAGCGTCTTCTTGGAGTAATATGCTACAGGATGTAGCATACCATTCCCTCCTTCCTAAAGAAGGACCCCACCACAGCAAAGTTGGACGTGTCTGTTTCCAGCACAAATGGCTTGGAGGGGTCAGGCATGGCCAGGACAGGGGTAGAGGTGAAGGCAAGTTTCAGGGTTTCAAAGGTGGTGGTGCATTCCAGAGTCCAGGAAAAGGCAACCTTGTTGGAGCACAGGCTGGTCAGGGGCATAGTGATGTGAGAAAAATTTGGATGAAATCCCTGCAATAATTTTCCAGGCCCAAAAAACTTCTCTCGTCTTTTCTGCATTTGGGGGTTGACCAGGAGGTCACAGCGTCCACTTTATTCTGGGCCATTGCAAACCCTCCAGTTTTCACTATGTAGCCCAGGAATTCCATTTCTGGTTGGAAGAACTCACACTTCTTGAGCTTTGCGTGTAATTTGGCTTAGGAGAGTTTGTTCAGGATTAGATCTAGGTGGAGTAAGTGTTCTTTATGGGTCTTGCTGTAGATGAGGATGTTGTCAAGGTAGACCACACAGAACTGGTCAAGGTATTTGCCCAATACTGTGTTTATCATGTGCTGGAAGGTGCTAGGGGCGTTGCATAGTCCAAATGGCATCACCAGGTATTTGTAGAGTCCATACCTGGTCTTGAACGCCATTTTGTATTTGTCGCCCTCTTTGATTTAAATTTGGTTGAACACATCTCTAAGGTCAATTTTGAAGTACACCTGGGCGCCTGTCAGCATATCACACAAGTTGTCAGCGTTAGGTATGGGGTAGTGATTTTTTACAGTTATCTTGTTCAATTTCTGATAATTAATGCACAGGCGCATGCCACCATCTTTCTTGCCCACAAACAGCATTGGCAACAAACAAGGGCTCTTGGACAGGCGGATGAAGCCTTTCTTGGTCATGCCTTTGATATATGCCTTGAGAGCCAGCTGCTCCTTGTGGTTGCAGCTATAGATGGGTCCATGCTTGGGTTTGGTGCCAGGCAGGAGGTTAATAGCATGATCATACTTGGTGTGTTTAGGAAGACGGGTGGCTGCCTCTTTGCTGAATATGTGGGTCCATTTTCCTAGGGAATCAGGAAGAACGCTCACGCTTGGTTCAATCTGTATGATCATGAGCCTTTGGGTGGGTTCCTTGGGATTTGTGCAAAAGGGAACAGTGTTGCAGGTACCCTTATCACCTAATGTGATGTTCTGTTCTCAGTAGTTGAGGATGAGGCCATGCTTGTCTGACCAGGAGTCCCCAAGAATGAGGGGGTGTGGTAAGCCTTTCAACAAGATGAGAGATGATGGGTATGTGTTGTTTCCTATTACCAAGGGTAGTTCCTGTTCACATTTTTATCCTGTATCCTTGGTGCTGTTTCCAAAGATGATCTGTAAACAATTATCAGAGGCAGACAGGCCTAGTTCTTGGGCTAAGTCAGTGTCAATGAAACTCTCATCTTCTCCAGTGTCAATGAACGTCTTTAGTTTTTGGATTGTTCCTCTAACGTTAACAGATACTAGGATGAACTTATAAGACTGTGAAAAAGCGTTTATTTGGGCCAAAGAGACAGGATCAGGTGTTTTCTTAGGGCAGGCTCTGGTCAAGTGCCCTGTTTCATGGTAGTGGAAACAGAGTACTTCTCTGTAGTGTCTTTGAAGTTCCTCAGGGTTTATCCCCCTCTATTGGATGTAGTGGCTTGGGTTTGGTGGGTCTGGGAGGGCCCAGCATTTTCTTGATTCATGCTGAGGCCCTTGCATAAGGGGACCAGGTCTTCTAAGCCAAGGATGGGTGGGTGGTGCTTCAATAAGTCCTTCATGGCTGGGTTCACACCCTTTTGGAAAATGATGGCTGACAATTTGTCCTCAAGTTGAGTTCGGGTCTTCAGTTTAAGGAATTTGTCAATGTTTGCCTGAATGGATTAGAGCCTTGGCGGATTTCTAGCAAGGAGTTCAGGGTGTAGTATCTGGTGTTGCAATCCTCCCCAGTTGCCATTAACTCAGCCTCAAACTTGGCATAGTCTAAACAGAATTCTACATCTTCTGCTGTGGCTTTGCTGAACCAGTCTAAAGCGTCTCCATAGAGCATGGAAGCAACCCCATTTACCTTCTTGGTGTTGCTGGCGTAGGAGGGGGTGTTGGTCTGGAAATGCAAGCAGAGGACCAGCATGACGCGTTGGGCTTCCTCAAGTGTGAGCTTCCCCATCTGGGGCATCTCAACCTTGGTGAGGGATTGGTTCACAATCACATTTTTTACTTGGGAGGAGGACTTGTTGGTATTGGTGGTGACGGTGTCAGTTCTTTTTGGGTTGTTTGGGTTTGCATTCTTCCACATGGAAGAGATCAGTTTGTGGTCATCTTATAGGTGTAATAAGTGATTGTCAATAACAAAAGCATACAAGATGCCCCAAGAAATAACAACATCTTGGGTCTCAGGGTACCAGGTTTTAAAAAGATTGCCATAATGTCAGGGATCCAGTCTCAGGCGGCTAGCCCGCTGTTTCCTGGGGCAACTTGGGCCGGGGTTTTTGCAGGCAGGGCCCACTACAAGAGAGGAGCTAACTTTAGAAGGTAGGAAGCAGGCTTCCCCACCCAAGACCACGGGCCAGCGGCTGGTAAAATGGTGTCCACCACCATTGTGAGGGTGATGTACACTATTCCAAAAAGCTTGCTGGTATGGTCAGTTGGAAGGTCAGGTGAGGAGGCTGGCATTGTTTTGGGTGTTACGGGTGGTTATATATAGATATTGTAGGCTGGGAGATAATTGAATTTTCCTCTAAATAGTTTGGGGGTGGAGAATATCCACGGGCCTTGGCAGTTGTATCTAATATTGTATTGGATGCAGGCTAGCTGGTCAAGTTTGAGGATTTTCTCTGGTGTAAAATCCTTATATTTGGGCTTCAAGGGATAATCAGTGAAGTGAACGGGCCCAAAGGGTGCACCAGATGGACATAAAACTGTGGGCAGTGGGGCAGGAGATCTCAAACTGAATTGATAGACGGCAAATACAAAATATGGCAATAGCTGTAAGAGCCAAAGTAACATAACCTTTATTTAAAAATGGTGATAAGGTTCAAGCGCAGAATCTATAGGCATATATAGCATTCTGCCTTCAAACTTAGTATTTTTCCATCAGAGCTTTATCAAAATATTGGGGGAAATGCAGGCAGCCAGCCAGAGGGCCCGGGTGTGGGAGCAGCAAAATGGCACCTCAGCTGGGTATTCTCTCATTGGTCAGAACGTCCAATTTGGTCACTCAATTTTCTTGATTTTTTGCTGTGGTCACGGGGTTGAGCCCAAAGCCTGGGTTTATATTTGGCAGTAGGATTTGATTGGTTGCTTGAGAGGACTTCAAACTCATGAAATTCACAGAGGTGCCATATCTGCTTCCATTAGGCAATTTGAGAGGCTCCTCTTTGGGTGCCACCATGTTTGAGCTGGTTCAGGTATTCTGGCTTTGGGACTTAGCGGGAGCCTCAGCTTGCAGGGGCTCAATCCCAAAAAAACGCGGGCAAGCAGGCCCTTGGTCCATGGGCCCAGCAGCCCGCAGGAATGTAGTTTCAGGGTTCAAATCTCACCCTTGGGCCTGGGTTTCCCGGGGTAATGAATTGTCAATCCTGACAGATAAGTCCATAAAGGACCCCTGCCTCCCCCCATGCCAGTCCATCTGTTTTGTCAATCCTGTATATGTGATGGAAGAAGAGTTTAAGCAATTGAAGCATTCAGCTCTTGCTGCCTCTTCCCAGTCAACAAACCCTGCCTCCCCAACCCCCCCCATCAAGCCACCTGCCTTTCAACCCTGACTCCCAAACCACCACCCATTCCCTCCCCACTATCTCTGATGCCGCCTCTTTCACAGGCGCAGATGAAGGCAATGTTCATTCTGCCCATTCCCTCCCCTTCCTGTTTTTTGATTAGTAAATACATCTTTTTTTGTGACAACTTATTAAAATTAATATCTCTCTTTCAATTCATAATTATTAATATTTTATCTTTACATTATTGTCAAAACAAAAAGCTCAACCTGCCAGCAAGGTTCCAAGCAAGCGGGTTCATGACCTGCAATCCTATTACCCAGCCACTCAAAGCCAGACTAGGAAGTCAACTCAAATTTCCAAATTCAACAACATGAACATATGATGATCCCTTATGATGAATACCTTGTTTTGGCGCTTGACTCATTACCAGGATCAAGCCACCCCCTTCACCATCCAACTGTGTGATCAACACAATCATGTTCCTGTTATCCTTGATTCACAATGACTATATAATCCCTATCTCTCAATAAAGATTATTATCTAGTTTCTAAATATTTTTCCCCTTGTAACTCTGCTAAAACAGCACAGTTACAACATTGGTATCACAGGTAGGTTTTCCATCCTACCTTATCTTGAAAAATTCCGCCTGTTGCCTGTACTTGCCGCAGCCAAAAAATCCTTGACAGAATTATGTCTGGCCTCCCACTGGACTGGACCCTGTACACCCCTGGTGCCGAGATACCTGATGACTTTGTCCTGTACCAGAACATGGTGATACCACTCCCTGCGTTCAATGCCCTGTCTGCACAAGGTATTTCCAGGCTCCCTCCATTATTCCACAACCAACTGACAAAAATACCATGCCCACCTATATAGCCCAAAGACTGCAAAGTGCTGCCTTGGAACCTTTTGCTGGGGCCAACGACAACAACGCTGCTGCATGGATCCAGTCCACCCAGAGCAAACTGGCCCAGATGGAATGCCCACAGCAATTTTGGATTACATAAATCTCCATCCAACTAACCCACAACACTGGCACCTGGTGTGACAAGTGATAAGAGGAACACACCAACAAGAACTGGGATACCTTCAAGCAAGACTTCTTAGCAAGGTTTGTGCTTAAGGACATGGCACTCATGATCATACGCCAAGTAAAGAGCCTAACCCAGACAGGCACTGTGAAGGAGCTCACCCGCGCCTACAAGAAACTCTAACTTTGTGCACTCTCTGACGTGGCCTTTGATACCCCAGCTACACACCTTGTTTACTATGATGCCCTTAAGTTGCATGTAATGAGACACATGAGCCTGGACCAAGTGACCAACCTACAAAGCCTGTACCACAAGGTAGAGAAAGCGGAATAAACATCCAACACCCTTCATAAGGCACAAACTGGAAAACAAGAGAGACCCAAGGATTCTTACACAGGCAGGCGCTCCACCTGGCCACCCCCTGGAAGCAACAGGAATAACACCAACTATAAACCCACAAGCTCAAATGGACATGGGAATGGAAACAATGGTCAGTCAAAAATTGTATGCATTTCTGTAACACTGCCACACAAGGCAATCAAGATGAGGGAAAAGCCCAGGGAGAGCATTAAGCAAGCCAAGCTCTCCCCACACAATTCCTGACTTGCCCAATGATGAGTACCAACCCAAGGACGTGGACCAATGTCCAATGATCCAAGTACCCTCAGAGGACCCAGTACTGTACACCATTGCCAGACATCCCAATAAACTGATGTCCTATCCTTTATGTTTTTGCAGTTACACAGGCTTGGCACTCCTGGACTTGGGTGTGGATCAAACCCTAGTCAACAGCAGCTTTATAAATAAGTTCAAGCTAGCCAATAATCCTTTGCAGATTAAAAACGTGGTCCTGGCTGATGAACATCACATTGCCGTGACAAGGGAAACCTCCCCCTTCTCCGTCATGCATAAGAACCTACACTCCACCATCCAAGGCCCTGTCATTGACTTCCCAAAGTTTGAAATTGTACTGGGGTTGGATTGGTTACAAAAGAACAATTCTTGCTTAGACTGGGTGACCTCGGTGTTGACCATTAAGCGTGAAGGTGTCAACCACCAGATCTACCCTGACTCAGTGGACCAACTCCTATGCAACCAAGTCTTTGTGGGCATCATAGAGACCCTGGACAAAAAGGAAAACCTAAAGGCAATTGAATGGGACTCTTGCCAGTACAAGATCATACACTTCAAGGACCACCAGGATACCTCCATGCCTCAGGACCGCAAAATAGTGGCCTGCCATCCAGAAATCTTCAAAGAAGCTCCACCTGGATTGCCCCCAGAGAAGCATATTCAACACTTAATCCAACTCAAAGGAGCTGTACCTAAAGTGTAACCCATTTATCAACTTACCCCAAACAAAGATGATACTCTATGTGCTTACCTCAAGGAAGCATTGGAGAAAGGACTCTTCTGCCCCTCACAGTCTCCTTTTGGGGCTGATGTATTATTAGTGGCCAATAAGGATGATACCTTGTGTCTGGTCACAGACTAAAGGCCCTAAACAAAGTTACCATCAAGAATTGTTATCCACTACCACTGATTGACAATCTCTTTGACGCCTTTGGAGGAGCCACAGTCTTCTCTAAGATTGATCTGACTTCAGGCTACAACCAAATTTGTATTAAGGAGGAATACATCCCCAAAACAGCCTTCTGCACTAAATACAGCTCCTACAAGTGTGTGGTGCTCAACTTTGGCATGACAAACGCCCTTCCTCCTTTGTGATCTTCATGAACAAAGTGTTTGCTCTGCACATAGGCAAGCATGCCCTAGTCTACCTAGACAACATCATTGACTATAGTCCATTGGTGGAACAGCACCATAAAGATCTAGAGACAGTCTTTGCTACCCTGGCACAACACAAACTGTTGGCCAAACCCTCCAAGTGCCAGTTCTTCTGCGAGCAATTACCCTTCCTGGGACACATAGTCTCAAAATACAGCATCAAACCCAACAATCAAAAGATATAGGCCATCTGAAAGATGTCGCCACCCAAGGATAAGTTGGAACTCTGCATCTTCTTAGGGATTATGGCCTATGTACGCCGCTTCATACCCAACTGTGGCGTTTTGACTGCCCCCTTATCCACCATAACTGGCGACAAATCCAAGTTTGTGTGGACCCCCCCAATGTGACTTCTGTTTTAGACGCCTCAAAGAGAAGCTCACAACAGCTCCTATCCTGCAATACCCCAAACATGACAGGGAATACCAAATGAAAACCGGTACCTCAGATGCATCCATTGGGGGAGTACTACAGATCAAAATAATGATGGTGATTTTCTGCCCGTAGCTTATGAATCACAAAAGTTGAAAGATGGAGAGTGTTGATACCCTATCCACAACAAGGAACTGCTGGCCATTGTACACTATCTAGTCAAATGGTGTTGTTATCTAGAACAGCAGGAAGAATTCACAGCATTAACCAACCACAAGTTGCTCATATATTTCAAAACCCAAGGAAATCTATCTTGCTGCCAAGCCCTCTGAATGGAGCTCTTGGAGAGATTCAATATGCTCATACAGTACAGACCTGGTTCCAAGCTTGCCATGGCAGACACCCTCTCACGCCTATATGTTGGTGCCATAAGAGGGGAAAATGGGCTCAACCCAGACTGGCCTCTCTTGTTGCTACAAACAAAAGACAAGGGTTTCCCTCTGGGTACAAACAACATAACAAAGGAAACAGTCTTCAAAAACAAACACCTATTTGCTGACGTGTACAGGACCTTGCACAGAAAAATGTCTGAAGGTACTACCATCCCTTATATCCCCACACACCAGGAAGTAGACACCATCCTACAATATCACAGAGATCTTGGACACACCAAGAGTCAAAACCTATACAATTTCCTTAAACACAAGGCCTGGTGACCAAACCTTTATAATGACGTTCAGGAAGTCCTAGACCAATGTGAGTTATGCAAGAAATTTGCCAAAACCAAAACCCCTCTAAAGTCAGTACTACCCATCCGCACACAACTACCCTTCAAGGTGTGAGCCCTTGACGTTGCTGGCACCATGCCAGGGAAACACAACAATAAGAAATACATCATCACCTCCATTGACATTGCTAAAAGATGGCCAATAGCCCAAGCAGTAAAGGCGCACACTGGCAATGACGTACAACAATTCATAGGAAGAGAGATAATCAGCAAGTTTGGAAAGCCAGAACTCCTGATAAATGACAGAGGCAAGGAACTGACCTCCAAAAACACCAATGTATACCTTTCTAAAAATGGGGTCAAACTTACCATGACAACACCATACCATCCACAGGCCAATGGACGTGTAGAGCGGCTTAATGGCAGCCTTGTGCAAGCCTTAGCCAAACTCACCGCTGGGAGACCTGAAGACTGGTATAGGCAGCTATTGACTGCACTACTTGTGTGCCAAACCCAAGTGAACAGATCCACTGGAAAAAGCCCTTTTGAGTTGGTATACAACACACAGCCAAATATCATTCAAGCATTAACAGGACCCAAACTGGAAATTCCAAGTAAAGTCCCCCCGCGTTCAGACCCTCAAGTTATAGAGGCCAACAGCAAGCAAACAAAAAAGAAAATGAATGTCTGCAAAAAATCTTTGTCCCCATCCAAGATAGACATAAAGTTGGGGACAAAATTTGGGTGATGAACGTTGATAAAAGCAAACTACAACCCAATAATAAGGTCCATCAATCATTCTAAAGGTAAACAAAAATAACACTTACCTTGTGCAATGACTCAGGAAGCGCAAACAAGACAGAACCTTACACCATGATCTCCTGAGACCCTGAAAAGCAAGACAAAAACAACGCAAAACCGCCCTGCCTGCCACAGAACAACAGTTAGTCCAGTATGGTGCCTGGGCTCCTGACAACCTCACTGACAACCTACCCCCAGAGGAGGCCAACCTTCAGTTGGGGGTGTCAAAACAGAAAGCTCAACCCGCCAGCAAGGTTCCAAGCAAGTGGGTTTGTGGCCTGCAATCCAATTACCTGGCCACTCAAAGCCAGACTAGGAAGTCAACTCAAATTGCCAAATCCAACAACATGAACAAATGATGATCCCTTATGGTGGATACCTTGTTTTGGCGCTTGACTTATTACCAGGATCAAGCCACCTCCTTCACCATCCAACCATGTGATCAACACAATCATGTTCCTGTTATCTTTGATTAACAATGTCTATATAATCCCTATCTCTCAATAAAGATTATTATCTAGTTTCTAAATATTTTTCCCCTTGTAACTCTGCTAAAGCAGCACAGTTACAGTATTATCAACATTTCCCATAATTAATACAATGTTGTACACTTAAAAATAGCTTAAAATTATTATCATACATATTTTTCATCATTATTACTAAATTAAAGACCATAAATGTAAATATTGCATTAGAATATAGCAATTAGACATCTACTCTTGATATTTAGACATTATGTGCATAAATAAATGCATTTTGTTTAATAAAATCTATTGTAAAATTGGCCTTTTCTACTATAATTTAATGAAATAGACTGTGTTAATATTAGAGAGCCATTAATGCTTAGTACAAATATTGATACATAGTGCATTTTACAGCCTGTATATTTACCTATTGGTAATAATTCTATAACTTTTTAGTTGGATTTTGCAAGGTAATAATAATGTAATGTGTTAATAAATTACTGTTTATTGTCATTAATTGGCTGATTTTCTTTGCTGTGGCAATTGTGCATTTTCTGATATTTACGCACTAGTATCCAATTGATTGGTTTCACATCCAATCACACAGGCAATAGGAAATCAAGCCGCCACCCCAACTACATCCAGTCTTGGGGTGGCAGCTTGATTTCCTATTGCCTGTGTGATTGGATGTGAAACCAACCAATTGGATACTAGTGTGTAAATATAAGAAAATTCACAATTGCCACAGCAAAGAAAATCAGCCAATTAATGACAATAAACAGTAATTTATTAACACATTACATTATTATTACCTCGCAAAGTCCAACTAAAAAGGTATAGAATTATTACCAATAGGTAAATATACAGGCTTTAAAATGCACTATGTATCAATATTTGTACTAAGCATTAATGGCTCTCTAATATAAACACAGTCCATTTCATTAAATTATAGTAGAAAAGGCCAATTTTACAATGGATTTTATTAAACAAAATGCATTTATTTATGCACATAATTTCTAAATATCAAGAGTTGATGTCCAATTGCTATATCTAATGCAATATTTACATTTATGGTCTTTAATTTAGTAATAATAATGAAAAATATTCATGCGTTGAAGGTAGTACTATAAAAATCAGTTTTTTGATGTAATTCAAACAAAATGTCAAATATCTATAACTTAATAAACAAATTAGAGTCAGCCCTCTAAAAAGTTATCAAGCTTTAATACAACATAAGCAAAATTGTGGTAAATCAACTGGGAAATGAGGGAAGAGCCTTGGTCCAGAAAAACAAAAACTGCAAAGAATAGCCTGGGAACAATGGTCAACAAAGAACACAAAGAAATATTTTTAAATCTTCAAAAAGAAATACTCAAGCAGTTATATTTCAAAAGTGAAAGTTACAACTTGTGGGAATTTGCAAAAACCAATAGAAAGAATACTCAAAAAATCAAACTAATTGAAGGAAATGAAATCCCACATGAAATAAACACAAATGAAGAGGAAACCAACCAAATGGAAAAAGATGAAAACAAAACTCAGTCAAAAATCAGGAGTGCTTCAAGAAATACAGAAAATTTATCAAATGAAAATCAAGAAGAAACACAAGTTGCAAGAAAGATACAAAAAATTAAGCCTAGGAAAATCAATTAAGCGCAGCCAACTCTCATGAAGTTTGCTGAGGTGGCGCCTGTGGCTGAGGGGGCTGCAGGGGAAACAATTAGTAAGTCTTTTTATGTTTTACTTATATTTATTTTAGTTATCACTAGGAATGGGGACAAGGTTACGGAAGTGGCGGCTTTTACGCCGAGTTGGTTCTATGGGGGTTACCAGTCACTGGTAGCCCCTGTAAAACAAATAAATAAAAACCAAATAAATAAATTAATTCAACAGAATATGAATAATTTTTCAAATATTGAAGCTAAAGATAGGGAATATTTACCACTTGCGGGGTGCTTGCCGTGGTTAAGAGAAGCATACAAAATAGGATCAAATATCAACTTCAAAGAGATGAATGAAATTTGCGGGGATGTCAAGCTTAACTTTGATGAATATATAAATGAAAGCATTCAAAGATTCCCATTTTCAAACATCAACAAATATAAAAAACTTAATAAAAGCCCACTTTCAAATGGGAACTGATATCTAAAAACTGAAATTTTTAATGAAGTATTCAAGGCATTGTCAAATAAAGTCAGGGATGCAGTCTTTGTGAACACATTTAAACCTTAATTTATTTTGTTTGCGGAGGCATGGGGGGTTGATACAAGTCAGGCGCCTCCCAGAACCCTCTTCAAATTCAATCAAGCTTCCTATATCAATAGATTAGTTCAAGTATTCAAAAATTGTACATGTTCTTGAAAAAATACACCTTGCAAAGAATTCACATTGTGGTATACCTGGGAATCCTCCTACATTGTATATTAAAAACCAACGTCAAAAAGTTGGAGGATGTACCTATTCAAATTGATATATGCCGCTTAGCACTCAAACGCCAGAAGACACTGCAGGGGTATAGGACAGTTGAGCACGTCCTGTATGGCTCCTTTGCATTGGCAATGTTGTATGGGTACTACGTGCCCCCTGAAAAACCCTATTAATTAATTTGCCCACCTGGCTTCCTTTTATCAAACGCTCAACAACCACCAGGGTACAGGGCGCCACCCCTCTAGCAATTGCATCCAGGGTTGTCCACTATGTACAGAAGAGTATGTGGATTCAATTGGACGCTCTAGCCAAAAATTTAATTTTGGGGTATAATTCCCCAGAATAATCACATTCCCCTTTACAATTAGCATCCCCTTAAATAAATCTTTTCCTTGCAACTTAAATTTTATTTTTTTAAAAAAAATATTTTAATATTAAATATTTTCACTGAAATATGTAATATTAAAATTTTAATAGTAAAATTTTAATTTTAAATATTAAAATATTTAAAATTTTAGTACTAAAAGTTAACATTAAAATCTTAATATTACATATTTCAATATTAAAATTTTTAATATATAATATTTCAATATTGAATAAACCACAATTAAATAAAAATAGTTAAATTTCAAACATTTAAACTTTAATAGATAAATTTTAAAATTTATAATTATAATTTTACTTTTAATATTTTAATTTTATTTTAAATTTTAGTAGATAAGTTATAATATTAATATATCTAAATATATTACAAGACATTATTTATAGTTGCAACCACATCAAATAATAAAAATAAGTTAAAAAAAATTTTATTTACTAACTCGTCAAGTACGGGTTCATTTATTACATATACAAACAATGAGAATTGAATTTATCTACATCATGCGCCCGCTCCACTTATATTCTAAACAAGTGATTGTTTAGAACTTGAATTACCTTTCCCTTGTAATATGATTTGATAAATATATTTGATATGCTTGACCTACATCCTAAGTACTAATTGGTAAGCAATACATAAAAATCATTGGTGGTTGTGTCGTGTGGCTATAGTGACACTGAAATAATAAGGATCAGATGATGACCTGCAAGATCCAATTTGTGGCTTAAAAAGCCAGAGTACCTACAAGGATTCACAATTATTTAAATAAAATAATTCTATTTCTATCTTTTTTAATTTATTTATTTGTTAGCGCAACATTCAATATAATATTCAGTGCCTTATAATAAAAATATATTCCTCATACCTAGTATAACTAATTTTACTTACCTTTTCTACATATTCTTATATGTCTATAATACAATCAAACATCACGGCATTATATATAAATAATAATTGTTAAGTCCTACTAAAAACAAAATAAATAAAAATAAAAACAAATAAAACCTGGAGCGCCCATTTATCTGATTGGCTCAGAGGCCAGGGCTTTGGGGAGGAAGGATTCTGAGTGCTTGTAAAAAGCTGCCATCACATTGGGTAGCATTGCAAATTGACTGACCTCAAGGATGTTGAAAAGATCCTTGGTGTCCTGAGGGAGGCCTTACTTTACCTTCTTTTTGATCCACCCAAAGATCTCCTCAATTGGGTTAAGGAATGGAGAATATGGGCAACCTCCAAAATTAACTCATACAGAATGTAACATCCTCCATGTCAACAATTCTCAAAAAAAAATTCTTATTTTCAATATTAAAGATTATTTTTTTCTGTATTAAATAATTGACACTGATAATAGAAGCAATGCTTGATTTTTATTTTGAGCTTTTAATTAAAATTATAAAAGTTAAAGCAAAAACAATTTTTGAAATTGTTGACATGGAGGATGTTCCATTCTGTATGAGTTGATTCTGGAGGTTGCCAGAATATGGGGGGAGGAAGAGGAATCTCATTGGACAGTCATCCAGGCGGTGGCTGGCCAATTGGCTATTTTTATCAATGGGCAAGAACTCAGACACAACCAGATCCACTTTGTGGAGCCTGACATTATCCAACACAACAATGTTGGAAGTACTGCGGTAATTGATCTGGAGATACTCTTTGACAGTTCAGAGAAAATCAAGAAATGTCCCACTATTATGAGAACCCTTGATTATCTGATACTGGTCCAACCTGCAAGGACCAAGAAGCACTACCATGGAATAGGTGTGGGAACAGACAACTGCAAAATGGGCTATGCCATCCTTGGACCCCTTCTTGACCCACCCATGCCTAGACCTGAGTGAGGAGGAAAACAACAATTTTTCAATGTAGAAGAACTGGACATTCCCAGTCTCCTTTAGTGCCAGATATGTCTTGGCATAAATGCGTCAATCCTTGATGGTCTTCTCATTGTTTCTGTTATACGGCAAAACTCCCAGTACTTTCCAGGAGAAGCCCAAATCAACCATTGCTTTGTAAACAAGGGTTTTAGAAACAGAAAGCCCAAACTCTGTGGCAAGCATTGATTGAACAGCAAGTGAGTCCAGGTGGCAATCCTTGGAGACACACTGTTTTATTGTGTCAATATGCACAGGCTGTAAGAGTTTGGGCTGCCACTTAGCCTTGGCAGATTTTGCTATTTGCCTGGTGCTGTCATACTTGGTATTGATGTCAGCAATGTATCTGGCTGTGACATCAAATTGGGATGCAATATCCTGAAACACTATTCCCCCCTTCAAGCATTTGAGGAGAGCTTCACACTCACTATCTGTCAACCAACACCAGCCCTTGGCAGGTACCACAGCATCCTGGCTAGCAGGCTTGAAACATGGGATGAGGACCTTTGTGTAGAAGGTGGGATCACACTTGGTTGCACTGGCGCCATCAATGGTGGCATATAACACAGGTGCAGATGGTTCCTCAATTGTGGCCAATGGCTCATAGGTGGTATCAAAGACGCAGGGGCAGGAAGTGACAACTCTTGGATCAAGAGTGCAGGGCCAGGTGACGGCTGGCTACATGGTGGAAGTGTAAGTAACCTCAGTGTTCCTGGTGATCCTGGTGTAGGAGACTTTGGTGGCAGGCCTTGAGAGCGGCATCTGTCTTGGATTCAGGCTGGTTAATTGGGCTTGGGATGCCGGAGGTGGTTGACTGGCTATGACACCTTGGGAGGCCTGTGTGTTGACATGACTCCCCTCAAATTGGGTTATGGTTCTGTTCTTGGACCCTCTGGGACAGGCAACCTCCAGAATTAACTCATACAGAATGGAACATCCTCCATGTCAACAATTTCAAAAATTGTTTTTGCTTTATCTTTTATAATTTCAATTAAAATCTCAAAATAAAATCAGACATTGCTTCTATTATCAGTGCCAATTGTTTAATCAAGAAAAAAATAATTTTTAATATTGAAAATAAGAAAAATATTTTTGAGAATTGTCAATATGGAGGATGTTCCATTCTGTATGAGTTAATTCTGGAGGTTGCCCTGGGATGCCCTTGTGGCTGGGCTGCCCTGCGGGCTGGTGCAGGAGCTGGTTGGGAATATGATTGACGGTCCATAAAAATAAAATAAAAATATATATTTTAGATTAAATATGTATTTATTTGGATTTATTGGTTTAGTTGTGAGTAGTTGTTTTCTCTTGATTTAGCCTTGAATAGTAGCAGATTTTCTATATCCGTAATTTGAAGTATATAATATTGTATCCTTTCTATTTTTGGATAATTTTAAAGTTTCATCACTTTTTATGTCTAAACATGGTTATCAAGATTGAATTTTTCATTTGATTTTAGTTGTGGAGCTTCTTGATTTGGGTTGGTGTTTCCTAGTGTGCTTATTGTACACTGAATTTGGATTCCAGTTATTGCAATTAATATCTGAGTTTACTAGTGGCATTCAAAAGTGATTTGAAATTTGGTTCATGGATTTGACAATCCTGAAATTTCAAAAACATAGCAAATTTAATGAAAATAGTTGATGGATTTGAATGCTTCAAAATTGATTCCAGTTAATTCATTTTGTCCATTGGAAATATGCATTTTGACTTGAACTTTGCAAAGTGTCTATGAGTTCCTGCATTTTCAAATATTCAAATAAATACTCAAAGAATTCAATTTAATTAAAAAAAGGGCATCCTGCAAAATTTATTCAAAATTTGGACCAATGATTTGACAATCCTGCATTTTTACGTTTAGGTTCTGAATTTACAGTAAAGCTTAGTTAATATTTTCTGGAGTTGGTTTTTTAAGGCCAAAAATTTTTATTTTCAAATTTAAAAAATTTATAGATTTGCATATGTAACTTATTAAAACTAAAAAATAGGGATTTTAGAGGGAAGTCTAAAGTACAGCCCTGGATACTTTGGCCTGAATTATCATACCATTGTATTTGTGCTTTTTGTTAAGCGGCAGTGTTTTACTAATAAACAAGTGAAGGTGTCAACATTCAGGCAGTCAGCATTCTTTTATAGCAACTCTCCTATTAAATCTTGCTTAAATTATGTCACTTTGTTTGCTTAGCCAAACCTCTTTGTTGCAATTTAGGTGACACATTAATTTGATACAAAGTCAACATTATAAATACGCATATAATTTCTAGTTTTAACATATGTGTTTTGGCTTAAGTGCACTTCCGGAAATAAGCTATAGTTTATCCAGTGAGTTTAAAATAACAGTAAATATCTAAATAATACAAAGAACACTATGAAAGTTGGCATATGTCTTTGTTCAATGCTTATTGTAATATATATTTAATAAAAAGAATAGTATAAAATATAAAAAGTAGTTATTTTTAGAATATTGTGTATTTTGTTAAAAAATTTATGGATTCTTACTTTGTGTTAACATCCAGATATTACTTACTGGAGTCAACCTTAATATAAAAGTACAAAGAAAATTACATTTTCATAGTAAATTATATTGGTTTTTGGCTTAAAAATAAGCCTTTGTTTAAATGGTGTCAACATTATGCCTGTTCCTTTTTAATTTTGCAATTGTGACTTAATAATTTACTATGAAAAATGAGCTTAGTTTTGGAAATGCCCAATTCTGGCAGATAAATACTAAAATAATGTTGACTTACTGAATGTCAACAAATTATCAACATTCAGTCAGTCAACTTGCAGAATGAGTTAATTCTGGCGGTTGCCCCTGAATTGAGAACCATGGAGTACACCAAGCCCTTCAGAGGTATATATAATACTCCAAAAAATTGTGTGAAAGTGGTATTAGCAGCAACAACAGAGTCTTCTGGGCAGTCAGACTGTAGAGTTAGGGGAAGGCATAGGTACTAGGTAGGCCAGTAGATAATTATACTCATCACAGAAGAGTCTGGGCTGCACTTTGTACCAAGTTCCATTGCAGTTGAAGGTTTCTGGCTCTTTATTTATTGCCATGGGATTGACAATTAAGATTTTTTAGGGTAAATTTAGAGTAGGTTGGATTTAGAAGGTATTTAGTGAAATATAAAGGTCCAAATAGTACTTCTTCTGGACATAATAACATGGGCAGAGGGGCTATGAGATTAGCATAAGAACTGACAGGGGCATTAGAGCCTACATGAAATCTATGAAGATGGTAGAAGACAAGAACTAAGTATGATAGAAATACTGTGAGTCAAAGGCTTATTTAACTTCATTATCAGAATGACAATAACATCATTTTCAGCCTTGACAGGGATTTCATACTACCATTTCAGGCTTCATCAGTAATTATGGGCTTTTGATCCTTGGGTATTCTAAAGTTAGAAATCTGATTTATAAGTTGTTCATCAGGTTTGAATAGCTCTTGATTAGTGGCTATTGGAGAATAGACATGAGAAACTTCCTGTTTTCTAAATATATTCCTGAAATCAGGCAACCTGGTCAAATAAAGTCTTTCCTGGAAACTGAGAGTTGATACTGGTTGGCACTCATTATAAGGTGTATTTTTCCCTATTATTCACTTGAGTTTTTAATAGTATCTCCTAGTTCAGACTATTGGAATACCCTATTTGTGGTCCGTAGTCACCATCTGGCTCTCCTTGTTCCTGCCTTGTATCCTGTCTCAGTGGCCAGCTACCTTGTGCTTTCCTGATCCTTGCCCAACCCTTACCCTACAGCTTGAAGAGCTATCTCTTGTTGTAGAGAGTAATGGACCCTTGTTTGATTCCCCAACTGTATTTTCCTCTATAAAAAGGGTCCCTTACAAAACCCTAGTCAACAGCAGCTTTGTAGATAAGTTCAAGCTAACCACTAATCCTTTTCAGATTAAGAGCATGGCTTTAGCTGGCAAACATCACATTGGAATGACACAGGGAACTGCCCCTTCTATGTCATGCTAGAGAACCTGTATTCCACCATCCAGGGTCCTGTCTTTGATTTTCCCAAATTTGACATTGTTCTGGGACTGAAATGTTTGCAAAGTAATAACCCCCATGTAGACTGGGTAACCTCAGTATTGACCATCAAGCGTGAAGGCTTTAATCACCAGATCTACCCTGACTCAGTGGACCAACTCCTGCGCAACTATGTCTTCATACGCATTACAGAAACCCTGGACAAAAAAGAAGAACCTCAAGGCAATTGACTGAGACTCCTTCCAGTACCAGATCATACATTTCAAGGACCACCAGGATACCACTACTCTTCAGGATTTTGAAATTGTAGCCTGCCATTCATAAATCTTCAAAGAGGCTCTATCAGGATTGCCACCAGAGAAACAAATCCAGCACTTCATCTAACTCAAAGGAGCTGTACCTAAGGTGTAACCCATCTATCAACTTACCCCAAACAAAGATGACACTCTATGTGCTTACCTCAAAGAGGTGTTGAAAAAAGGTCTTATCCACCCCTCATAGTTTTCTTTTGTTGCTGCTGTGTTCTTTGTGGTCAAGAAGGATGGTACCTTACATCTGGTCACAGACTACCAAGCCCTAAACAAAGTTACCATCAAGAATTGTTATCCAATACCACTGATTGACAACCTCTTTGATGCCCTGGGCGGCGCCACAGTCTTCTCCAATATTGACCTAATTTCAGGCTACAACTAAATCCATATTAAGGAGGAAGATATACTCAAAACAGCCTTCTGCACTAAGTACGGGTCATACAAGTGTGTGATGCTCAATTTCAGAATGACAAACGCACTGTCAACATTTTTGACTTTTATGAACAAGGTGTTTGCCCCCCCCCCCCACATTGGCAAGCATGCCTTGGTATACTTGGACAACATTATTGTCTATAGCCTCTTGGTAGAACAACATCATAAGACTTGGGGGCATTCTTTGCGGCAACAGCGCCCATGTTGACACTAAAAATGTCAACAGTGGCCATGTCAAAACTTTTAATGTTGACACTATAGTAAAGTGACAACCTGGTTTTACATAATGTTGTCTCCTGGATGTTGACACTTTTTAAGTAACAGCACACTTTACCCTGAATATTTTCAATATAAAAATATGATTTTAAATACTTTATTATTCTAAGATGACCCCAGAGAGTTCAAAAATGCAATAAAAAAATACAATAAGTAATAAGAATAAGGATATATAAGCAAGTATTTTTCAATTTACTATGTAAATTACACTCTTTATTATAAAATTATTTTTTATTCCCATAAAAAATTAAATTTCCAATGAACCAAAAATAAAGATATTTTATATATCATAATAACTACAAAATATAAGAAAATTCTAATTTAAATTTATTATACTTTATATAAGCATAACTTGAAATATTTTATGCCTTAAAGATAAATTAACAAAATATAATATATTTCTTACTAAACCACATTGAAACTGTATCTGAAACTTACCATTTATGCCTAACAAGATTAGTACAATATAAATAAAGTAAACATTAAATTTTAAAAGTAAAAAATATACAGGCAAAGCAAAGCAAGGTTTATTAGGCTAATTAAAGCTACCTTCAAGAGCAGTGGTAACATCTTCTAGGTACTTCTTGATCTCTGTCACCTTGTACTTCTTCTTGACCACCTTCTGAACGCCCTCCTAGTAGTCCTGGTCCTTGCCCTTTCTCTTCTTGGGGGTCATCTAGTTGGCCAGGTTGTAAAACTTGGAAACAGTACAGGCCTGCTCCTCCTATAGCTTCTGGAAGAACTTGTTGTATTTAGGGTTTGACCCAAACTTCACCTTTGGGTTCTTTTGTCACACTTTCAGGCTGGAGGTGGTCTTTATCTCCCCCTTGAGGCAGGCGCCCTGGCAATTCTAAGGGGCAGTGGCCCTGCTCTTTCCTCTCCAGGAAGTCACCTTATTGCCTACCCATTGCTGCTCAAAGTAATCCAGGTAGCCCTCAAAGATGGTGGAGTGCTTCTTTATATAAGCGTCCTCCAGGAGGGACTCAAAGCCAATCCCAGTATGCTCCAGCTGCACAAAAGCCAAGGCAGAAAACCAGGTGATGGCAAAGCAACACTTCTCTTTACCATCATTAAGATACTTGTCAAAGAGCTCCTTCTTGCTCTTGAGGTGTTTGATAAGGGCCTGCCTAAAATGGAAGAAGCAGCCCTGTACTTCTTCAGGAAGGTTGCCTCAAAGGCTCTGAACTGAGCTTGCTTGAAGTCCATTATGATTACCTTTGGCCCAAGTGAGTGCGCATGAGCTAGCTGCTCTGCAACTAGGGTGGACTCATCCTTCTCAGCAAAAGAGGGATTGGCCCTTGTGGCGTGGGTGGGAGGGGGGCTGGTTGGTGGAAGGGAGCTCAAAGCATCCTGGACAATTTCAAATGCTCTGGCATAGACCTCTGTCTTGGCACCAGGCAGGAGAAAGAAAACGAGGATAACCTGCACATCAAATTTCCTGTGCAGGACCCAAAGCTGCTTGAAAAGGGTTGGGCAGGTTGCAAATGTGCTGCTGCATAGCCAGGTGACAGCAGTGTTCAGCTGCTCCAGGTTTTGGGTTATGGCGTAGGCAATGATCCTATCCTCCACTTCCTTCCCATTGTCATGAAGCAGGAACATCTCTCCATCCTCAGGTTTCTTGAGGGCATCAGAAAAGACCAGGTCTTCAATTGTGGTGGCACTCTTGTCCAGGGGGTTTGAGGCTTGGAGCCTATCACTAACAAACTTGACCAACTTGGTGTGGGTTGGCACCCTCTTGAGGTGGTGGGGGAGAGGTACTTGCACGCAAGCACAGCCAGCTGGGTCAGGGAAAGGTCCTTTGAGGTGGGCATGACCTGCACCAGATACCATTTGAGAAGGTGGACAATGGTTGTGTTGGGCATGATGCAGGTATCCTCACCTTTAAAAGTCTGTACCAAGTCCCAGCACTCAGTATTGAGCCGCATTGAGCAGGAGCTGTAAATTCACTGCCACCTTTGGCCTTGGATTGAACTGTTTTTCCCCACCGCACCAAAAAGGGGCTAAAAATAACAGCCAAGCCACTTAATTCTCTAGGAGATTTAGCCCATACTGTTGATGAGAGATTTTTCCTGGCCTAACCTGCAGATCCCCTGGCTCTAGTGGTTCTGGCCTGGGAAGAAACACTGATCAATTTGGACTATTTGTTGGCATGGTGTTGCCCTCTCTTAAAAACTATCAGGAACGCCCAATCAAACAACACCACATCAATGACCAGAAATTCAAATGAATCTGAACTGATTGAGGTGCCTTCCAGCCAATCAGGTGGAGCTTCGGAAATTACCCTGAAACCCTCCAGCACCCCTGGCTCTGGCCAGCAAATTTTCTCTTTTGGCCAATCAGATGCAGTATCTGGGGTCATGTGATTTCTATCTGGCAACTCTCCCCCTTTTTACAATGTCAGGGGACTTTGAGTCCTCTGCTTGTCAATTTTCCAAATTATTAAAACTCTGGAAACAGTTGTCTATACTTTGTTATTTTAAAAATTAGTTGACTCTGTTCTAGAGTCTTCTTTGCCTTTAATTAAAGTGTTAGTCAATTTCATCTTAAGTCTTACCTTAGTGTTGTTCCTTTCAAACCTGGCCGCCCTTTTGAAGCCTTTGAGCATAGGCCTTTCACTTAATTGTTGTGTCTGCTGCTTATAATTTTGAAACCCTAGTTCAAAACCTAAACTTCATTCATTATTTCTTATAAATCTTACTTTTAATTTAAGATTTTATTTGATTTTGTTGTTTTCAAACCTGCTCTCATCTTTACAACCGCCCAAGCTACTCAAAGCTGTTGTCAAGGTCTCCAAGTGGTTTCTGCTGTTCTCCACTCCATTTCTCTTGTGGCTGCCCCACCCCTATAAATTTTTTAACTCTGATATTCAAAAATTGCACTGTTAGACCCCAAATTTTGTGGCCTTTGCAACTATGATCCTCCTAGTTTTAAAATTTGTGGTATTCACTTTGGCCCCTTTTGTAATTCTTCTCTGGACAACTGCCCCTGATCTGTGGTCTCAATTCTCTACTTTGGCACACCTTGTGGGGGACAATCCCTATAGTCTCTTGCACCTCCATGGTGAGCTTCTCATTTCAGGAGAGACCATTGTCAAGAATCTCACTTGTGACAATTTGGACTTTCCTGCTATAGACAACGCCATGCCAACTCCCTCACTGGAGAAGGCACTGACGCCTACCATCCTTAGCTTGGCTGGAGACAACTTGGCGCCCCTCCAAGCACCTGGGAAGTTGCCCTCTGTTGCCACTTGCATTCCCTGGCTGCTTACTGGACTAGTGTTGATGGGATTGAATGTGTATTTTCCTCAGCTGTCCTCTGTGTCCTCTCTATGGTCCCCCCTCCAAGTGGCTGTCCCAGTACTCCACTGGGTGGTATCCTGGTGGTTCCTCTTGCCGGGATGGGAGCCAAACTTAGTTAGTTTAGCCCCCCTCTCTTACAGAAGCGGTCCTCACAGGTATAGTGCCGGCTCTTGAAGCCCTGATTGACGTTATTTCAGCTGAATATGTAACCATTGGCCACCATGGCTGGCCCACCTTTGACACTCATGATATTAAAAAACTTTGGTAAGGTGGAAGGAACCTTGAACTTTCTGTTGACATTGCAGATATTGTGGGCCAACAGAGGGTCTCATGGGCCAGCAGGAGCATGGCAGAAGCCAGGGAAGTAATTGGGGAGGGGCTTTGTATCATCTCCAGATGAACTTGAAGGGAGAGGGGTTTGGTGGGGGAAGCAGAAGGGGGCTTATCTTGGTGCTCCTCATGTGCAGGAGACTTATCCTTGGGTAGGGTCTTTTTGGCCTGGTGCCGCTTCTTGGTTGGCTCCTTTTCAGAAGCCAAGTTGTAGAAACTGTGGTCAGTAACTGAACCATCAGTTTCCTCTCCCCCAGTGGAGTGAGTGGGGCTCTTCTCAGGAGAGGGCTCAGGGGAGGGCTTGGGAGTGGCCTTCTTTGTTGAGACAGGCTTCTTCTTGGTAGCTTTGGTGGGCTTAGAGGGACGCTTGTTTCCTTTGGGCTGCTTAGAGGTGTTCTTGTCCTAAAATAATAAGTAAAAGGGTTTAAATAAAGCAATGCATTTAAAAAAATAAAACAACTTAAAAAACACAATATATAAAAAGTAAACTTTATATGGCTTTTATTGGCATTTAAAAGCTAAAAAATACTTGTATAGTGTTTATGACATTAAAGTTATAAATAACAAGTTAAAAGTTAAAAGAAATATGTAAAAATATTCTATTTATATATATTTTTTATTTTAAAAATTGTAAAATATGAAAAAAAACAGTTAAAAATACAACATATCAAAAAATCAGATGATTTTTTTATGTAAAACATAAAGTTTTATATGTGAGAACTGAAAAGCGTTGACATTATGAGTGAAAATTAGTAAAAAAGCTGAATTCTCACTGACAATTAGAAAAATTGTAGACATTTTTTCTCACAACATTCTCACTGTTAACATTTTTTTTAAAAATTACTATGAAAAAACATAGTACGCTTAATTAAATTTACGCGGGCTAGCATATATTAGCTGTTTTCTGTGTGTTTTTGTTCACATAATAAAATAAATAAAAAACATATGAAAACAAGTAAAAAATAATCAAAGCTCTTTATTTCTTTATTAAAAATATTATTTGGGTAGTGGTAATATGATTTTTACCATTGCGTATATGTGAAGTTGTTAATAAGTTGTTGGTAGATATTGAAAAGGGTAAAGTGTTGACAACGTCACTTACAACATTCTTTAAATGAGGTGACATTTTAATCTAGGCTTGATTGCACCACTATAATTTGCTTAACTCCACCCCAGCAGATAATCATAAGCAAATAAGCAACATTTCTGAGTGTCAACATTATTTTTAATAATAAATTATATAGTAACTTACATACTAACTCACGCTTAAATTATTAGATTGCCATTAGCCACCAATCCACTTAATATATTAAAGCTGGAGTAAGTGCCACATATATATTTATAAGATGAACATTTTAACAATCAACTGTATGAGCAATGTCTTTTTCTATATATTAATTTAATAAAAAAATATTTTTAGATGTGCAACTAATTTTTTTCTGTAAATGTTTTAGTTTTAGTATTAAAAATAAGTTTGGCTTAAAAAGTGTCAACATTGACACTTTTACGTTGTGAAAACAAATAAAAAATAAACTAATTTTTATTAGTAAACGTAAAGGAAAATCTGGTTAAATCAAGTTTTTTATTAAGCTTAATATTAAAGTGTGTAAAATGGCCACAATTTTGTTGTGTTTTCTGGGTTTGCACCTGTCAAGATTTTTGGATTCTGAGAAAGAAGAGATATAGTTTTTATTAGTTGTATTATGCATTTTGGGATAGGGAGATCTGTATGAAGACAGATGCACTTCCAATTGGTGTGAATGGGTGCTGCAACAGGCTGTGTTCTGTTGCTTCTTGAGCCAAGTGATCTAGGAGTCCTGTGGTCTTTGGGATGCAACACCGTCTTTGGTGGTTTGGCAGGATTCCAAAGTAACAATAATATGCTCTTATTGTACTTGACACTACTACTATTTTGCTTAGTAGTAATGTTGATGACTATTCTTTTTCTCTTCCCTTCCAAGTGCTCTTGGAAGAACTTTTTATAGTATGCAGCTAGCAGACAGACTGGCGTTTTGCTGTGGACAACTCTTACTAGCTGGCCTATCATCCCCAAGCTACTAGTTTCACCCCCAGAGTTGGATTCCAAACCTGAATAAGGTTTTAGAATGAGGTAATATTCTAGGCTGCTGATTTCTCCTCTTCAGCCTAGATATCCCTTGACTTAGTTGCAGTCAACTAAGTTGACATCCATAGCCCAAGCCTTGTCATATTTTTAGTCTAGTGTGAAAGATTTGCCCAGGCAGTCTTCCGTCTCATTTCTCAGTGAAACAGGATGTTTGTATTTTCCTGCCTTTATTCTGTAGGGAGGGTTTGTGTCTGTTTTGGGGATTTCAGAATCTCTAGCATCTAATTATAGAAGCTTCTGGAAAGGCCTGTGACCTGAGACCAGAAATGTCTCAGGTGTCTTCTGGATTCAAACTATAACAATCTTGATATAGTTTCTCTGTATTCCGGAATAGAAGTCTCAACCTGGCTGTGATATTTCTATTGTTAGACAATTAGCTTTGGTGATGGGAATATGGATCAGTCAACCCTGATAGATCAGGATTTCCTGACATTTCCCCCTACTTAACTGAGCTATATAGTTTTGGCAAATATCTCTAGCACTGGAATATGAGCAATATTTCTAATTACTCTGGTATATCCAACAAGACTGAAGCCCGCCAGATGGTTGCACAGATGTCAGAAGCAGACTGTTGTCATTTTTGTGGGCTTTCCAAGGAGACCAAGGTGGCGTTTCTACGTAGGCTTTGTCAAGCAGATACTGGTTTACTATGGTCTGGATTAGAAAGTTCAGTACCTGGTGAGAATAGTGAAGAGATTCTGGTGGAGGATTCAACCACTGGGTGTTCTTTGGTTGGTGTTGAAAAGTGCCTTGGTGAGGCCCAAGCTATCTCAGTGCGTACCTGCCCCCATAATTTGGAGAGGGAACCTTTGGTAGTGGACCCTCATTCTGGTACCTTTACTTATTGCTCTGTGGATGGTAATCTTCCCAACCTTGATTCTGTGCCTTTTCTCTAATTGATAGAAGAGAGCTTTTCCATTTCCTGACTTTATTTAAGGATGTATATAATCCCTCAATTCCTCTTTGTGGTGATGACCCAGTGTCTGCGCCATGATTTCTAGCGGCGCATTACTCATTCCAGTGAGGGTTTTCATAGTGTTGATGACAATGACCTGGCAGGGCAGCTGGGGGAGCAATTGGCGGACCTCTTAGTGGGGACTGGAAATGCCAGCGGGGTGGACAAGGCCTGACAAAGCTATGTTCTGGACTTTGACTTGTGAGTGTTTTCTTCTTGGTTTGGCGCTCTGAAGGGGTTTCCTTTGCTGTATTTGTCACTGGGTATTGACAACTCAGATGTGCGGGACAGACGTATTTGGCATGTTGTCTGTAGTGTGTATGCTATCATTGACAGTGGGACTAAGCAGCAGGCGGTTTGCAGGATGGTGTTATGTGGGGACAACATGCTTACCCCTGATCTTAGCCTGTCAATAGCCAATGCTGATGATATGGCGGGGCAATGGGAGAAGGTCTGTAATAAACTGGGTGGATTGAAGGTGCTGTTGCCTTGTTGCTATTGGTATATTTCTGTTTTTATGTTGGACTGTGTGGTCTTGTCATGTGCTTTCCCCTTAAACGCTGGGCTCTGGCGGGTTGATGCTGTCTCTAGGAAAGTTCCTATTCATTTTGTTTAATATTCACAAATAGTTCTGACAGTGCGCTGTCTCTGGTTGCAGGCCGCAACTTACTAGTTTGCTGAAGGGAGAAATTCCCTTTTGTGTCTATCTGGAGTCTACGGCAGGTGGTGCAGCATTCTTGTAGAGGTAGCACCCAAGTGACTGATCCCAAAGAGGATGAAGAGGACCCTGAGTATCAGGAGGGTGATCCTTAAGTCCCCTGCAAACAAGTTTTTTCCTATTTCAAATCTTTAGAATTTGTTTAGTAAGCTTTATTATGAGCCAATATTTATAATATAGAAATATGGCTTGAGGAATCTGGTGTGGACTCTGTTAATGAGTTTTTCATTGGCCAGATCCTTGATTTTTTAAACATCTGGAGAGGTCTTTTCAATGATTTCAAAAGGGCCTTTCCAAATGCTGTTGAGCTTATGTGCCCGTCCTATGACTCTGCTGTAATACAAAACCTGGGTGCCTATTTTAAATTTGGCTAGGATGTGTCAGTTTTTGTTGTCAGTCTTGTGTCTCTTATTCCTGGTGAGGGAGGTCTTGGTGAAAGCTTCTGCTTGAAGCTTGATCAGTGTGTTGGCCAACCTAGACATATATTGTTGATATGTTATTTTACCCAGGTCTCCCATTTCTGAGAAGAGAATTGGCAGGATGGCTGGATGCTGTATGTACGTCAGTTGGAACAGGGAGAAGCCAGTTGTACTGTGGATTGAGATGTTGTATGAAAAAAAATGGCAGGCAGGAAGAGATACCATTCTGAAGTTTGGGCGCTGGCCATCTTATGCAGAATGTTGACCAAGGTGACGTTGGCTCTCTCAACCATTCCATTAGATTCTGGATGGTATGATGTGGAGAGCACTCCCCTCACGCCCATGAGCTCATTTAATTTGGGAATTACATGAGCAGTGAAGTTTGTTCCGTTGTTGGTAAGAATGAACTTAGGACAGCCATGTCAATGGATGATCTGTTCCAACAAAAACCTGGCTGATGATTTGGTGCTGACGTGCTGAAGAGCTCTGGCTTCTACCCATTTGGTAAGGTGATCAATTGCTACAATGATGTAGCGCAAACAACCAACGCACATGGGCAGAGGCCCAACCACGTCTATGCTAACAGTATGCCAAGCAAACTTGGGCTCTACTGCTTTATACTGGTGTTTCCCAGTAAAAGGTTTCTTGTGTTGACACTCTGTAAAGTAAGTCAGGGTCTCTTTAACGTCAAAGAGGAGTGACTCCCAGTAATAGTGTTATTGGAGTTGGTGGACTGTTTTTCTCAAGCCACCATGTCCCACAGCTTTGTGGGCGGCCATTATCAGGTCTGGTTGTTCTGAAGGCCTTGGGAAAATGTTTTTAGCACCCTTGTGGTACTTATAAAATTTCTGGTTCCCAACCTTACAGTCTTTTTGGAGCTCTCAGAGGATGGCCTTTACTTCATCTGATTTGTCCTCAAACTGGTTGTTGAACATCTTATTGTACAGTATGTTGGCCTGGGTTGCTACTATAGCAACTGTTGGTAGTCTTGATAAGCAGTCTGCGTTCTGGTGGTTGGTGCCTGGTTGGTGGACTATAGTGTAATCAAAAGCCTGGAGCTTTAATGCCCATTGAGCCAGGCGTCCTTCTGGCTCTTTAAGGTTTTGTAGCCAACTGAGACTAGCGTGATCTGTGACCACAGTGAAGTGTACCCCATGCAAGTATATCCTAAATTGCTTGTAGGCGTATATCACAGCAAGGCATTCCCTTTTGGTGACTGTGTAGTTCCTCTCATGTATGTTCAGAGAGCAGCTAGCATAGGCCACTGGGTGCTCTGCCCTTGTGCTGTCCAATTGGTAAAGGACAGCCCCTAGGGCAGATAATAAAGCATCTGTATGCACCACAAAAGGTTGGCTAAAGTCTGGATACATTAATACCAGGCTGGGAGACAGGCTGGTGTGGAGAGCATTAAATGCGTCTTGGCATGCTGCTTTCCATAGGAAGGGGACCCCATTCTTTGTTAGATGAAACAGGGGCTTGCCAGTACGCGCAAAATTGAGGATAAAACAACAGTAGTACCCTATCATCCTCAAAAAGACCTGGATGCCGTGTTTGCTTTCTGGCTGCTTCATCTTAGTGATAGTCTCTACTCTGGATGGCTGGGGGCAGAGTCCAGCTGTATCTACAACAAATCCAAGGTACTCCAACTAATTCTTAAATAATTGACATTTTTGGGGTTTGATCTTCAATTTGGCGTCTGCCAATCTCTTGAAGACGGCCTCCAGGTGCTCAAGGTGCTCTGTGAAATTTCTTGAAAACATGTTGATATCATCCAAATAAACTAGGACACAGGAGAGTTTAAGATCACCTAGGATAGTGTCCATGGCCCGTTGGAAGGTCGCAGGCGCATTACATAACCCTTGTGGCATTTGAGTTGGCTGGAAGAGGCCTTGAGAAGTGATTATTATGCACTTATCTTGTTCCTCTGGTGGAATTTTGATCTGCCAGTACCCTGATATAAGGTCCATGGAAGAGAAGTACTTGACTCCACCAAGCCAATCTAGCGTGTTGTCAATCCTGGGCAGCGGGTATGAGTCCTTCTGTGTAATCAAATTCAGGTGTCAGTAGTCTATGACTACCCAGTTACTTCTTCCCTTCTTTTTTACTATCAGGATGGGTGACGCCTAAGGACTCTTGGATGGGATCAACATGCCTTTGTCTAGAAGTTTCTGGATTTCATTGCTCACAGTCTCTTCACTGGCCTTTGAGCGTCAAATTGGTTGGAGGCAGACATGTTTGTTATCTACTGTGTCTATGTGATGGGTGACCTCATTGGCACACCCCAGGTCAAAGTTTTCCTCTGCAAATATGCAACAGTATTTTTTAAAAGTGCACTGGCTTGCTCCTGTGCAGTATCATTGAGGGAAGATAAGTTGGCCAGTGGTGTGGTCACATATGTGGCAGTTTCAATTTGATCAGGTAATCCCATCTCTGATAAGTCTCCAATACACTCAAAACTGTCCAGCTCTTCAACTGGCAGAAGATGGAAAAATCCTACAATCTGGTTCTTCTTAATGTGGATGCTGTTCCCTTGAAGATTGGCCAGTAGGACATGAATTTTTTCATGGCCAGGAATGATTATCCCAGGAGCAATGCACAGTTTGAATCTTGAATGTCCCCATGGCTGATGAACTTCACCATATAATCCTGCCGGATGTCTAAGGTTAAACCTGTGTTGACAACCTGTTGTTGGCCAGATTCCAGTGTAAGAGTTGATTGTGAATGTAGTGGAATTCCTTTGTGCTCCTTGATCTGGGTGGGCAACCATTTCCCCTTTTTTCCTGTACAGGTGTAGGGAACTGCCACTATGCTCTCCTTATATGCCAGATTAATGCTAGGTTTTACCTTAGCTGGTGGTTTTGTGTCCCATGTGTAGTACAGTGGGATGGTCTGACAAAGGATAGTCAGAGTGTTGTCTTTCATGTTTAATCTGACCCCGTATTTACGTAGGAATGCAGTACCAATGAGTACACCGTAATTTTCACTGGGAAGGACCACTGCAAGAGAGGACACTGCAATGGAGCCAAAGTGCATCAGCAGGGCGCTGTAAGCTCCTTCAGACATGGTGGTGTGTTTCTGGCAGTACCATATACTCTGTTATGCACAATGTCAGGGGCAATACCTAGTTTCCTGACAAGGCAGGTGGACACAATATTGATAGGGGTGCCACTATCTATTATGGCGCACACCTTGACTTTATTAACAGAAATATCTGCGTAAGTACATTCAGAGTAGAGTTCAGAGTGTAAGTTTAATATGTGTACACCCAAGGGTGCCAGAGTATCAAAGTACTGCTTGAGACTTTGGCCAATCTCAGGGAAGTTGGCCTCAATTTTCTCAATGGGAAGGGAGAATTGAACTCCCTTCAAGGAAGGTAGATCACTGGCTACACTGGGATTGGAAGTAAGGCAAGTTTCCTGGACTTGAGCCGTGTATGGTTTGGAAACTGTCTCTACAGAGTTTGGTGTGACCTTGCTTGGGTGTCCCCTACCTCTGGCAGGAATGGCATAAAGGTTTTCTGACACAAGCATGTGTAAAGGATCCTCTTTTAATTCCTGTTTGGGGGCAAAATGGGACAGCGTTCTGATCAAAGGCGGATCTAATATCAATGCCTCTGGTGTTGTTGTCTCAGAGGGAGCTGTATTAGTTTCAGCTGCCTCTGATGGCTGGCAGTCTGGTTCTTTTGGAATAAGGGAAGGGGTGGACTCAGTATATTCCTCTACTGGCCCGCCTTGGCTTTTCCCTGGACATCCTGTTTTTGGTTGACCACCACATTTACTGAGGAATCACGCCTTTTCCCCTTGTAAGCGCTGGCCTAGTGTCCCTTCTTACCATACTTGTGGCAAGGGCCTGGCGGTTCCTTGACCATGTAGTTGCTTCCTTATTTATTGTTGGAGTCAGGAGCGCATCATCAGACTTGGGCTTGCAAGTCTTATCCTTGGTGGGGGTAGATGAGCAATTTTTCTATCCTTTATTTGGGGCTCCAAACTAGGCCCCAAGGCGGCTCAAATAGCTGGTGATCTGTTGGGTTGAGCTGGATTGATCTAGAACAGGGAACATGACATTGGCTAACTCTCTGTAGGGCTGCAGTGCACGCCCCATGGTGATTCTGCAGTCCAACTCAGATAAGACACTGGCGCCTAGGAGAACCTGCGCTTTGCGATAGAAGCAGTCCATGAAGTCTTGAACAGACTTGTATTTTTTGAACAAGATGTTACTGAGCTCTGCCTTTTGAGCTTGCAATCTGGTTTCACTACCAAATTCCTCAATAACAGCCTGGTGTGCATCTTTGTAAGTCCAATTGTCCAGTGGTAGGCAGGGCATGATGACGTCTACGCAGGTGGGATCAAGGGTGTTTATGAGGGTGGTTGCCTTCATATGATTGCTTGCACCTCTCATGAACATTTTGAAGAGGCAGATGAAAGTTCAAATGTTTCCATTTCAATCTAACTTTGGAAGTTTAAGTGGCTTAAACTTATGATCAGGGATATTTGGTTCTGTGGCTTCTTTTCTAGTGGTGTGGGTATTATCAGCACGCAGTACTGACAAGGGAGTAAGAGGAGGCAAGGCTGCCACTCCTTGAGGAACTCTACAGGTGTCACCTTAATCATTACTCACGTGGTCAGGAGAGAGGTCAAAGAAGTCAGGTGATGAATAGTTTTTCTGCTGCTCTGGACTTGATGCTGGTACAGGCGTCACTCTTTGACCTGAAGACGTGCTATTTTCAGAAGAGGCTATATTTTCCAATCTAGCCAGTCTGGCTAACACATTAGCTTCAAATTCATTATTTGAGGTTTTTTTCTGTGTACCTGCTCTAGTAAAGAACTGTAGTTGTTCTCTGCTGTTAATACTGTATTGGCTAAAAGATCCTGGCAGTTTAACATTTCCTTGGTCTGGAATTCAGCGGCAGCAAGATCACAGCAGAGCCCTGCTATGTCTTTGTACAGCTTGGATGCTAAATTCTGTGCATCTTTTACTGCGTCCCATAGCTTTTTCTAGTTCTTGGCGTATTCAGTGTGATCCAGACAGCACTGATGGTCCTCCTGTCTGTCATGAATTGGATGTTGGCTACGGCTAGTGGTCTTTATTTTGTTGACCATTTCTGTAATTTTGTTGACGTAATTAACTACCTCAGAGTGACAGGCGTCCTTCTTAGTGCAGTTGTCTCTGATTGACTGGTGCAAGTCCTCCTGCTGGGTAGCAAGATCTGCATGATCTTGACTGCTTGGCAACATCTGCACGTGACGGCTATAAGTTATACAATGGTTGGTTACATCTGTAACCCATTGTGCACTCAGGCCTCAATTGTCCAGGACACTGCCCATAAGTTGGCCAACCTGGTTATTGAATTGGTTGACTATCTTGTCTACCCTACCATGGGCAAAGGCGGTGGAGTCACATAGATCTGCCATGAAGGTCTGTACAGTTGTGAAGCTGCCGTTCAGTCAACTGACCAAATTAAAGTTGGCCAACTGTAGCTTGGTGCAAAAGCAGTTGAGCTTGTTCAACTCCAGCTCCTGCCTGGCAACCAGTTGTTGAATATTTTTAATGGCTGGGTGCACAAAATATGCAAGCACCTCTTGGACCCTGCTCTGATCCAGTTGGAGGAGCTTCCCCAGTTGGGTGAAAGTGACATCCTGGTATCTGTGGAAATTGTTACTCAGGTTGTTGATAGTACCATCAATCTGGAACAAATTGAACTTGGCGTTACCCTGGGGATTGTTGAGATTATGTCTTCTATGTTGCAAAGCTTGCAAGACGGTGTGTACCTCTTCTATGTTGTATTGTTGTTGGCCCATGGCAACAGCAGTCCCTGTAATATCAAGCTGGATCATATCCAGAAGAAGCGTGGGTGCTTCATATGGAGTCAGCTCTAACCAGAAGGATTGATCTTGCTCATTGTTACTGGTCTTCATGTATCCCCCCGTACTTATCAACAAAGCCAGGGGTCAGCAAGGGCAAGGCAGTGCCTTGACTTGACACCAATGGAAGCTCGTTTTTGTTGTGAGAACCACTGTCAAAATTTTTGGATCTTGAGGAAGAAGAGATATAGTTTTTATTAGTTGTATTATGCATTTTGGGATAGGGAGATCTGTATGAAGACAGATGCGCTTCCAATTGGTGTGAATGAGTGCTGCAACAGACTGTGTTCTGTTGCTGCTTGAGCCAAGTGATCTAGGAGTCCTGTAGTCTTTGGGATGCAACACTGTCTTTGGTGGTTTGGCAGGATTCCAAAGTAACAATAATATGCTCTTATTGTACTTGACACTACTACTATTTTGCTTAGTAGTAATGTTGATGACTATTATTTTTCTCCCCCCTTCCAAGTGCTCTTGGAAGAACTTTTTATAGTATGCAGCTAGCAGACAGACTGGCGTTTTGCTGTAGACAACTCTTACTAGCTAGCCTATCATCCCCAAGCTACTAGTTTCACCCCCAGAGTTGGATTCCAAACCTGAATAAGGTTTTAGAATGAGGTAATATTCTAGGCTGCTGATTTCTCCTCTTCAGCCTAGATATCCCTTGACTTAGTTGCAGTCAACTAAGTTGACATCCATAGCCCAAGCCTTGTCATATTTTTGGTCTAGTGTGAAAGATTTGCCCAGGCAGTCTTCTGTCTCATTTCTCAGTGAAACAGGATGTTTGTATTTTCCCGCCTTTATTCTGTAGGGCAGGTTTGCGTCTGTTTTGGGGATTCCAGAATCTCTAGCATCTAATTATAGAAGCTTCTGGAAAGGCCTGTGACCTGAGACCAGAAATGTCTCAGGTGTCTTCTGGATTCAAACTACAACAATCTTTATATAGTTTCTCCGTATTCTGGAATAGAAGTTTCAACCTGGCTGTGATCTGTCTATTGTTAGCCATTTAGCTTTGGGATGGGAATATGGATCAGTCAACCTTGATAGATCAGGATTTCCTGACAGCACCCCTGAACGCTTTAAAAAAAGAATTAATCTAGCACAACTAGCAAAAAACATAGGAGATTTAGAGTTTCAAGTTGACAGTGACCATGTCAACAAAGTATCAACATGGGCTCTATTGCCGTCTTTGCCACCCTGGTGCAACATAAACTGCTGGCCAAACCCTCTAAGTGTCAGTTCTTTCCGCAAACAGTTACCTTCCTGGGACAAGTAGTTTCAAAGGATAGTATCAAGCCTGACAGTCAGAAGATACAGACTATTTGCAAGATGCCACCTCCAAAGGACAAGTCAGAACTCTGCACATTCCTGGGAATGGTTGCCTATGTATGGAAATCCATCCCTGACTGTGGTGTGCTGACTGCACCTATGTCCGCCATAACTGGTGCAAATTCAAGTTTGTATGGACTCCTCAATGTGACCTTTGCTTCAGATGTCTTAAGGAGAAGCTCACAACCACACTCATCCTACAATACCCCAAACATGATGAGGAATATCAAAGGAGACAGATGCCTCTGATGCATCTATTAGAAGAGTACTATGAATCAAAAACAATAATGGCAACTTCCTGCCTGTGTGTCAGGAATCTAGGCATAGGTAGATGCATTAGTTGGCTTGGGACAGAATACAGCTGGGCCAGAGGATAATTCTCACCATAGGATGAGTGCTAACTTGATAATATAGGATACAGATTGCCCAAGAAAAGACCATGGCTCTGAATTGGGCACCATAGTGTCTATCATTCCCGTCCAAAGTAATTTAGATTACTCCAAATAGTTGTTTGGACATAGTCTCAGCTGCGGTGGGGGTCTCCATTAGGCAGTCAGGTTGCAGGGTTAAGGGCAGAGTCATAGGAACAAAGTAGGCAGGCAGATAATTTTACTTGTCTTTGAACAACCTTGGCGGCCTTTTGTACCACTTTCCTTCATGTCCTATGTATTCAGTTTCTCTATTCCTGGCCAAGGGATTGGCAATGAGGATGTTCTCCAAGTTGTACTCCTTGTAGGCGGGGTTGGGCAGGTATTTGGTAAAATGCACAGGTCTAAAGGGGGCTCCTGGGGGACGGTATAGTGCCTGGGGAGGGTTGGCAGGTTGGTCTCCAGAGGAGGCAGTTGCCTGATGGTCTACTTAAATAGAGTTAAGATGGAATATTACTAAGACTAGGTAAGGTAAGATTTGTTCAAACCAAAGGTTCATAAAACTTTATTATCAAAAATGATAATATGGTCATCACCATACTGCCGGGGTTTTTATACCATGGGATTTTGCTTCTTCAATTTTTGCAGGGTTCAGGTTTGCAGACAAGGCACTGGAAGGGCATGGATCTTGGCTTAGATTCTTGAGGGCAGCAGATCCAGGTTATGCCTGCTCTGGTGAATAGAAGTGGTAATACTTTGTTCCGCCGCTACTGTTCACCATGTCACCTGAGTAGTTCAATTGTACTACCCATTCTGGATAGAAGGCTGGCAGATGCTGGTGGTAATTGGCAGAGTTAGCAGTAGGTTTTGTTTTAACCTCCCTAAGGCAAGCTACAACCTCTGCATAGGTCTGGATCTTTGGTGGCGCAAGGTTGGCAGCAATATGGTTACCATTTGGGGAATTGTCCTTGGGAGACTGGCGGGTCTTGGAGTAACTTGTCAACTTGGGTTTGCAATTTAACAGGTTGGCGGGTTCCTGTTCACTTTGTGTGACTTGAGTATTCCTTGGAGGGTTGGGGTTTGTTGGAATCCTGCTATTCACTGTATTTTGATTTTGCCTTTGGTGGGCCATTTTGAAGACAAATCTCTCGCTTTTGCTTTTGCCTCTCAAAATGAGTCAATGGCTGGATTGGGAAATACAATTGTTCAGGTTATTGACTCTGCACAACTCACTTGCCCCACTCATGCTTGTGGCAAGTGATCCTACTGTCCTGGTAGTGTTTTGTGGTATTCCTAACCACTATATATTACATTTTTCTATTCACCAATAAAATTAAGTTATATTCACATTTTTGTCTTTGTGTCTTCTGTACTTCTGCGCCTCTCTCTAGCCACAACTAGTAGAGATTATTCATCCAGGGCCGCAAGGTAAACACATAGCCTTCCCTGTCATCTAACCAAGACTTAGTACAAATCCAATCCTAAGGTTAGGATTTCCCGTTGTGTGTCTGTGCCGCGCCTCAGAACACAACAGGGTTTGATTCCAGGGTCACTGATGTTGATTTCAAACCTCCAGTATTGACGCTTGGCAGGTTGACAGGTTTCTGTTCCCCCTGTTTGGGGTCATCTATCTCTGGTGGTCCAGGGTTTGACCCAACTGGCAGTTGGGCGGCTTCCTGTTCTTTCTGGTCATCATAAGGCTTTCCTGAGACCCGGGTTTCAATTCCCAGGTTTTCAATACAAGTATTGAAATGTCATTAATGACACTTTGGCCTGCAAGTCACGTAAACTGACAGACAGCAAGTACCAATACCCTATACATGACAAGGAATTTTTGGCAATTGTGTACTGCCTTGTCAAATGGTGTTGTTACTTGGAAAAACAGGAGAATTTCACTGCATTAACCAACCACAAATACCTCATATAATTTAAAACACAGGCAAACCTTTTCTGTCAACAAGCACATTGAATGGAACTCCTAGAAAGTTTCAATATGATCATACAGTACAAACCTGGCTCTGAACTTGCCATGGCAGATGTATTATTGTACCTATATGTTAGAGCTACAAGGGGCAAGAATGAGCTTGACCCAGACTGGCCCCTCCTGGTACTCCAAATAAAGGACAAAGACTTCCTCCCTGACATCACTGACATCACAAAGGAAACAGTCATCAAGAATGAACACCTATTTTTTTAGGAAACCAGACATAGTTAGAGGCATTGGGCAGCTCGGGATGGGGTTAGATTGAGCCGGCGGATAAAGCCCACCATAGAATGGGTGCTAACTTGATAATGTAAGACATGGATCACCTGAGTAAGGACCAGGGTCCAGAGGTAGGGACCATGGAATCCACCATTCCTGTCAAAGTAATTTAGAGTACTCCAAATAGTTGTTTGGACATAGTCTCAGCTGTGGTGGGGGTCTCCATTAGGCAGTCAGGTTGCAGGGTTAAGGGCGGAGTCATGGGAACAAAGTAGGCAGGCAGATAATTTTACTTGTCTTTGAACAACCTTGGCGGATTTTTGTACCACTTTCCTTCATATCCTATGTACTCAGTTTCTCTAGTCCTTGACAAGGGATAAGCAATGATGATGGTCTCCAAGTTGTACTCTGCGTAGGCAGGGTTGGGCAGGTATTTGTTAAAATGCACAGGTCTAAAGGGGGCTCCTGGGGGCGGTATAGTGCCTGGGGAGGGTTGGCAGGTTGGTCTCCAGAGGGGGCAGTTGCCTGATGGTCTACTTGAATAGAGTTAATATGGAAGATTACTAAGACTAGTTAAGGTAAGATTTGTTCAAACCAAAGGTTCATAAAACTTTATTATCAAAAATGACAATGTGATCATCACCATACCGCCGGGGTTTTTATACCATGGGATTTTGCTTCTTCAATTTTTGCAGGGTTCAGGTTTGCAGACAAGGCACTGGCAGGGCATGGATCTTGTCTTGGAGTATTGAGGGCAGCAGATCCAGGTTGTGCCTGCTCTGGCAAATAGAAGTGGCAATACTTTGTTCCGCCACCACTGTTCACTATGTCACCTGAGTAGTTCAATTGTACTACCCATTCTGGATGGAAGGCTGGCAGTTGCTGATGGTAATTGGAAGAGTTAATAATAGGTTTTCTTTTAACCTCATTAAGGCAAGCTGCAACCTCTGCATAGGTCCAGATCTTTGGTGGCTCAAGGTTGGCAGCAATATGGTGACCATTTGGGGAATTTTCCTTGGGAGACTGGCGGGCCTTGGAGTAACTTGTCAACTCGGGTTTGCAATTTAGCAAGTGGGTGGTTTCCTGTCCACTTTGTGTGACCCGAGTAGTCTTTGGAGGGTCAGGGTTTGATTCCAGGATTTCCAATGTTGATTTCAAAATTCTAGTATGGGCACTTGGCAGGTTGGCAGGCATAGTATTAGGTCCTTCCCCCACCTTTGTTAGCCAGGCTACGTCTTCTTTGTAGGTATGTGTCTTCATTGGCACCAGTTTGGCGGCAGTCTGGTAACCATTCAGGGAATCCTCCATAGTAGGCTGGCAGGTTGTGGAGTAATTTAACAATTTGAGCCTGTGACTTAACAGATTGGCGGGTCCTGGACCGTCCTGGAGGGTTCAATCCGCCTTCAGGGAACTGGGGTTCAACTCTTGGGTTTTCAATACAAGTATTGAAATGTCATTCATGACATATTTGCAGACATATATGGGACTTTACATTGCAAAACAACTGACAGAACCATCATCCCTTACATTCCCACACATCAGCAAGTTGACACCATTCTACGTTACCACAGAGACCTAGGACATACCAAAAGCCACAACCTCTACAAATTCCTCAAACATAAATCATGGTGGTCAACCCTATATTGGGACATCTAAGAAGTCCTCAACCAATGCAAAGTATGTGAAAAATTTGCAAAAAGCAACACCCCACCTAAGTCTGTACTGCCTATTTGTTCACAGCTATCCTTCAAGGTATGGGCCCTCAACATCGTGAGACCCATGCCAGGAAAACATAACAATAAGAAATACATCATCACTGCTATTGACTTTGCCACTTTCTGGCCAGTGGCGCAAGCAGTGAAAACTCACACAGGCAATGACGTGCAACAATTCATAGGAAAAGAAATCATCAGCAAGTTTAGAAAGCCAGAACTCCTGATAACTGATGGAGGCAAGGAACTGACCTCCAAAAATACCAATGTATACCTCACCAAGAATGAGGTCCAACACAGTGACAACACCTTACCATCCTCAGGCCAATGAACGTGTGAAGCGGCTGAATGATAGCATAGTGCAGGCCCTGGCCAAGCTCACTACCAGGAGACCTGAGGACTGATACAAGCAGCTACCAACTGCATTGCTTGTATGCCAGACCTGCGTGAACAGATCCACCGGGAAAAGCCCTTTTGAGATAGTTTATGGCACACAGCCCAATATCATCCAAGCGCTATCAGGACCCAAGCTAGAAATGCCCAGTAAATTTTCACCCTGCTTGGACCCTCAAGTCATACAGGTCAATAGCAACCAATTAGAAAGAGAAGAAAAACATCTACAGAATACATTTAACCCCATCCAAGACAGACATGAGGTCAGTGACAAGGTCTGGGTAATGAATACCAACAAGAGTAAATTACAGCTAGAAAAAGTGGGCCCTGCCATCATTCTAAAGGTAAACAAAAACAACACTTACCTTGTGCAAGGACTCAGAAAACGCAAACAAGACAAAGTCCTCCATCATGACCACCTACAACCCTGCAAGGAAAGACAAAAACAAAAAAAGACTGTCCTACCTGCCACCAAACAACAGTTAGTCCAGTATGACGCCCAGGCTCCTGACAACTTCCCTGACAACCTGCCCCAGAGGAGGCCAACCTTCAGCCAGGGGGTGTCAAAACAGCAGGCTTGATCCGCCAGCAAGGTTTCAAGTAAGCGGGTTTGTGACCCACAATCCAATTATCCAGTCACTCAAAGCCAAACTAGGAAGTCAACTCAAATTTCCAAATCCAACAACATAAACAGATGATGATCCCTTACGGTGGATACCTCAATTTGGCGCTTGACCCATTACCAGGATCAGGCCACCCCCTTCACTGTTCCACTGTGTGATCAGCACAATCATGTTCCTGTTATCCACAATTCACAATGACTATATAATACTTATCTCTCAATAAAGAATATTATCTAGTTTCAAATATTTTTCCCCTTGTAACTCTGCTAAAACAGCACAGTTACAGCACCCCAACTAATCATTAAGTCAGTGGCATTACTATCATCTGGCCATCTATTACAGGGATCAAGCATTTCAAATCCTAAGCGAAACACAACTTGGACAAGCCTCATGACTTAAGAGGAACAATCACTTGGATAAGCCCCATGACTACCATATTATACATGGACAGTATGTGGCTTTACATGATACTATATAATATCCTATATTCATACCCAATAGAGGATTATTCTCTTCTTAATTTTCAATTTCTTCTAGTTTATTATACTTCCCAGAAGTATATACACAACACTTACAACGCTAAGTAGAGACTGAATTAGCATTAGAGTGATACGGCAGGGGGCTCAACTTTGAGGGATGGCTTTTATAAGAAAGCTTGTTTGGCAACTTCCACAGCATCAGTATTTGTTCTAGGCACACTGTACAACTGAGTCTCTTAATCAAGCAGAGTCGGTTGTCTACCTGGGCCACTTCAAAAGCTGGCTAGCCAGTGGTTGGCTACTAGTTTATGGAGATGATTGTCTCACTTAATCAGAGCTACTCTAATACAATAAGCTCAGTGGCCTTTGATCTTAGAGTGTCTGGCCTGGTGGCCAAATCCATGGTGGGCTCTTCTAGATGTAATGCAGATGACAGTCTGTATACCAGCCCTTCTATTATAGGATTTGATTAAAGTTTAGAATAGTAATTATTTTGAGATGCATATTTGGATGTCAGTTGAGGTGAACTGATTAATTGCACAATATCTGCATGTTTCATTTATTAGTTAGGAGCAGGGATTTTGTTAATGCCAGGATGTGATCTGATTGTTGATCCATTGATCTTGCGGCCTGGTTGCCTGTGTTTTTATGTTGAACCCGTTCTTAGGCTGCATACCTGCGCCTTATGGTTATTGGTTGGATCTGTTAATTGGTCAATATCCCAAAATCCTGGCAAGACTTTTGGCATAAAATAAAAGCAAGTGCTCTGAAGCTAGAGTGGTAAATAAAACTTCAGCTTTCACTGATTTAACAAAAATTTATTATTTTTAAAAAATTTACACATCTGACTATGATCGCTTATCACTTGCTTATATATATGCATTTTTAACTCAGAAAGGGATAGCCATAAGTATGAAGAAAACGATTTTTAGCACGTTTCATCAAAGCCTATACAAAATTTGTACTCTAAACTGAGCTGTTGCATATCAAGACATGAAAATTTAAAAAATAGAAAGCAAACATTGTTGGCAAGATTAGTGTATTTAATAGGAATAAATAATTATATTGAATTGGAGAAAACTCAGTAATCTCTTTTTAAACTGTGATATCACTATGGGCAAATAGTTAATATTTTAGAATCAGGGCCATATTGTTAGTTTCCTGATGAAAGGAGCACTCAACAACAATATCCATTTCATCCACCATCTGAGAGACCATAGCATCATCGACTTGGACTTCAAGCCCACGAGGAGTAATTCGAGTGAGAGATGAAATTGTACCAGTCTGAAGATGAAGCTTATAGGCAAGCTTTTCGATAAGGTCCATAACAGTGAGCTTCTCCAGATAAACAGCCCGATAAACAGATTCATCAAACAGCTTAACAAACAAACAAAGCATAGGCTTTGGTTTGCGGAGATGTGGAGATGTAAGCAGGGTCGACATCTAAAAGATCAGAGATATCAGCTCCAGAGAGTGTGTCAAAGCGGCGCTCACGAAGGCTACTGGGGTCCGCTGGATATGAGGGTTCTTCAAGTTCAGGTGGGAAGATGAAAGGCCTGTCCATATCTAGTGAGTCCTTGGTACATTCTAGGAATTCAGTGACTGGGCTGGCAGGAGCAAAAATGTGAAGTAATGGGTGATCCTCAAGCTTTCCTTTCATCTTATCCCAAATCTTCTCAAGATGACGCTGGTCATCCTTGTTTTTTCTCTCTGCACCCTTATCACGGAATAGTTTGATTTTACAGAAGCTACGCTCATTCTCAGTGATAGCTCGAACACACATGGGAATTCCTTTGACTCCTTTGATACGTGAAAAATCAGTTGAAAGACAGTTGAATTTAATAAGAATGCGAGCGCCTGTCCTTCCATTCCATTTAACAGTAGCACGATCAAATTGGCTAAGGTCACAGTCAATAATACCTGTAGAGCCTCCTTTATCAAGGACTAGAGCCTTAGCAGTCCGAGGAGAAGGTTGCTGACTAAGCCAAAAGCCCCAGTATGTACCAGCCATTTTTTCGATGGCAGTCATCAAAAAACATGAGAGATATTGTAGTTGTCAAGATGACATCACTTCTTGTGCGATCACTCAGTGAGATAGCATAGTATTGAGACTTGTTGAGATAAGTTAAAGGTAGCTCTTCAGGTTTTTGGGCAGCAGCTGTCTGAGCCTCCATCACCACTGGAAATTTTAAATTTCTGATTATTAGTAAACTATTGAACTTTCTTACACTGGAGGTTGGCGATGGTTTGAATCATAGTAAGGCATATGCTCAGGAACCTGGAAAGGAAGAAACCGAGGTAGGCTATAGTCTGGCTGCATATTCTTGAGAAAAGGGCGACCGAAATCAAACTGTGCTTCTGAGCTTAGAAAAGCATTTTGTCCCTCACCAACTACTTCACTTTTGAAAGAAGCATGGGGAATATCCATAAACTGGTTGTGAGATATAGCACCATAATGGCCTGAATACTGGAATGGGGCTTCTTCTCGTGTATAGCTCATGTGTATACTAAAACCTAAGTTTACAGAGACACCTGTGTAGATGGTTTCTAGTAGGGATGCATTGTGGTGCAGCTATATCTTTAAGCATACTTTCTAACTCTTTAACACTCCTTCTCGCCACATTAGACCCCTGCCCCCATCAAGTGATGCCTCCAAGTGGGAAACCCCATGTCTACTCCTTGTCAAGCACACTATAGTCTATTGGCTATTTTGTACTGTACAAGTGTATCATACACTTTAGCCATTTTAGTGTAAAAGTAGCCTAATGATTTAAATGAAAATCCATGGTTGTAATTGATTCAATTCAGATCTAATTTGTAAGGTATGGATCCTGCGATGATGAGCCATGCAGACACTGGTCAAATTTCAAGTCCTGGAGCCAATCAAAATACAGCAGCATTTGAGGCTTTATCAGCTACTTTATCCCGATATCCACTTGTTTGTGGCACATCATGAAGCCTCGGCATAATTATTTAAAACTAAAGAATTTGAATGCCGATAAAGTGCAACTAAGCCATATCTTTTAAGCCAATCAAACACCGAGTTGCATGATGCTGGGGCTCTCGATCTTGAGTTGGCTATTGGTTCTCAAACAAATTTAGGTATATTTTAAATTGCATTCTCTAAATGATATTATCAAGGGGCCAACATTTTCCCACCAAATCTAATTCTCTTTAATAGATGAAGTGGGAGGATTAGACTGGCACATAAGCAATACAAGAAGCTAACTACTGCAAATATGAGCACAATAAAGGATCCGTAAACAATACAACCATCATTGCAACATGCCCTTAGTTTTAATAATCCAATGCTAAAGTTTTTAAGACTATGGTATCTCTCCGAATAATTATAATTCTTATTCTTCTGAAATTTATATTTCAATGCAAGTTTTTGAAATGACAAAGCCTGATATGGAATTTTAAAAATTCAATATTATTTTAAAAAGTTTGAAGTCTAGCATTGAAACACTAGGTTTGAGCAGATAAGAGGAAAGTTTTTTTCCAATATAAGGTAAAACCAAAGCTTTATGAATTTGCAAAGAGAAGTTAATATTCTGATATGATTGAAATTTTTTTAACTATTTGTAGCCACTTGGCTTGTTGAATATGGGATAATGGATTATATGGTGCTATTTTATTGGCTGTATAATTATGATGGTCTCAAGCCTTGTATCCTGGCATTAGTCGGTGGAATTTAAGTAGTCGGCAAAGCATCATTGCTTGATTCAAACCAGATTCAAACTGCTGACAAGCCTTCTTGGTGCCATGAAAAAACCCACCACAATATAGCTTACTTTTACAAATGCTAGTAGCAAAAAAATCAATTAAAAGCCATCTAATACCTAAATATATTAAGTACAATAATTTCATTAAAAATATGAAGGCATCCATATATCTGCAATATTAGCTTTTGTGCACTTAAGGCATATATGAAGACTTGTTGACTAGGGATTGTGGAAAGCCTAACTTATTAGGCAATTAATGACAAACCAATGAGAACAAATCAAGCACTCTCTAGGAAATTAAGGTCATTAATCACATAAATAAATGCATAATTAGTGAGCCATGGCCTTGTCAACAGGGATTAATCACGCCACATCACCACTGCCCTAGTAATAGGGCACCATGTGTCAGGGATCCAACCAGTGGGGGTTCCTGAGAACTTGAGGGCAGACAGCCCGCAGGCCCAGCAGGGAGAGCCCACCACAAGATTGGGGCTAACTTTACAATATAAGATAACAATTTTCCAAGGACTGCCCAAGGTCCGCTTGCAGGCACCATAGAATCAATCAATCCGGTGAGGGTGATATACATCACCCCAAATATCTGGGTGAAAGTGGATTCATTAGTGGCAACGGATTCTTGCAGGCGGTTGGGCCGCAGGGTGAGGGGCAGTGTCATTGGAACCAAATATGCAGGCAGGAAATCATACCTGTCTGGGAATAGCAGGGGGGCAGATAATTTTGGTGCCTTCTCTGTAAAGGACTTCCATCCCTCTAGTTCTAGCTTTGGGGTCGTGGATTAGGATTTCCTCCAGAGTAAACTCTGAATACACCGGGTTGGGTGGGTACTCGGTGAAATGTACTGGGCCAAAGGGAGCTCCTGGTGGACGGTAAAAGTTGGGCAGCTGGTCTGCGGTTTCTTGGGGTAGGTGAGTGTGGGGTGCAGAACCGTGAGACGTAGACTGTAAATGAAGTAGAACTAATAACAAGTAGGGTATGACCTGGTTGAACCAAAGGTTCATGTCACTTTATTGCAAGAGTGGCAATGGGCATCTTCCTGGCAGTCCAGGGTATAAGTATGCCCATCTGTCATGGTAAAACTTTCACAAATTCCCTTGGCCCAGGTTTTCCCGTTTACCAGGTCTTCCCAGTCTTTGATGGCATCAATTGTAGGGGTTATTCCATTGGCTGGCTTGAACTGAGAATGCTCAAATTCCCTAGTCAGGTTTTGGGATTGGTTGTCTCTGGGTGGCCCGCGTTCTATGGGAAGGTTCTCTGTTTTCCCTTCCACGTGGGCCCAAGTTATTTCGGGATCTGTGGCTGGACCCGCCCGCTGATTGGTTGAGTTAACAGGAACCTTTAGCGTGATAAGTATTGATGTAGGTGAACTTGATTCATCAAGCTTCAAAGAATTTTCCGAAGTCAAATCCTGCTCTGGTTCAAGCCCAAAAAACTGCTGGCAGCTTGCGGGGAGCCAGGGTTCAAATCCTGTAGTTGAGGCTTTTCAATAAGCATAGTCAATAAGAGTTTGTCACTTATGACATCATCCCCTTCTCTCCTGTTGCCCTCCTCCTTCCTGGTCCCTTTTTCCAGGTATTGCTGTATGGCTCCTTGTGCGTTAGGTAGGTTGGAGACCGGTTCCCAGGTGCTTTCTTTGGGGGGGGGGGTAACCTACCCATTTGACATAGTACTGTGGGGTTTTGTAGTGGAGGCAGTGTCCATGGATGTACTCTACTTCATATTCGGTTGAGCGTCCCTCCTGGATGGGTGAAGGGTTGGTTTTGATCTTCTGGTGGGGGAGAGAGATTCCTTCTTTCTTGAATAGCAGTGGTTGGTGGAAGACATTGTGGATTTTCCAAGTAGGCGGCAGCTCTAGTTTGTACACCACTTCTCCTATTTGCTTTATGATCTTGTAGGGGCCACAGCGGCAGTGGGCTAGCTTCCTACTGGGTACATGTAGGGGAACGTTCCATGAGTTGAGGTAAACTTCATTGCATATTTCCAGAGGTTTCCCAGTGACTCTTTTCTTATTGGCAAACACTTTGTAGGTCTTAACGGTGCGGGTCAAGTTCCTTAGACAGGTCTCCTGGGTGGTATATATTTGTTCAATCCAAGTTTGTCCTGCTGTATTCTGTTCCTTGTTGCCAATGCTAGGGTCCCATGATGGATCAAACCTATAGTTGGCCTTGAACAGAGACATCCCAGTGGAGATGTGGTCTTTACTATTATATGCAAACTGGGCCATGGGAAGCATGTTGGCCCAGTTGTCCTGGTTGGCGTTGGCATAGCATCAGAGGTATTGTTCCAGGATTTGGTTGACCCATTCAGGTTGTTCATCTGTCTGTGGGTGGTAGGAGGTCAACACACAACATTTTATTCCAAGGTCCTTCATCACTTGGGTCCAGTAGTGAGAAGTGAACTGGGGTCCTCTATCAGCGATGATTTCTTCCGGGTGCCGTGTTGTATCAAGATGCGGTTGTGGAAGTATCTGGAGGTCTCAGCTGCTGTGCAGTGGGTAGTGGTTGGGACAAAATAGGCCATTTTTGTGAAACAGTTGACCATGACCAGGATTGTGTCAAAGGATTTTGAAGGGGGGAGATCTACTATGTAGTCCATTGACACTGACTTCCAGGGGCCAGCAGGGATGTCCAGAGGTCTCAGTAACCCTTCTGGCTTAGAGCAACACGCCTTGGCTCTTCTGCAGGTTTCACAACCATTGATGTAGGCAGCTACTTCTTTGTCCGTGCCCGGCCATGCGTAGTTCTGCTTGATAATTGAGAGAGATTTGTGTCTACCTGGGTGGCTGGCCATCTCTGAATTGTGGTGGTCAATCAATACGTTTGTTTGGGTTGGGCCTTTGGGTACATAAATCCTGTTGTGGAGCAACAGGGTAACATCTTTCAGGGAGTACCCTTTCTTTGAGTGATGGCAATCTGGGTCCTTTGTCAGGGCTTTGGCTAGCTTGGTTGAGTAGGTGTCCTGTTTCTGGGCTTTTATCACACTGGGTTTTCTGGCGGCAATCTTTAAGTACTTCAGATATATCCCTAGGCTGGCGGGGTCTAATAGTGCGTGAGTGTTGCAGTCCTTGATTTCTGTAGAGGAGGGGGTCAGGTTGGCTCTCCTGCTCAAGCTTTCTGGTACCACATTAACCTTTCCTGGCTTGTAGTCTATGGTCAAGGTGTAGTCAGCTAGTTCCAAGGCCCATCTTGCTTGCCGTTGGTTCAGCTGATGTGGTTTGAAGAAGTAGACTAAGTTCTTGTGGTCTGTCAGAACTTTTACCAGATGTTCAGCACCGCACAAATACCTGTGCCAGTGCTTCAATGTCTTTATTATAGCTAACATCTCCTTGTCATATATTGGGTAGTTTCCTTCAGCTGGTATCATCTTCTTGGAGTAATATGCTACATGATGTAGCATACCATCCCCTCCTTCCTGAAGAAGGACCCCACCCACCGCAAATTCGGACGCATCTGTCTCCAGCACAAAAGGTTTAGCAGGGTCAGGCATGGTAAGGACTGGGGCAGACGTGAAGGCTTCCTTCAGGGTCACAAACGCAGATGTGCACTCCTCAGTCCAGACAAACTGGACCTTGTCAGAGCAGAGACGGGTCAGGGGCAATGTAATCTGAGAATTTTTTTGGATGAAATCCCTGCAATAATTTGCCAGGCCCAAGAAGCTTCTCATGTCTTTTCTGCATTTGGGTACTGGCCAGGCTGTTACAGCTTCCACTTTGTCCTGCACCATGGTAAACCTGCCAGTATTCACCACATATCCCAGAAATTTGACTTCAGATTGAAAGAATTCACATTTCTTTAGCTTGGCGTGTAGGTTGGCCTGCAAGAGTTTCTCCAGTATTTGGTCAAGGTGTTGGAGGTGTTCCTCATGTGACTTGATGTATATGAGGATGTCATCCAAATACGCCACACAGAACTGGTCAAGGTACTTGCCAAGGACAGAGTTGATCATCCTTTGGAAAGTGCTGGGGGAGTTACACAAGCCAAACAACATGACCAATTACTCATACAAACCATATCTAGTTTTGAAGGATGTCTTGTATTCATCCTCTTCTTTGATTCTGATCTGGTTGAAGGCGTCTCTCAGGTCAATTTTTGAGTGCACCTGGGCTCCTGTCAATACGTCACAAAGATCGTCAGCGTTGGGGATGGGATAGCGGTTCTTTACAGTGATATTGTTCAGTTTCTGGTAGTTTATGAAGGGATGCATCCTGCCATCTTTCTTCCCTACAAACAGCATGGGCAACAAGCAAGGGCTTTTTGACACCCAGATGAACCCTTTTTTTGTCATGCCCTCCAGTTATGTCTTCATTGCTGCTTGTTTGCGGTGATTGCAGCTGTATATGGGGCCGTGGTGTGGTTGGGTCCCAGGTAACAGGTCAATGGCGTGGTTGTAGATTGAGTGACTGGGGAGCTGGGTTGCTGCTTCCTCACTGAAGATGTGGATCCACTTCTCCAAGGGGGCAGGTAGGCTTCCCACACTGGGTTCTATTCTCAGAGTCAGGAGTGTGTTGAGTTCCTTACTGGTTGGGCCCAACTGGAATGGCACCACATCAAACAAATTGTCTCCCTTCAAGGCAACTGTTTGATTACGCAAGCTCAGAATAGTGCCGTGTCTTTGGGACCAGGAGTCCCCTAGGATCAGGGGGTGGGGAAGCCATTTCAGGATGATGGGAAATGCTGGGTACAAGTTCCACCCAATTTTCAGGGGCAATTTGGTTGCACACCTGAACCCAAAGTTGAGGGCTGTTCCCATGATTACTTTGACGCTTTTGTTGGTGGCCTCCAGTCCAAGGTCCTTGGCAAGGATGGCATTGATAAAACTCTCCTCTGCTCCAGTATCAATGAAAGCTCCAACAGTCTGGGATGTTGTGGATGTTTTTGCTTTAACTTGGATAAATTTGTACAATTGAGTAGAGGTGTTTATTTGCGCCAAGGAAACTGAGGGGTTACTCTTCTTTGGGCAAGCCTTGGTGAGGTGCCTGGATTTGTGATAATAGAAACACAAGCCTTTGCAGTAGTGGCACTGTAGTTCATCAGGGGACATCCCTGGTCTGCCAGGCGTCAGGGCTCTGTTTGTGTGCTAGGTGGAGGAGGGGGTGCCTTCTTGGTTGAGACTCAACCCTCTGCACAAGAGGAGTAATTAATCCAGGCCAAGCATAGGGGGGTGGTGCTTGAGGAGCTCCTTCAGGGCAGGGCAGGCTCCTTGGTGGTACAAGATGGTTGATAGCTTGTCCTTGAGCTGGGTTCTGGCTTTTAATTTCAGGAACTTGTCAGTGTAAGCTTGCAGAGAGCGTGGTCCTTGTTGGATGTCCAGTAAGCTTATTAGGGCGTGGTGGCAGGTATCTTGGTTGTTGCCTGTGGCCATCAATTTGCTCTCAAATTGGGAGTAGTCTAGGCAGAACTTGACATCCTCAGCAGTTGCTTTCCCAAACCAGTCCAGGGCATTGCTGGAGAGCATGGAGGCTACCCCAAGGACCTTCTTGGTGTTGTTGGAGTATGAGTTTGCGTTGGCTTGAAAAGGGAGGCAGAGGACTGGCATTGCTCTTCTGGCTTCTTCTAGGGTGATCTTCCCCATCTGGGGCATGTCTACTCTGGTTGTGGTCTGGTTTACTATGATGTTCTGCACCTGCAAGTTTGGGGTCTTGGTCTTCTCATTGCCAAGCAGGGCTTTCTGTTCAGGGCTGGTTCAGGGTTGGGTTGCTGAGGTGATCAGGTTGGTAGCTAACTTGTACGCATAGTAAGCTGAAATCAATTAAAATAGCATATAAGATGCCCCAAGAGTTAACAAAATCTTGGGGCCCAGGTTACCATGTTTGAGGTACATTGCCATAATGTCAGGGATCTAACCAGTGGGGGGTTCCTGAGAACTTGCAGGCAGACAGCCCGCAGGCCCAGCAGGGAGAGCCCACCACAAGATTGGGGCTAACTTTACAATATAAGATAACAATTTTCCAAGGACTGCCCAAGGTCTGCTTGCAGGCACCATAGAATCAATCAATCCGGTGAGGGTGATATACATCACCCCAAATATCTGGGTGGAAGTGGATTCATTAGTGGCAACGGATTCTTGCAGGCGGTTGGGCCGCAGGGTGAGGGACAGTGTCATTGGAACCAAATATGCAGGCAGGAAATCATACTTGTCTGGGAATAGCAGGGGGGCAGATAATTTTGGTGCCTTCTCTGTAAAGGACTTCCATCCCTCTAGTTCTAGCTTTGGGGTTGTGGATTAGAATTCCTTCCAGAGTAAACTCTGAATACACCGGGTTGGGTGGGTACTCGGTGAAATGTACTGGGCCAAAGGGAGCTCCTGGTGGACGGTAAAAGTTGGGCGGCTGGTCTGCGGTTTCTTGGGGTAGGTGAGTGTGGGGTGCAGAACCGCAAGATGTAGGCTGTAAATGAAGTAGAACTAATAACAAGTAAGGTATGATCTGGTTGAACCAAAGGTTCATGTCACTTTATTGCAATAATGGCAATGGGCATCTTCCTGGCTGTCCAGGGTATAAGTATGCCCATCTGTCATGGTAAAACTTTCACAAATTCCCTTGGCCCAGGTTTTCCTGTTTACCAGGTCTTCCCAGTCTTTGGTGGCATCAATTGCGGGGGTTATTCCATTGGCTGGCTCAAACTGAGAATGCTCAAATTCCCTAGTCAGGTTGTGGGATTGGTTGTCTCTGGGTGGCCCGCGTTCTATGGGAAGGTTCTCTGTTTTCCCTTCCACGTGGGCCCAAGTTATTTTGGGATCTGTGGCTGGACCTGCCTGCTGATTGGTTGAGTTAACAGGAACCTTTAGCGTGGGAAGTATTGAGGTAGGTGAGTTTGATTCATCAAGATTCAAAGGATTTTCTGAAGTCAAATCCTGCTCTGGTTCAAGCCCAAAAAACTGCGGGCAGCCAGGGTTTGAATCCCGTAGCTGAGGCTTTTCAATAAGCATAGTTGATAAGAGTTTGTCACTTGTGACACCATGTCATGAATGACATTTCTCCCAAAAGAAATGACAAACTCCAACTAGGGAAATCAAACTAGGAACCTTTCCCTGATAATTCTGTGGAACCTGTGGACCCCTGGGCTGGCCAGCTGCCTGGATTTTTTTACAGCTAGCCAACAAGCAAGCAGGAACAAACAGCAATTCAGAGTTGATTAATCAAGGAAATTCACAGGTTCATCTGGATGAGAATTTGCAAAGTGCAGAAGAGCGTCATAGGCTGGTGATTGATCCAGACCAATCTAGATTGCTGAAGACATTAAACCAACATACTGACATTCCTGTCATAACTGACAGGCTGTCTGGAAAAAAGATTGCTCCTCAGCATGAAGGTTCAAATTCTGAAGTGAACACATATGACTGGATTGAAGTTTGGGTGTCAGGATTCTCCTTCATCTTCTCTTGCTGCTAGTATTTTCATTTACTAAAATGGGCCATTATTTAATCCTAGCCAGGGGTTTTTCATTGTTTCTAAAAATTCCCAGTTCTCCTCTTCATTTTCTTTTATTTCAGATCAATTAACCTAAAGATTTACGGTTAAATCCAAGTTTCAAACTTACCTTCTTTTTTGCATATGGGATTTGAACCCGTACCTATATGCTGGGTTAGTTAAAACCAGTCCAAATTTGATTACCTTTTGCTTTCAATCTGCTTTTCCTTCTTGCTTACATCAACAGCCTTGGTCCTAGTTTTCCCGCTCTTCTGCCTCTGTTCTTCTTGTTTTTAAGAAAAACAATTAACTACCAGCTTCCCTGTTTCCTTCTTGACTTTGCCTTAGCCTTCTGAGGTTAAGAAACAGTAAACAGTAAACATGTGCTTGTGTTTTGTCCTTCTTGCTTTAAACCAAACTAACTACTCTTGGTTAGTCCCCACATCCCTCACTTTCACCTCAAAACCCAGACTTGAATAAAAGCCTGAGTTTTACTCAGTCTCAACTTAAGTTGAGATTGTTTGACTTGCACCCTAAAAAGGTACTTGTTAGATTTTGTGGCTTGTGTTTCTTTTCAATTTTAGTCCTAGTTTTAATCTTTGGTCCCATGATTCCTTTTGACTTTCTTCTTCACCAGTTAGATAGTTTTTATATTAGCACACACAACTTAATTGTTGATAGCTTTAATCCTCCCACTAGTGTAGACCATTTCCCAGACTTAGAGATTGACTTTTTAACCAAATCATCCATCATTAAGACTGGTCTCTATTTTATCTTCTTAGGGTCAATAAACCGCCTTAGTCCTTATTTCACCTTGTATAAGCTTTTAGGAGCCTTAGTACAATTGCTATTGCAGACCTTGTCCACCTTTTTGTATTTGACTAATATAAATATCACTGGGTTAAAAGCTTTAGCTTATAATCATCTTCCCCAGACCATGAGACCTTACATTGGGCCACCCAGCCATATAATCTGTAGCCAGACAGCAATCAGGAAGTTACTCCAGAATATGACCAACTCAGAGGCTAAAAGTGACTCATCTGGTAGATTCTGAGAAACCAATGGTTCAGAAGGTCGGAAACACTGGTAAGGATGATGAAGCTATTAGTGGGTTGCCAACAGATCTTCAGGTTGGGGTCATATCAATGAAGGAATTTGTTGCAACCAAGTTTCCCTCCTTGCCTGCTAATGTATCTTACAACACACAGGGGGCGCTTGAGGTGTTGCCCCTTGACCTATCTAACAGCATGGATTAATCCAAAGGCAATATCAAACTATGGATACTTTTTTCTAATTAGGAGCACTACCATTTGACCTGCTGATCCTCAAACAATTTATTCCTTGTCTTCAAAACTTACATAGAGCATGCCACTATGCCACCCCCTTGTGGCCTTGTGGCTTTCCCCATATAGTATGTTAAATCACAATATTCTTAAATAAACAATACCTCATTACATTTATTTATGTCCTTTCAATTGGACTGTTATCTTTCCCAATCAAGTACTGAACTCTAATTGGTTCACTTGTAACAGTGGTAGCAGCAGTAGGTTCAAAACTACCCAGAAGAAAAATCCTACTCAAGAAAGGACAGAGTACGGGCTGTATGACTACTCCTCATCAAGAAACTTTCCTTCCAATCCTCAATGGAGAAATTATTGAGGGTTATGTTATCTACCAAGAACAGTTGGTGCTCACAAGCGTGTACAACTTTCTCCACCTTGGGCAGCGCAACACAAGTATCACCCTGCCCCAATTGGACCTGTCACAACACATGCTAAACCTCCAACTTGAGTCTTTTACAGGTGATGTTGAAGGAGCTGACATTGTCAGTTGGCTCCACTCTATCAAGACACACCTTTGTATCTGTCAGGTGCCTAAGCCCATGTGGGGCGCCACTGCTTCAGAGCGCCTTACAGGGCCTGCCGCTGTGTGGTTCACCAACTGGGCCAGCCAGGAGATAGATGTCACTTGGGCATTGTTCAGGGATGCTGCAAAGTCCTGCTATAGCAAAACCTTTTCACCTATTGTGGTGGGAACCCCCCTCCTGGCCATTAAACATACTGGGTTTGTCTCTGAATATCTTGCAGCCTGGCAAGAAGCCCTTGTCGCCGCCCCAGAAGCCATCACTGATGTAAATACCATGCTCCTTACCCTAATAGTCAATGGGTTCAAGCCCCATATCTGCAAGTAGGTTCCTGTGGGGCGCTGTACTTCTATCAACAACTGTTACAAGGCCATTGTGGAGGCCAATAATCAGGCTTCCATGGGCTTATGCAGGTCCAATGATTCACTACTGTTGTAAATTTTGCCATTAATGCTATTTTGATATGGCCTTCAAATATTGATATGTGTAAAGATTTAGTCGTGTTTGCTTTCAATTTTGGGAATTCCTTGCCTTCTGCAAATGGGTCTGGTTCAATATCCACCCCTTCTGGAATATCATACCTGTTCTTGAGTAATCCTGGTATGACTTCATCCCAATGTGACCCCTTCTGCCACTCTGTCTACCTAATGAGTGATCATCAACCCTTGTCTACTATTTAGTAGAATCATCTCTCCTAATAAAGACAAGGTTATCCAAATTTGTGTTGGCTTTAATATTCTTCAAGATTTTTCCTTTCCTTTCTGCCAAAAGGAATTTTACATCTTGTATTCCAGGAGATTAAGGTGATTGCCCTTAATTTTTCCCTGAAGGCTAACCCAAGACTAGCTTCAAACCTCTAATCTTTTGTTATAAAGATTTCCCGCTGTCTCCTCCCAAATGTTGTCCCCAGGAGCCAAACACAACAAAATGGTGCTCACTACAAGGGCTGCAAGCCCCTTGGTTACCCTGTTCCCACGCGCATTCTCTAGTCCTTCTCCCTTTGTTTCTGAAGTACCCAAACAACCTAAAGTTTATAGTCCTCCTCTAGAAGAAGACATCACCAATGCCCCCTCAACTCCCATGGTACTGGTGCTGTCCCCCAGGCCCACGTAGGCCCCCTTCCAGCTTTCTCTCTCAATTACAAGAAAGCCTGTGCTGCCGCCCGCTCCCTACTCCACTCTGGCACTGTGCTAATGCACACTATCCCTGGTCTCTGTCTCAAGTACGCTTACAAAGACCTGTACTCCTTCCTCTTGGACTTTGGTCTCCCCCTTGCACTGATGGAGTCTATGAATAAAATTGGCGTGTTAGTCAACCAGTTCATCCAACCCGCCCTGGTTCATCATCAACTTGCATTAGGATCCCAGAACCAACTTATAAATGCTGTAGCCACCGCAGTCTCAAACAACCATGCTCAGAATATGGCATATCAAGAATGGTCCCACAGTCTCTTTGCGTGTATTTCCAATAACCAGCACAACTAACTGGCCTCCCAGAAGTACTTGACCTCCTTACTGAATCCCCTTTGTTCCTTGCTCCCTAGATACATCAAGGATCAACTATGCAGATTGGATGAGCATCAAGAAACATGGTGTGGGCAAATTGAGGCCTCTCTGCTAAAGCATTGCCAGGACTTTGAGACTCTGGTTAGCAAACTTAACCAATTTTGAGAACATATTAATTCTCAGCTCAAATTGATTGGAACTCATGTTGATACTTGGGGCTGCCATCTGCAGCATCAATATGGTCTGGATAAGGCTGCAAGAGGTAACACTCTTTATCAAGTACAAAATTACGTGGATAATAGAGTAGCATCTATTGAGGTGACACCTCCTGCTCCTCTTATTGAGGTCCCATCTGACTTTGAAGCCAAGGTATGGGAAGCCATAGCAGAGATCAAGACTATCACTTGGGATCAATTGTCTGCTCAAAACCCTCCTCCAGTCAAATCTATGCCCAAACCTTGCAGTGCTTTGCTCACTGATCAAGTAGCTACTTTGCAAGGAGAAATTGAGTACTTAAGACAACGCCTCTCTAATCCTGAGAACCCATACTCTGAGTCTAAAGGTGAAGAGGAAACTGAAGTTGCTAATACTCCCGCTCAGGACAATCATGGTTGTTGCCCTGGTTTGGAAGGCCAACCACGTGTCAACTGTGCCCTTGACTGAATCAGCTTACAGAAGTAACAAATGATGTTACTGATAGGCAGGAAGCATTGGAGAGAGAGGTATAAAACCTCTCCCGCTTTACTGAGACAATGAATGGACAGGTCATCCCCTTGGTTGCCCAGACCACTTCCCTGACCACTTGCCTCAACAGGATTGCTAGAACCCTATTGGTGCAAAAAATTAAGATTGAAAAATTTGAAGTTGCTGCCAACACTGCTAGAGATATTAGTGGACAGGACAGCTCTACCTTGGATACCCTAGAGGAAAGCCTTTGAATTCTCTGGGCTAGACAACCTGCTACTGAATCTGAGTTTGAGAGCAATTCCCACATTAATGTCCTCAACCCAGGTGACAACAGAAAATTCACCTCCTCATCTATTGACCCCAATTACAAGCCTTTGTTCAAGCAGATATTCAACCCTAAAACCTCTACCATTGCTGTCTTTCTGACAATTTATGAGACTGCAATGTGCAGGGTCACTGATGAACTTAAGAAGTAGCATATTCTTACCTGCCTGCATCCCACTTGCCAAGAATTTGTGGTCCCCAAACTCCCTTCTATTATCACTTGGGATGACATGAAGCAACTTCTAATTGAAGAGTTTGGAGGAGATCTCAGCTTGGAAGTCAAGAAGGATGCGTTTATGCATATTGCATTCAAGTCCAAGGAAGCCTTGGCTGAATTTGCCGATTGTTTCTACATTGAAGGATAACAGTTGATCACCAGTTGTCAATTAGCTCCCTGGGAAGTGTACATAGCATGTTTGAACGCTTTAAAGGTGAACCAACTCCTATGTCTGAACTTCAAGGCCCACAAAGCTTCCCTTACGTCAATGAAGAGTATCAAGACCCTATTGCAGGACATGCACTTGACCCATGGGGGTACCATTGTGCGCAAAAATAAGGCCAACAATACAGGAACCACCTCCTGCACTCTGCGCATTATGACCCTAGGCTCAAGTGGGCAGGCTTAGAGACAAGGATGTCATAACTGTGGGCAGATAGGATACCACTAATGTACCTGCACCAACCCTTGGGTAGAGGGTTGCAACTCAAAGGAGCAGGCAGGAAAATAGAGGTCAGCTTAGAGGTAGAGACACTCTCTGCTGACCAATCTCCCCTGTCTCCTCCTGATCCCCCTTCTGACAAGGAATCTTCCCCCTTGGCTGGACTGACTATCCTTCACTTGTTTCATAACCTCTCTAGTGATTCTGATCCTGAGGACTCTGACTGTGATGAGTCTGATGGTTATGGCTACTTGGTGCTGGCAGTCCCAGAGACAGTCTCTGTCCCTTACAAGCTACATTCAGGGAAAACCACAACTACAACTCGCCCATCTGCAACTGAAGCTAAGGCCATAGTGGATCATCCTTACTTGGCTCAGGCTCATTGTCCCCCTGTCTTGGTAGATTCCTCTGAAAAGGCTGCTGAACTAGAAGAAGCTCTTTTTTAGAATGTGACTGTATCACTCCCCTTGCAGACTGTGTATAAGAAAATTCCTACCTTGCAATGCATGCTGGCCAAATGGGAGAAAGAATTGGAGGCAGCTTAGGATGTGCTGGCTGTCTTACCCCCCTTTGGGAAAGATACTACTGGCGTAGAAGTATCAATCTAAAAGGTTAAAATCAAAACCATTCTGGACACAGGATCTCCAGTCAATGTGGTATTGTCCAATTTAATAAAAAACTTAAACTGGCTCCTGACCTAAACTACACTCAATCATATGGTACAGCTGGCATTGCCCAAACTTGAGCCATTGGTGCTTACTCTGCCCTGCCCATGAGGCTTGGGAAGCTTCTTATTGCATCCCCTGTGATTGTCCTTGAAAAAAAATTACAAACTCCTGGTTGGTACACAGTTCCTTTGAGAGTACAATGGGATTGTGAACCTTAAAGATGGTTACCTATCAAACCTAGGGTATGAGATCCCTTTAATCTTTGAAGAGACCCCACGTCTTCTGGGAAAACGTCTTAAGACTTGCGTGCTCAAGTACCCCACTGGTATCTTCTCACTAAAGTACAGGGCTCATTCTTCTAATATGCATTCCCCTCCTCCTTCCTGTCCTGCAGAGGAAGGTGTGCCTCTTTTGCCCCTGCAGCTATTACCATCCCTCCAGGCTCCCAAGTGATTATAGACTCCCAGATATCCTACAAGCTTCCTGAAGAATCTTTTCTGTAGCTATATTCACCTGATTCCCTAAGCTGTAAAGAGCCTCAGTTATGCCCTGGGATTTTGGACCAAACTCATAAGGAGCCTTTACAACTGTTGTTGAATAAACTGACCACCCTTTCTATGCAGGTGACCAAGGGCCAGGTTGTTGGACATGGTTGCATATTAGGTTCAGAGCAAGTGGTGTCTCTCTACCCTTTTGGAATGTTTAGTAATTTCAACTTTCCTGAAGGAGACCCTCAGGTTCTCTCCCTTTTCACTGATGAAGACTTCCCACAACTGTCACCAATTCAACAAAAATGTTCTGGAACTGCTAGACCAGTTTAAGGATATCTTTGCCTCAGGACCCACTGACTATGGACTAGCAAAGGGTGTTATCCACCAGATCAATACAGGTGATGCCCCACCCTTTTGTGCCAAACCTTACCACCACAGCAGGGTAGAGGATGCTCAGGTCTCTAAGGAACTTAAGCAGCTCTTAGATTATGGGCTAATAGCTCCCTCTCAGGGCCCTTGGACCTCCTCACTGTTGATCCTCAAAAAGAAGGAGGGAGGCCACCACATTGTGATGGATTACCACCGCCTGAACTTGCTCACCAAAAAAGACTCTTATCCTCTGCCTAGAATTGATGATGAACTTATAAGATTAGGGGGATCAAAGTTTTTCTCTACTATGGATCTCACCTCAGGATACTGGCAGGTTGACTTGTCTCCTGAAGATAGAGAAAAGGATGCGCTTATCACCTCAGAAAGCCTTTTTAAACCCACTTGTATGCCCCAAGGACTCTTCAACGCCCCAGCTATGTTTCAATGGGCTATGGACTCCATCCTACAAGATTTGAAGCTCTCCTGCATCCTCATATACCTTGATGATGTTGCTGTGTTCAGCTCCACCTTTACCAACCATGTTGACCACCTCAAAGCTGTCTTCCTTAAAATTTGGGAGGCAGGCCTGAAACTCAAACCCTCTAAATGCTCCTTTTTCAAGGAACAACTTGAATTCTTGGATCACGAGGTCACCCAAACTGGAATACACCCTATGAATAATAAAGTGGAAGCCATTGAAAAGATGCAGCCCCCCACTAGCCTATGAGAGGTCCAAGTGTTTCTTGGTATGATGGGGTACTATTGACAATTCATCTCTGATTTTTCTGAATTAAGCAAACCTCTTGTCCAACTCCTTTGCAATGTACCCTTCAAGTGGACTGACAGCCAACAACAGTCTTTTGAAGTGCCAAAAGCCAAGCTCAAAGAGGCTCCTATCCTATTCTACCCTGAGTATGATAAAGCGTTTATCTTGTACACTGACACAAGTGGAGTAGCTGTGGGTGCCATCTTAGCCTAACTTGACAATGAAGGCATAGACCAACCTGTGGCCTACTCTTTGCAAGTCCTCAACAAACATGAGAAGAATTATAGTGTCACAGAAAAGGAATGTCTAGCTGTTCTGCATGCAGTGAAACAGTTCAGAAACTACATTTAAGGGACTCATTTCATGGTAGTTACCAACCACTCCTCCCCAAAGTGGCTGCAGCAATTAAAATAGCCCAAAGCTTGACTAGCCCGTTGGGCTTTACGCCTGCAAGGATATGATTTCACCTTAGTACATTGCCCTGGGACGCAACATCAGAATGCTGATGGTTTGTCAAGAATGCTCATACTAGCCATTCATCCTGCTGACGCCAATCACCTATACAAATTGATAGGGTGCCCTGACTCCTGGACCACTGAACCAGAAGACATTTGTATGGCCCTGCAAGTCCTAACAAAGAACACTGTGATTTGAGATAGACAACTCTTTAAGAAAGTCAACAGCGCTTTTCTGCCCTATGTCTGTCCTAGCATGAGGGTTGCCTTCATCCTCTAAGCCCACATTGACATGGGACACATAGGCATAGCAAAGACTTATGACTGGTTGTACAAAACTTCTATTGGGAGAATATGCACCTCCTAATTCCTGATGTCCTTGCCTCCTGTCATCCTTGTCAGCTCCAACGCCCCTGAACTTCACAACATCAGTTCAAGCTCATCCCTCCTAAGCATGCCTTCCACACTGTGAGTATTGATGCTGTTGGGCCTCTCCTGTGGTCTAGGTCTGGGTGTCGATTCATCTTGGTAGCTGTCAACCACTTTAGCAAATGGGTTGAAGCCAGAGCAATCAAAGATATAACTGCCAAGACCATGGCTAATTACTTGTTGCAAGACATCTTCTACCATCACAGTTGCCCTCAAGTATTGCTTTCTGACAATAAGACCAACTTTAATACTTGCCTCATAACGTCCATTGTAGAAGCTATGGGTACACATCAATCCTTCTCTGCACTGTATAACCTGCCAACCAACAGGACTTTGGAACAAGAAAACTCCACCCTTGTGTCCATCATGCGGAAGCTTAACCTCTCTGATGCTGCTAACTGGGATATGTTCCTCCCTGCTGCCCTCTTTTCATATAGACTCAGCAGACACAAAGTGACTGGTCAGTCCCCCTTTGCCATGCTATATGGACAAGAAGCCACTACCCCCTCAATCTTGGGACCCCCGTTGATGGAGGTTGACGCCTCTACTAATCCCAAAGCTCATGTCAAAGACTTGACTAACTGTATCATTGACATCCAAGCTACCACCTATTCTACTGCTTACAAGGTCAAAGCCCTGGAAATCTTGCCCTCTAACGCTTCCAGAGCCCCCCTCCCTGAGTACCAAGTGGGTGATCTAGTCCTCTATTACCAAAATTGTACTGGGGGGCGTGCACATAAGCTAGACTCCCTCTGTGTTGGACCTTGTGAAGTCACCTACAAGAAGGGTGTTGAGTATACTGTGAAGCTATTGTCCTCCAGCCGTCCTTTTGCCCGGGTACACTCTAAATTTCTCTGCAAATATCAACTCCCTGTGTCCAATATTAAGGGAGGAGATGTTGTAAATTGTGCCATTAATGCCATTTTGATATGGCCTTCAAATATTGATGTGTGAAAATTTAGTTGGTTTTGCTTTCAATTTTGGGAATTCCTTGCCTTCCACAAATGGGTCTGGTTCAATATCCACCCCTTCCGGACTATCATACTTGCCCTTGACTGATCCTGATATGACCTCATCCCAACGTGACCCCATCTGCCACTCTGTCTACCTAATAAGTGATCACCGACCCTTGTCTACTATTTAAGTAGAATCATTTCTCCTAATAAAGACAAGTTTATCCAAATTTGTGTTGGCTTTAATATTCTTCAAGATTTTTCCTTTCCTTTCTGCCAAAAGGAGTTTCACATCTTGTATTCCAGGAAATTAAGGTATGTGCCCTTAATTTTTCCCTGAAGGCTAACCCAAGGCTAGCTTTGTACCTCAAATCTTTTGTTATAAAGATTTCCTGCCGTGTCCTCCCAGATGTTGTCCCCAGGAGCCAAACACAACAACCACCAAGTCTTTCCCCGCACCTGGCAGTGCCCACAATCAGGTGGGCCGCTGCCAGCACCTCCAACAAGAGAATGTGGCTAAGCGTCCCTGCAAGGGGAACTCCAGTTAGCGCAAATTGAAGACCCGGGAAAAGTCTGGGGGTGTAGATAGAAGAGATTCTACAACCCCATTTGATTCTTGCTCTCAATCTCTCCTTTCAAAGAACTCCTGTGATTACAATGTAAATGATGTTGAAACTCTCAATGTCTTCTAGGTTCATAGCAACAACCCTGCTCCTCAAGTAAGCCACTCTTCAAATAAAGTAACCTTCTTGGTCTATCCCTTCTGTTTCTGTGGGAACACCCATAAAATTTTGGTAGATACTGGGGCCAAACACACTATGATTGACCAGGCGTTTGCTGACTTGCAACTAGATCAAGTGCCCAGCTAATTCAAGGCAGTAAAAGTAGCAGATTCCTGCAGAGTGGCAATTACCTATGAGACAGTACCCTTGTGACAGTCCACATGATTGGTGGTTTGTGTCAGGGCCCAGAGTGCCCTGGACAGTCAGCTGGCCTCTTTAGAAGTGATTAAACATGCAGCTTGGAAGCCCCCACAAAGCACTTTCCAGGGCAAAATTCCCCCTTTTAACTAAAAAATGGCCCAGGATTTGAGAGGCACACAATCCTAAAATCCCTGGCATTGAGCCTGTTAACAAATCTGGGCCACCTACTTATTGGGAAATGGCACATAGGGAGCGCAATTGTTCAATTGCGCAATCGGGCAATTGATTCATTACAGGAGCTAAAAATAACTTTAGAAACTTGCAAGCTGCAAAATTCAAAGGGTTCATGTTATAGCAGCCAATGAGAGCTCACCCTCTTAGCCAAACACGCAAATTTCAGGTAAAATTGCAAATCTACCTCCAAATGATGCCATCAGTTCTCTGGTGGCACAAACGGCCATAGAATCATCAGTAAGTATAAGGAGTGAGGGGGAGAAGCCCTCCTCACTGTTGATATCTTAATAAAGCAAGTTTATGCCTAGAAATTATTATCTTATTGCAGGAATTGTCTATTTTTGCTTAAATTTAATTATTCTCTTTGCATCTATTTGTGAATCCACTACTCAATACAAGCTTTCATACCCATATCCTCCTGGCCATACTCCTTTTGTGCTTGCCAAACCGCCCCACGCCCTTGACCTGGAGTACTTCCATCCCCATCACCTGGATCTACCACCAGTAATGAAGGATATACCAACTGCTCCTCCTCTTCCTGACGCGCCTCCCTCCCAAGACTTCAGCAAACTGGTGTTTGTCTACATAACAGTATTGGGGCTGGCCAACCAAGTTGTGCCCCATACTGGGAGTTGGCGCCCCCTAGCCACTGCTCTGAACTACCTGGTCCGCATAGCGCCTATGTGTACATGGCCTTTTAGGCCCGGCCTGCCTCCCCTGTGGGATTCCAGCCGGACTCTAGTATGGGCCGTGACAGTTTGCAGGCGGGGCTAATGTTGGCCAAGCAAAAATTTGGTTGTTTGTTGCAGGTAGAGCCCTAGTAGGGAATGATGACTACTAGGGATGGTAAGGCCTAGCTAGTAGGTATAAAGACTACTAGAGGCAGATGTTGCCTCCACCCAGCAGAAGATATTGGCTGCTGTGGGCTATAGTTCTTCACCTAGCAGGGAACTGTGGCTGCAAAAGGGTGAAGAATGAGATAGCTAGCAGGGAACTTTGTCTGTTTGAGTTGGAGAAGGTTTTGGACTCCTGGCAGGTAGCGCGGGCTGCCAGGGAGGGTAAGAGCTCTGAGGGCTCTACGTACCCTGATACACTTACAGGAGGTCTGTGAGCAAGCATCCTACCTAACGGACTGGTAGGGTGTCCTTGTTTATGCCCCTATAGGAGCTTTTGGGGAGAACCCAGAGTGAGCATTGGAGGGTATAGATTTTCTTAGAGGTGTCACCAAGGTGGTTTACTTGGGTAAGCAAGCTGCAGAACTTGGTGTGATTGGGACTCTGAGAAGTAGAGCTGATTACTCTGCAACTGAAAGCCCAGACTTAATCACCTGGGTGAAAACAACAACAACATAGGCTGTGAGGATCTATATTGGTTGGCCTAAGTGGAATACCACTTGTAAGGGCCCAGTCAAATGCCAGTTCTATGTAGACTCATGCCTGGGTCTAAAGGTTCTAGTGATGGGGACTGAGATAAAGAACCAAGATGTTTCACAGAATCAGCAGAGAGGAATAGTGAGAGGAACTGTTTGATAACAGAGAAGGCTAGTTGAAGGACTGTTGGTTCATATTGAAGTTTGGAACCAAAATGGTTCATTATGCAGGTGGAACCAAGATGGTTCCTAGTGAGGATAAGTGGAAGGGCTCAAAGATCATGATGCAGAAGTAGCTGATCATGATAAAGGAATAGTCAGAGGACTGATAGGCTGTTTAAAGACTGGAAAGGAGATGTTCTGTGAGCTAAGATAGAATATTTGCTGTTTAAGCTGAAGAGCTGGAAGATGTGGTTGAAGAGCTGGCTGAAGAACCCAAAGATGATAATGAAGAAATAGTGGTCCAAAAAAACAAGCTGAGTTTTGCTGAATTGATTTGCCAAAGTGGGAAAATGTAGAATGTTTTGCCTTGGTTTAGTAGTAAAATCAAGAAGGAATGTGGATAGAAGTGTGGGTAAGATATTTATTTATTAAGTTCCTAGGATATATGAAGGTATGTTGCTATGAGAGCTGGATACAAAGTTGTTTTGGTGGGACGTTTTCCTTGGATTTTACAAGATTTGTAAATATATGAGGAAAACGTTGAAGAGGTTCAGAAAGAACAATTTAAATAGTGTTCTACTATTTAAATTGGTTCAGGTTGAATGCAGGAAAGAATGGTGCCAGAATGATGGACCATTTAACGCTTTGGTGCGCAAAGAGATATCAATTTGACAGGTTGAGCAATGGAAATTGATTTATTAGTTAGATCCTGGTGGAACATCAGAAATGAGATATTTCTGCGCTCTGCATTCATTGTATGAGTTCATGCATGTTTCCTAATGAATATGATTGGTTTGAAGTCAAAAGCTTAAAGTATAAGCAAGGAAATAGTGAATTAATACTTTAAGCTTTTGAGAAAGTAAGTATGTAAGCTTAAGTTATTATATGAAAAAGTGAGCGGCAATGGTTTAAGCTTCTGAAGAAAGCCATTTTGAAGGCGGAACCATTGGGAAAATGACACTATAAGAAGGTGGCAGACTGGAAAGTTACAGGGTCTTTCTGAGTCTTTCCCAGGCTTTTTTTAGCTTCTGCCAAGAGGTTTTTGGAAGCCTTTTGATTGCCAGCAGGAGCTTGGTTGTACTTATACAAGTGGAATAACAAGGCCACTGGAGCTATAAAGAGAGATGAAGCCCAAGATAACAGAGCAGGAGCCCAAGAATAAGAAGCCGTATCTTAAGCGCGGCGCCAGAGTCCAAGTTTAAGGTGTAGGAGTCTAAGTCTAAGGAGCCAAAGTCCAAGACTAAGGTGCAGGAGTCCAAGACCAAACACAAGGAGTCCAAGATATTGTTGGAGGACTCCAAGTATTGGAAACCTCATATCATTTCCCTGACCCACCAGGCCATATACCAGAAGGTTTCTAAGGGGATCCTCCTTCTGAGAGTGAATAAAAGCCCATTTTGACCCCTATAAATATTTCTGAGATACATTTTCCCTTACTAGAGAATGTCAACTCCTTCCAGCTAGTCCTTGGCTATGACCCAGGACACACTTTGGGGACTGGTGGACAGGAACCCCACAATCCTTTTTTGTGAGAATGGGAAAATCCAGGTTAAGCTCTCTGGACCAATTATGGTAGGGCTCAGACACAACATAATTTCTAGTCTTGACTGGCTACAGCATAACTGTCCCAATATTGACTGGGATACATCTGTTATCACCCTTAACAGTAATGGGGTGGGTTTCCAGATCTACTATATCAAAATGAGCATGTTACTGCATGACACCGTGTTTTTCAGAATCACAGAGACGGGTAAATACAATTTCAAGGGGGGAAAATGGACTTTAATCAATGTTCAGTCAAAGTTATCCGTGCTGAACCACTTGCGGCTCTCCCCTTAGCCACTCTTCCCCCACCAGCACTTGTTGCACTCCTTGAGGAGTATAAGGACGTTTTCAGTGAGACACTGGACCAACTACCTCCTCCCTGGGAGAAGCAACATGCTGTACAAGTACAAGGGTTGCTCCCCAAAGAATGTCCCCTCTATTGCTTGACACCAAAATAAGATGAAACCCTCTGCCAGCACCTTGTAGACGCACTTAATAAGGGCTTCATACACCCCTTGCTTTTGCCATACTGGGCTACTGTCTTCTTTGTAGCCAAGAAGGATGGGTCCCTTTTCTTAGTCACAGATTACTGTGCCCTAAATGAAGTGATTGTTAAGAACAAGTACCCCCTGCCGCTGATTGACGGCCTGTTTGACATGCTTGTGGGTGAAAAATCTTTAGCAAGATTGATCTCACTGCAGGGTACAACCAGGTCCACATTGTACCAGGGGATGAGGCAAAGACTTCCTTCTGCAAACGCCATAGGCTGTTCAAGTGCCGGATCATGAACTTTGGAATGACCAATGCTCCCTCCACCTTTGCCATGTTGATGAACAAAGCATTTGAGAATCTTATTGGGAAGTTTGTTTTTGTGTACCTTGACTACATTATTGTCTTCATTAAAGATCAAACCACACACCTCCTACACCTCTGTGCTGTCCTCAACACCCTTTGTAAGAACCAGCTGAAGGCCAAGCCTTCCAAATGCAAATTCCTCAGATCAGAGCTCCTGTTCCTTGGGCACACCATCTCTGCCCAGGGAATAAATCCAGACCCTACCAAGATCAAGGTAATCACAAGTATGCCACCTCCCCCCGATGTGGACCAGGTGCGTAAATTCTTAGGCATGGTTGACTACATGCGCAAGTTTATCCCCAATTTCAGAGAACTAATTTCACCTCTCACCTCTCACCAAGCTCCTAAACACCAAACAGCGCTTCCAATGGACCCCTGCCAGAGATCAAGATTTTGAGAAGTTGAAGCAAATACTTACAACTGCACCCTTATTGCAGTTCCCCAATCAGAACTGCCAGTAAAAACTTGAGACCAATGCCTCTGACAGAGCCATAGGGGGCATGTTTTGGGTAGAAACTGACAAGGTCGTCTTCCTCCCTGTGGCATACAAATCCAGGAATCTCACTGACTCAGAACAACATTACCCATTTCATGACAAGGAGTTAGCGGCAATTTTGCACTGCATTAAGAAATGCTGTTGTTACCTGGAAGGGGCTGCCCTTCCACCCCGCGTCCTGACAGACCACAAGTTGCTCCAGTACTTCAATGCATAGTCCCATTTGACACAACTTCAGGAAGGCTGGGTCAAACACCTGTACCCTTATTGACTATGCATCAAATACTTCCCTGTAAAGGAACTTTTCACAGCTGACGCCCTCTCCAGGTTTTATGTAGCATCCATCACAGGGGACAACAGCCTAGACCTGGACTGGCCAATGCTCTACCTACTTCCTGAAGCAACCTGCTACAAAGACCTCAACTCTGCAACTATCTCAAAATTAAAGGAGAACAAAAGACAGTTTACCACTGATGCTGGCAACATCTGTTACCAGGCAGAGACCGGTGAGAAGACGCCATAAATTCCCACCACCCAGCAAGAAGATACCATACTGCATTACAGTAGTTTTAAAAGCTATGGCAACAAGCAAAAACAATTTAGATTTAAACAAAATGAACTCAGCTTTAAACAAAATTAAAATGAATCCAATCTATTGTAAATCAATATAAATTTATTTAAAATTAATTTCATTTAAATCTGAGTTCATTTAATTTAAATCTGAATTGTTTTTGCTTGTTGCCATATGTTGTGTTTGGCTCCTGGGAACAAAATCCAGGAGGACACAGCAGGAAATCTTTATAACAAAAGATTTGAGGTTTGAAGCTAGCCTTGGGTTAGCCTTTAGGGCAAAATTAAGGGCACATACCTTAAATTCCTGGAAAACAAGATGTAAAAGTCCTTTTGGCAGAAAGGACAGGAAAAATCTTGAAGATTATTAAAGCCAACACAAATGTGGATACAATTGTCTTTATTAGGAGAAATGATTCTACTTTAAATAGTAGACAAGAGACAGTGATCACTCATTAGGAAGACAGAGTGGCTGAGAGGGTCACACTAGGATGAGGTCATACCAGGATCAATCACAGACAGTTACAATAATCAAGAATGGTTGAAAATTGAACCAGACCTGTTTAAGGAGGATGAGAAAATCCTGAAGTAAAAAGTAAACTCAGCCAAATCTTTGCAGCTATTAATATTCAAAGGCCATATCAAAATAGCACTAATGGCACAATTTATGACATCATAGCCTTTAAAACTACTGTACCACTGCACCTTGGGTCACATCAGAGGACATAACCTCTTCAAAATAATGAAGCATGAAATTTGGTGGCCTTGTATGCGCCAATATATCTTGGAACTCCTCAAAACCTGTGTGCTGTGAAGAAGAATACATCAAAACCTGCACCCCCAAGTCTGTACTGCCCATCAAAGCCATGGAGCCCTTTGAACAGTGGGCCCTCAACATTGTTGGACCCCTCCCTAAGGATATACTAGGTAAAAAGTACATCTTTACAATCATCAATTATTTTACCTGTTGGCCAGTAGCATGGGCAACCACTAACCACATCACCACCATGATCACCCGGTTTATTGGTAAAGAGATTGTGGCCTGCTTTGGGCAACCCAAACATCTTATCACAGATTGTGGGCCTGAGCTTGTGGGGCATGTCATGAAGGCATACTGCACCAAAAGTTCCCCCAAAAGAATAGTCACAGCCCCCTATCATCCTCAAGTCAATGGATGTGTGGAGCGTCTCAATTGTTCACTGGTACAACTAATTGCCAAGCTCTCACAGGAGCACCCTAACACCACGTGGACTGAACACCTGCCCACTGTTCTACTTATATCACAAGCAATAATTAACAGGGGCACCAGATTCAGCCCCAGTGCCTTGGCCTTTGGAACACCTGATATCTTGAGGGGGTGAAACAAGAAAAATTATGATCCACAGCTCCCAGGAAACCTCCCCTGACAACTACTCTCCCTGAGTTAGTGCTGTGCAAAAGCCCAAGACATCAAACACAAACAAATTGTGGAAGGGACAAAGAGCCTTGAGGTAAGATATGCTGTAGGTGACCCTGTCTATGCCCTCAATCCCAACTCAGCCAAATTAGAGCCCAACCACTTGGGACCCTTCAAGATAGCTACAATCTATGACAGCCACACCTATCAACTTGAAGACACCCAAGAAAAACCAAAAAGCTCCACCATGATTACTTGTGTCCCTACTGCGCCATCCCACACAAAAGCTGTTTCTGCAGACCTTCTCAGATCTTGTGCAGACTATGATCCTGGTGTCTGACAACAAGCAGGGAGCAAGAGGGTGTTGCAACCAATTTTACCTCCTTGCCTGCCAACATATCTTAAAATACACATGGGGCGCTTGATGACTTGCCCCAGGACGTATAAAACGGCATGGATTAATATGATGGTAATATCAAATTGTGGGCACTTTCTTCTAATTAGGAAATATGTCAGTTTGAATTGCTGATGCCCACATGAGTTATTCATCAGCTTCAAAACTTACATGAAATCCACCACTGTGCCACCCTCTATGGCCTGGTGGCTTTCCTTATATGGTATATTAGTCACAATATTCTACAATAAAGTGCATCTATTTATATCCCTTTTTGTCCTTTCTATTGGACTGTTGTCTTCCCTAATCAAATACAGAGCTATCATTGGTTCAGTTGCAACACTTAGCCTAGATAAGATAAAAAAGACAAAACCTTACATCAACTGGAATAGCACTACTCTCACCATAAAGCAAGGAAAATTATACCATCACATGTACCCAGATCACCTTGACTTACCTATGAGGTATCATGTGTTTGTAAAGATTACCAAAACAGAAGAGGAAAAAGATCCTAGAAAAATCAACTGGAACACCTGCACATATGAGATGATTATTTTCAAAAATGTAGAGACCTCACTCAAAAAGGACCCAACACATCAACAGCTAATTAAATAATTCCCTTATGTTTTCCAAGAAAAACTCCAAGGCCTAACACCTGAAAGAGGTATTCACCACAAAATTGGTCTCAAAGGAAAAGTTCCAAAAGCACTCCCCATATATCTCTTAACACCACAAGAAGACAACATACTAAAAGATTATCTTGACAAATCCCTAGAAAAAGGACTCATCCAACCATCCAAATCCCCTTTTGGCATGGCGGTCTTTTTCATAGAAAAGAAAGATGGAGGATTGCGCCTGATCACTGATTACAGGGCACTCAACAAGGACACAATTATGAAAATTTATCCCCTGCCCCTGATTGACGACCTCTTTGTTGCCCTGGGAGGCCCCAGTTTGTCATAAAAATTGATTTAACATAAGGATATCACCAAATATGTGTTAAACCAGAAGACATCCCCAAAACGGCAGCTCAAAATAAGTACAGCTTGTTTGAATTTGTGTCCTCAATTTTAGAATGACAAATGCCCCAAGTAACTTAATGACCTTTATGAATGAATTATTTAAAGATATTATCAGAAAAGGAGCTATAGTTTATCTTTGCAACATTATTATCTACATTTCTACTAAGGAACAACACCAAAAAGACGTCTGCATGGTGCTTAATACACTTAAAAACAATCAACTCATAGCAAAAACCTCCAAATGTGACTTCTTTTCAACTGAATTTCCATTCTTAGGCTACATTATCAGCAAAGACAAAGTTAAACCAGATCCATAGAAGAAACAAGCTATAATTAATATGATAGCACTTCAAAATAAAAGTGAGCTTTGTATGTTTCTAGGCATGGTATCCTATGTTAGGAGATTCATCCCTAACTGGGGAGCCTTGACTGCCCCCTTATATGCAATAACTGACAAGACAAACAAATTTGTATGGACCTCATTGAGAGATCAACATTTTTGAAAATTAAAAGAACAAATGCTATCAGAACTTTTGGTTCTGCTCTCAGACCTGGCGTTCTGATTACAATTTGCTTTATTAAGTATATATGAAATCTTGGACATTGTGTTTATTGAAGTGCTTGTATGAAGACAAGTGTTCCTGCAACGTCTGGGATTTCCTTGGCAGGGCAATATGGGAAATGTCAAGGTAGGTAACTAGCAAGCGTCTTCTACGCTGGTAGCTTGCTAAGTTCTTTGAGCACTGACTATGGTCTTTGGGCTTGGATTTATTATTCTACTGCAAAAACGTTCTACAATAGGATCTTCAAATTGTCTGCCTCCCATTAGTCAAATGGGAGGGCTTTTATAGAGCTAGTGCTCTCTTGCCAGGATAAGATCATCTGGCACATCTAACTCTTGCTTGGTAGTCTTTTCATCCCCAGCCCGCCAGCATCAACCCCCAGAGTCAGGCATCCATGCAATTGCATGGGATTAAATATATTAGATCTTGAACAGGGCACTTGTTGTAATATAGTCATTTGTGACCATGCCGGTGGTGGTGGCTCTATTACATGGATCTATTTTTAGCGCATATTATGTCATTCCTAAGCGCCTTTCCCAGCAGGATTTGTAGTGGCACTGGCAGGTTGATATTATTTTGCACTAGCAACCCTTATTGATCTTCAGAGAAACTCATGTTCTTTAACCCAGTGGTTTTTCCAGAGTATTACGAAATAACTCTAGATAATTGGAAACCAGTCATAATTGGAAAGCAATTTTATTCCTGGTTGTTCTCGTACTGGGTGATATGAATCTATAATAATAAGGCTTCTAAGATCAATTAAGCCTGCTGGTAATATATCTGAAGCTTCTCCAATATATGGCTTGACAGGCCGGTAATATTGATGGGGTAGAACAAAGTCAGTATAAATTCCTGACATTCCCCCCAACTTGACTTAGTTATACCGTCAAGAGTGAATAATCAATCATAATGTCGCATCCCAGCAACACTTCCAACACTTCCCAAGTTACAGATGCCCACAGCCTCATTGCTGCCATGTTGGTATCAGATTGTTCCCTGTTCCAGGCAATGTATTATGACTCCAGAAGGCACATATTTTCAGGCTTTGCAATAGAGACACCAGCACAGTTTTTACTGGCATGGGTCACAAGGAACCTCCCCAAAAGTAGGAACACCAGGGGCCTAAGTCACCTCCAAAGCAGCCAACTCACAAGGCGTCACCCCGCCAGGATGCAGAAATTCCCTTGACTTCTTCTTGAGAGCAGCCCATTGACACCTGGGCTTTGATCCAAGGGTCTTCAGCCTCACAGGCTCCAATTGGCAACTTGCCAACTGTTCAGTATCAAATCAGTATGACCAATTTTAATTGTGCTGTCCTCTTTTCCGGCTACAAATTGTGTTTTCAATTTCTCTTTGTTGTCCTTCAACAAAGACCCCAGCAGAATCTCAAGGCATATATTACTAGTTTGAGCTTTGGCTTCTTCTCTGTGGATGATGAGATATTGGCAGAGTGCCTAAGCCACAACCTCCTTGACCTGGTTGAGGCTTCCTGCGCCAACAAGCAATTGGATGGTTTGAACCAAGGGTTTATTATTCAGATCACAAACCAGATTATCCAATCTTGGTTTCATCACCTCCTGCCATTCTTGTTGGTGTATAAGAAGCTGCAGGTTGACAACCACAACCAGCAGGATAGTTGCCTGGGAAAGGTAGTCCACCGCTGTTGGGGTGCCTTCCATAATGAATATTGAAAAGCCACAGTACAGTTCATGATGTTATGTGGGAACATAATTCTTACGCTCAACCTGCGTCTTTCCCAGGGCAGCTTCAATAGAATGGCCGCCCATTGGGAAAAACTTAGGAATGTTGTTGGGAATATCAAGGTAGTACTACCTAATGATTACCTTTCCATTGATGATTTTATAATGGATTGCCTTGCTCTGGATTGTGGATACTCATTAGAGGGTGGCCTCTGGCGGGTCAATTGGGACTTTGAGTCCATCCCCTTTCCTTTGATCAATTTCTCCCACCTTTTTCCTGCCCACAAGAAGTTGTGGTTGCGTGTGGCTGTCTTCCTGTTTGTTGAAAACCGGCAGTTTGCATTTGAGTCACTTCCCTGAGACATAGCTCTTCTAGCTGGGGACCAAGTGCCTGATATGTCTATGGTGACTTCCTGTCCTGAACGCCCCAGCACAGCTAATTCTAAGGAGAAACCCAACAAGGACAAAGAGGAAACAGAAGAAGAAGATGACAAGGACAAGCAGACCAACAACAACAAGTACCAGGAGGGTGATTTTTAGTCTTGCCCTTTTTTTGCTTATTTATAATAAAAATCAATTCGAAAATCTTTATTTATATTCTTAAAAATATAAGAAGCTAACTTAGATGCCATTGTTTGGAAAAGTTTGAAAAGGTTTTAGGAACCTTGTACAGACTCTATTAATGAGTCACCCATCCAAAACATTTTTGATGGTGTAGGTGTCTTAGCCTGTTTGTTCAACGACTTCAAATGGATCTTTCCAGATAGTGTCAAGCTTGTGCGCTTTTCCTATTACTTTATTGTGATAGGAAACTCAAGTTCCAACCTTGAACTCTGGCAGAGTGCAGCAGTTGGAATTATCTTGCTGGCGTCCTCTTGTTCAGGTCAGCGTAGTCTCTGTGAAAGCTTCAGCCTGAAGCTTAATCAACGTATCTGCCAATCTTGTCATGTATTGGTTGTGAGTGGTCTCCCCAGGGTTGCCCATAGCGGAGAACAGGATTGGCAGGATGGTAGGGTGTCAACCATACATCATCTTGAATGTGGAAAACTTATTTGTGCTGTGGATATAGATGTTATATGCAAACACAACTTCTGGAAGGAACAGATACCACTTGAAGGTACGCTTATCTGCCAGTTTCCAAAGGATATTCACCAATATGCCATTTGCTCTCTCAACCATCCTGTTTGTTTCTGGGTGGTATGGAGTAGAGAGCACTCCCCTCACACCCATGAGCTCATTAAGCTTTGGAATAACATTAACCGTGAAGTTAGTGCCATTGTCCATAAGAATGAATTGCAGACAGCCATGGCAGTGAATAATTTGCTCTAATATGAACCTTGCAGTGGCCTCTGCGCTGACATGCTGAAGGGCTTCCACCTCTACCCACTTGGTAAGATGATCTATGGCTACAATGATGCATATGAGCCAACCAACGCACATTAGAAGAGGGCCAACAATATCAATGCTGATGATGTGCCAAGCAAATTTGGGCTTGACAGCCTTATATTAATGCTTGGGCACTAATGGCTTCTTGTGCTGGCACTCCACACAGCAAGTCAAGGTTTCCTTAGTGTCAAATAACAGGGACTCCCAATAATAGCAGAGCTGCAGCTGGCAAACAGTCTTTTGGAGGCTGCCATGCCTAACAGCTTTATAGGCAGCCATAATCAGGGACAATCTTTCCAAAGGGCAGGGGGAAATGTACTTATTCCCTTGACAGTATTTGTATAGTTTACCATCTTCTACCTTACAGTCCCTCATCAGTTCCCGGAGGATAGCCTGGATTTTGTCAGGCTTGTCCTCAAACTTTCCAGTTAACATCTTATCATACAGTACATTAGCCTGTGAAGATACAATATTAACAGTTGGGAGTCTGGACAAGCAGTTGGCATTCTGATGTTTTGCTCCTGGGCGGTGCACTATCTTATAGTCAAATGCCTTTAGCTTTAGAGCCCATTGTGCTAGGCAACCTTCTGGATCTCATAGGTTCTGAAGCCAGCTCAGACTGGCGTGGTCAGTCACAACTGTGAAGTGAACCCCATGGAGATACACCTGGAACTGTTTGTAGGCATATATTACTACCAAACATTCACATTCTGTCATGGTATAATTCTACTCATGGACGTTCAGGGAACAGCTGGAGTAGGCAACCAGATGTTCTTCACTGTCATTGCCATTCTGAGAAATTACTGATCCCAGTGCGCTCAAGGATGCATCTGTATGGACCACAAAGGGCTTAGTAAAATAAGGATACATAAGCACTGGAATGCCAAACAGACAGGTTATTAATGAGTCAAAAGCAGACTAGCAGGCAGATATCCAGGTAAAAAGTACTCTGTTTTTAAGCAAGTGAAAGATAGGTTCATCTATACACAAGAAATTTGAAATAAACCTGCAATAGTAACCTACCATGCCTAGGAACACCTGAATATCCCTTTTGTTCTTAGGAGTCTTCATCTTGGTGATGGCCTCAATCTTGGCAGGTTGTGGCTGTAGTCCTTTTGTGTCAATTAAAAAACTCAAGTATTTGAGTTGGTCCTTAAAGAGCTGGCATTTCCTAGGGTTTATCTTCAAGTTGGCATCCACTAGTGGCTTAAAGACAGCTTCCAGGTGCTCTAAATGATCTGTGAGCATCCTAGAGAAGACGTTAATATCATCCAGATACACAAGAGCACAAGATAACTTGAGATCTCCCAGGATGGTGTCCATAGCTTGTTAGAAAGTTGCCAGAGCGTTACATAATCCTTGGGGCATGCACGTTGGTTGGAAAAGACCTTGGTAAGTTATAATAGCACACTTCTCTTGCTCTTCTGGTGGCAGTTTGATCTGCCAATACCCAGAGATAAGATCCATTGCAGAGAAGAACTTTGCGCCTCCCAGGCAGTCTAAGGCGTTGTCAATTCTTGGCAGTGGGTAGAAATCCTTCTTTGTGATAAGGTTTAGATGCTGGCAGTCTATGATTACTTGGTTACTTCAATCCTTCTTTTTCACTATAAGGATGGGAAACACCCAGGGAGTTTTTGATGGAACCAACATTCCCCTGTATAGGAGCTGTTGTATTTCCTCATTGAAAGTCTCCTTGCTGGGGTTTGATTGTCAAATGGGGCAAAGTTAAATTGGTTTGTTTTTACCAGTGTCAATGTGGTGGATAACCTCCACAGCACATACCAAGTTGAAATTATCCTCAGAAAAGATGCATCTGTACTTCTCAAACAGGGCACTTGCTTGTTCCTGTTGCTCTTTGTTTAAAGAGGACAGGTTAGCCAATAGGGTGGTTGCATAAGCACTAGCTTTGACTTGATCAGGCAGCCCCATTTCTGATAGGTCCCCAATACATTCAAAGCTGGATAATTCCTCAATTGGCAGAAGATGCACAAATCCTACTATCTGGTGTTTCTTCATGTGGATGTTGTGGTCCTGCAGATTGGCATGTAATATGTACACTTCTCTGTGTCCTGGTATAATAATACCAGGCACTACGCAGGGTTAAAACCTTGATCTTTCCCAGGGCTGATGTATTTATCCATGTAAACCTTCAGGAATTTCTAGGGTCAATCCTGTTGGTACATTACACTATGTACCTAACTTGAGAATGAAGGTTATCAGGGAGCAAAGTGGAATTCCTTTATGCTCTTTTATCTGGGTTGAAAATTTCTTGCTCTTTCTTCCCTTCTTATCATATGGCACTGCTACAATCCTGTCCTTATATGCCAAATTAATTGTCAGTTTCTCCTTTACACTGGCGGCTTCTTTGGTGTAATATAGCAGGATGGTCTGCTTCAATATGATGAAGGTGTCATTCTCTATATTGATCTTAACACTGTATTTGTGAGAGAGGGGGGCTATACTAACTAAGTTTGGCTCCCATCCCAGTGAAAAAAACCACCAGGATGCCGTCCAGTGAAGAACTGGGACAGCCGCTCAAAGGGGGGACCACAGGGAGGACACAGGGACAACTGAGGGAAATAGGCGTTCAAGCCCATCAATATCAGGCCAGTGAGCAACCAAGGGGAGCAGGAGAGGACACCTTGAAGGACCCAAGGGGTACTGGATGGCTCTGGACCACGCTGGGGAGGGGAGGCATGGAAGACACATCTCCTTCAGAAACGGGCAAAGTGTGATCCACGGTGTCCAAATACAAGTCATCACATGCCAGGCTCTTGACCACAGCCTCTCCAGAAAAGAGAAGACCGCTGGGGAGGTCCCAGAGACTAGAAGGGTCTCTACCCACAAGCCGGACAGACAAGGAGATTTCCCCCCACAAGTCTGGGGAGGTGGACCACAGAAGCAGCAGGAACAGAGCCAGGGAAAACACCATAAATTTAATAGCTGGGAGTATCATAGAAATAATATTCACAAAATTTGGGGCAGGTTGGTAGGATTTTTTGACAAAAAACAGTAGGGAAATGCCCAGGCAGGGTAGTCTTAACAGAATGCAGAAAAGGAGCAACAGAGTGGGTCTGGGCAGCTTTACTATGGTCTCAGATGCCTTGATAGTAACAGCAAGCAAAAGCAGGTTCAAAAACAACAATTCTAAGTGAAAATTCAAAATAATAATAGAGATTATAGTGAAAATCAATTGAAAGTTTTAAGTTCAAACTCTGTTTTCAAAAGTAAAAGCAGAGAATACAACAACTAGGTAAAGTAACACTAGTATAGGATCCCAGAAGAGAAGCCAGTCCAAAACCAGTTGGAACAAGGTAAGCTTTAGAACAGCAACTAACACTTTAATCTTTAGGCTGCAGAAACTCAAACAGGGTCCCAAACAGCAACAAAAATTAAAATAAATTGCAAAAGGCTCCAAAATTTAATATATTTGAAAATAGACAAGCAGGGAACTGGAAGTCCCCTTGCTTTGCTAAAAGGGAATGGATTGTAATGAAAGTGATCACCTGACAATTGGAGCTGGACCTGATTGGCTAGAGGAAAAACTTTGCTGGATAGGCTCAGGGGGACTGGAGAGTTTTACTCTAATTTCCAGGACCTGATCTGATTGGCTGGAAGAGGTGCCAGGCATTTGGGAGTCAACTGAGTTGTCAAGCGTTGATGTGACAACATTTAATTGGGCAGCTCTGATAGTTTTTAAAAATGGACAACACCAGGCTAGTAAGTAGTCTAAATTGACCAACGTTTCTTCCCAGAGGGGAGCAACCAAGGGCAAGGAATCCGCGGGGTAGGCTAGCACAAACCTCTCATCAACTGTGTGTGCTAAATCCCCTAAAGAATGGAGGGGTTTGGCTGGCATTTTTGGGCCTTTCTTGGTGCGGCGGGGGAAGATTTTAAAATCTAATGCCAGGGGTGGTAGTGAATTTACAGTATTTACAAATGAAGGCAGTGGCAATAAAAACATTGTAATTTTGACTGGGCAGAACTACATCAGGCAAAGAAACAGCTATTGAACCAAATTGCATTGGAATAGCACTGTAAGCTCCTTTGGAAGTTGTAGTATGTAGACTGGCAGTTCCATAAACTCTGCTATGCGCAATATTAGGATCCAATCCTAACTTTTGAACCAGGGGAGTTGAGACTATGTTGATTGGTGCTCTGCTGTCAATTATGGCTCTTACTTTCACCTTGTTAACAGAAATGTCTGCATAAGTACACTCGGAGTAAGTTTCAGAATGTAAGTTTAATAGGCAAATTCCAAGAGGGGCTGGGGTATCAAAGTATTGCTTGAAACTTTGTCCTATGTCAGGAAAGTTGTTCTCAATGGTTTCAAGCGGCATTTCCAGTTGAATGCCCTTGAGGTTAGGAATGTCACTGGAAACATTTAGGTTCTCATTCAAGCAGGCTTCCTGTACTTGCGCGGCATAAGGTTTGGAGACTACTTCCACTGCATTGGCAGTAGTCTTCTGGGGTTTACCTCTTCTGCGTGCAGGGATGGCATACAGGTCATAGGCAATCAATTGATGTACAGGGTCTTCCTCAAATTTTTGACTAAGAGCAAAGAGTTTGGGAGATTCTTTTGTCAGGGTGGCATTCTCAGTGGGGTCCTTGGCGGTCTGGGTGGTCTCTGTGGCAATCTTGGCAGGCTCCTCTGGCTTATCTCTGTTTGGTTCTTTTGGAATAGTTGAGGGAATGAGGGTGCAGTATATTTAATTACTGGCCCACCTTTGCTTTCCCCTGGCTCTTCTCTTCAGTTTTCATTACTACATTGACCCCAGGAGGTTTGCCTTTAGAACAACATTGACTTGCCAAGTGCCCCTTTTTATTGCACTTTTGACAGGTAATATTGGAATTATAGGGCTTAACCTCTCCTGAAGGCTTGGCAGTAGCATCTTTTCCCCCTCAGGCGGCTTGACTGATCTGTTGCAATCCTGGTTTCTTCCTCAATTCTCAGACCCATTGTAACTGGTTATTCCTTTATTGGGAGCGTCAAATGGGGCCCCAAGCCAACCCAAATAACTGGTAATCTTTTTGGGTTTATTGGCCTGGTATAGTACTGGGAACATCACATTGAATAGCTCTCTATATGGATGGAGAGCTCTACTCATTGTGATGCAAAAATCCAAGTTGGTAAGTACTCCTGTCCCTAGGAGTACCTGTGCTTTATGATTGAAGCAGTCACAAAATCTTGAACACTCTCATATTTCTTGAAAGCAATGTTACTGAATTTGGCCTTTCTTGCTTGCAACTTGGTTTCAATACCAAATTCCCTGATTACTGCAATTTTTGCATCCTCAAAAGACCATTATTCTTCCAGGAGTTGAGGCATGATTACGTCCACACTGGCAGGGTCAAGAACATTGATCAGAGTTGTTGCCTTGATGTGGTCAGAAGCTCCACACATCAAAATTTTGAAGAAGCAAATAAAGGTCTTGATGTTACCTTTTTGGTCAAAGGTAGGTAAGTTCAAGGGCTTGAACTTGTGATTAGGATGGTTGTTTTCTCACAATTTTCCACTACTGGTTTGACAGGGCAAAGCCCTTCAGTGGAGTGAGAGGTGGCAAGGCGGCCACTCCTATGGGAATGCAACAGGTTCCTCTACTATTGTTAGTACCATGTTTGGAGGTAAAGTCAAAGAATTCAGGAGAAAATGCCTTTTGTTCCTCAGGAGAGGAGTTTGGAACAGGACTCTGCTTACCCTCTACAGATAAGCTGTTATCAGATAGCATGGCCTGCTCTAATCTGCAGAGATGTTGGCCTCAAAGTCCTTTCTGGCAGCGTTGTTAGATTGTACTTGCTCCAAAAGGCTGCTATGGTTTCCTTCTGTAAGCAGAGTAGTGGAGGCTAGCAGATCTAGACGTTTGCTGTAGGTGTCTAATTTATGTTTTGGGGCAGCAACCTGCATGCAATTATATTCCAAGTTCTGATATAGCTGGTTGGTCAGGGCGCAGTTGGTCTCCATGGTTTCCCACAAATTGTGCTTATTATTGATATAAGCTTCATGGTTGAGGCAGCAGGCGTGCTGGTCCTGGTTCTGATCAGAAAAAGGAGAGCTATTGGAAGAAGCTGGCTTCCCCTTTATTTTGTTCATTTTTTCAACCAGTTTATTTACCCAGGAAATGATCTTGTTCTGGCGCTCCTTGTGGCGGATACTATTTTCTGAGACCATACTGTGAAGCTTGTCCTGTCAATCTTCTATCTTGTACAAGCCATACTGGAGGGCCAGGAAACAAACCTTTTTGGCTAGGTTGACACTGTGGCAGGTTACATCTGAAGCCCATTGTGGGTTCAGACCGCGTGAGTCAAGGATTCCAGCCACCACTTGTAACACCTGATTGTTAAACTGGGAAAATATATCATCTACACAATAATGTGCAGAATAAGAAGCTTCATTAATGCTACCCACAGCTTGTTGAACAGTGTGGAAGCTGGAGTTCAACTGGTGTACCAGGGCGGCGTGGGCGTGCTGGATCTCAATTTTAAAACAACCCATCTCTTCAAAGTCAAGGTTTTGGCGGGCCACCAAGTGCTGTACATGCTTGATGGCAGGGTGCACAAAGTATGACAGAACATTGGTTATTCTGTCAAACCCCTCTCTTTTCAGAAGTAGCCCAAGCTGAGTGCTGCTAGCCTCCTAGTATCTTCTGATAGTGGACCACAGGTGCTCAAAGGACTTGCAGTGGTAAACAGGGTGTAATCACTATCCTGTTGTTTGTCACCAGTGGATTTGTAGCCTTGCATCAATGCGTCCATAAGTGACCGCACATCCTCAATTGTGTAGCTCTGCGGTTTGTGTTGTACCATTGTACCAGTGATGTCAAGGTTTATTTTGTCCACTTGTACTTCTGGAACTTGGTAGGGGGCAATTTCAAAGCAGAGGGATGCATCCTGTTCCGCATTGCTAGTCTCCATGTAGCCCCTCATACTTATCAACAAAGCTGGGGTAGTGGGGCAAAGACTTGCCAACAACAGACAGCACAGGTAACTCATTTTGTAAGTCAGCACCACTGTCAGAAATTTTGGTTCTGCTCTTAGACCTGGCAGTCTGATTACAATTTTCTTTATTAAGTATATATGAAATCTTGGACATTATGTTTATTGAAGTGCTTGTATGAAGACAAGGTTCCTGCAACGTCTGGGATTTCCTTGGCAGGGCAACATGGGCAATGTCAAGGGAGGTAACTAGCAAGCGTCTTCTATGCTGGCAGCTTGCTAAGTTCTTTGAGCACTGACTATGGTCTTTGGGCTTGGGTTTATTATTCTACTGCAAAAACATTCTACAATAGGATCTTCAAAATTTTCTGCCTCCCATTAGTCCAATGGAAGGGCTTTTATAGAGCTAGTGCTCTCTTACCAGGAAAAGATCATCTGGCACATCTAACTCTTACTTGGTAGTCTTTCCATCCCCAGACCGCCAGCATCAACCCCCAGAGTCAGGCATCCATGCAATTGCATGGGATTAAATATATTAGATCTTGAACAGGGCACTTGTTGTAATATAGTCATTTGTGACCATGCCGGTGGTGGTGGCTCTATTACATGGCTCTATTTTTAGCGCATAGTATGTCATTCCTAAGCGCCTTTCCCAGCAGGATTTGCAGTGGCACTGGCAGGTTGATATTATTTTGCACTAGCAACCCTTATTGATCTTCAGAGAAACTCATGTTCTTTAACCCAGTGGGTTTTCCAGAGTATTACAGAATAACTCTAGACAATTGGGAACCAGTCATAATTGGAAAGCCATTTTATTCCTGGTTATTCTTGTACTGGGTGATCCAAATTTATAATACCAAGGCTTCTCAGATCAATTAAGCCTGCTGGCAATATATTGGAAGCTTCTCCAATATATGGCTTAGCAGGCCAGTAAGATTGACAGGGTAGAACAAAGTCAGTATAAATTCCTATCAAATGGACAAGGGTCTTATCTTACAGTAACCAAATTGCAAAGGAGTATATGAGCTAGAAACTGAAGTCTCCAACTATACAATAGGAGGAGTACCCTGAAATCAAACTTCAAAAAATGACTTCCTCCCTGTAGCATATGAATCAAGAAAACTGTCTGAGTGTGAACAAAGGTATCTGATACATGATAAAGGGGTGGAAGCTATTGTTCACTGTCTTATGGAATGACAATGTTAACTGGAAGGTGCACAAATGTTTAAAGTGCTAACCAACCACAAGTCATTATTTTCTTCAAGACTCAACAACACTTATATATACAATAAGCTGAATGAATGAGCCTATCAAAAGTAATCAATGACAATTGAGTACAAACCAGGAAAGAAAATGCTTAATGCAGACACGCTTTCAAGGCTATACTGTAAACACCTACTATGCACTAACAGAGACCCCAATTAGCCCATGTTAACAATGAGAAATCTCCAAGAGGGGTTCTAACATGGTACAGCAACTGTGGTAAAATAGACTCCCTGGTACTTGACACTTTACCTAGTACCAGGGAGTTGAGTGCCGCATATGTGAAGCTATCAGTATTTTTGACTTAACAGATTTTACGTTAATTTTTACTAGTAATTTATGGGTTCAAAACCAAAAACAAAGATTAAATTTACTTGAATTCAACTTTTTTTAATAATTTGGTTAGCTAAAAGAAAGATTTAAGGGATAATTTATAAGTAAATTTACTAATAGAAATGAAAAAATCTGTGTTCAACACTCTTAAGGCAAAAGTTTTCAGTTTGACACTTTTTAAGTCAAATCCAATTCTATTAATAAAACACATAAGCACTTATATAAATTTATTATTTACTACTATATTTTTATTATTGTTGTCAATAGTTGTTGATTAAGCTCCTAATCACCACTATACTGAATTTAGTGATATAGACATTAATCAAATACCCCACTTGTTTTACATTATGTCATTTCTGGGTTTGTGGATTAAGTGGTACCACATAAAAAACCCAATTTATTAAGAGATTTCAAATGTAATTTATAAAAAACCAAAACTCAACTCCCCCTTTGTCTGACCCTATCCACTTGTCACTCAATTGGTTTTGGATTTAACTAATCAAAGGCTTGGAATTAAGGCAAAATTAATAATTGACACACTATAAGCGCCAATTGACATCCATCCACTCAACACTTTAACTTTGGGATTAGTACAGAGAGCTTCTTTTTATTTTGACCAACACTATGGTAAATAATTCACTCCAAGCTTCTCATGCATACCTTAATCACTAATAAACACCTTCCTACTCATTTACTTTTTTAACTTATGTTGTATTTGTTGAAACTGCAGGCTCAACCTGCCAGCAAGGTTCCAACTAAGCGGGTTTGTGACCCACAATCCAATTATCTGGTCACTCAAAGCCATACTAGGAAATCAGCTTGAATTACTAAATTAAACAACATGAACAGATGATGATCCTTTACAGTGGATACCTTGTTATGGCGCTTGACTTGTTATCAGGATCAAGCCACCCCCTTCTTCCATCCAACTGTGTGATCACCAATCATGTTCCTGCTATCAATTGATTTCCATGAACTATATAATCACTATCTCCCAATAAAAATTATTATCTAGCTTCTAAATGTTTTCCCTGTGTAATTCTGCTAAAACAGCACAGTTATAACATTGGTAGCACAGGTAGGTTCTCCATCCTACCTTATCTTGAAAAAATTCCGCTTGTTGCCTGCACACGCCGCAGCCAACAAATCCTCAACATAATTATGTCTGGCCTCCTGCCCAACTGGACTCTGTACACTCCTGGTACCGCAATACCCAATGGTTTTATCCTATAAAAAACACGGTGATCCTGCTACCCGCCTTCAATGCCATATCTGCACAAGGGTTCTTTCAGGCTATGTCATTGATGCCGCACCCAGCCCACAAAACCACCATGCCTGCCTATGTAGCTCAAAGACCACAAAGCGCCGCCTTGGAACCTTTTGCTGGGGCCAACAATGCCAACACTGCCACATGGATCCAGTCCGCCCAGAGTAAGCTAGCTCAGATGGAATGCCCACAGCAATTTTGGATTGTAGAGATTTCCATTTGCCTGACCCATGACACTGGTACCTGGTGCAACAAGTGGCACAAAGAGCACACTGACAAGAACTGGGTATATTTAAGCAAGACTTCCTGGCAAGATTGGTGCTAAAGGATACAGCGCTCATGATCATTTGCCAAGTAAAGAACCTGACCCAGACAGGCACTGTAAAGGAACTCACCTGCGCCTACAAGGAACTCCGCCTTTGTGCACCCTCTGACATGACCTTTGACACCCCAGCCACACACCTCATGTACTACAACACTCTCAAGTCGTATGTGATGAGACATGTGAACCTGAATCAGGTGACCAACCTGCAAAGCCTATACTGTGAAGCAGAAAAGGCAGAACAGACATCCAACGCTCTGCACAAGGCACAAACCGGGAAATGAGAAAAACTCAAGGATTCCCATCCAAGCAGGCGCTCCTCTTGACCACCTCCTGGAGGCAAAAGAAGCAACACCAACCACAAGCCCACAGGTTCCAATGGACATGGAAATGGAAACAATGGCCAGTCAAATTGTACCCATTTCTGTGTCACCACCACGCAAGGCAATCAAGATGAGGGAAAAGCCCGGGGAGAGCACTAAGTAAGCCAAGTTCTCCCCACGCAACTCCTGACTTGCCCAACAATGAATACCAACCCAAGGACGTGAACTAATGCCCAATGATCCAGGTATCCTCAGAAGACCCAGTACTGTACACCATTGCCAGACATCCCAATAAATTGATGTCCTATCATTTCTGCTTTTGCAGTTACACAGGCTCAGTACTCTTGGAATCAGGTGCAGACCAAACCTTAGTCAACAGCAGCTTTGTGAATAAGTTCAAGCTGGCCACTAATCCTTTGCGGATTAAAAATGTGGTCCTGGCTGATGTTCACCAAATCACTATGACAAAGAAAACTGCCCCCCTTCTCTGTCATGCTTGAGAACCTTCACTCCACCATCCAAGGTCACATCATTGACTTTCCTAAGTTTGAAATTGTATTGGGACTAGACTGGTTACAAAAGAACAACCCTCACATAGAATGGACAACCTCAGTATTGGCCATCAAGCGTGAAGGTGTTAATCACCAGATCTACCCTGACTCTGTGGACCAACTACTACACAACCACGTCTTTATGCGTATCACAGAGACCCAGGGTGAGAAGAAAGATTTGAAGTCAATTGAATGGGAATCCTGCCAGTACAAGATCATACACTTCAAAGATCACCAGGACACCTCCACGCCTCAGGACCGCGACATTGTGGCCCACCACCCAGAAATCTTTAAGGAAGTGTTACCTGGGCTTCCTCCTGAGAAGCATATTCAGCACTCTATCCAACTCAAGGGGGCTGTACCCAGGGCGCGCCCTATCTACAGGCTGACCCCAAATGAAGACAACACCTTACGCGCCTACCTCAAAGAGGCATTGGAAAAAGGACTTATCCGCCCCTCACAGTCTCCCTTTGGGGCCGCCATATTTTTTGTGGCTAAGAAGGACGGTACCTTACGCCTGGTCACAGACTACTGCGCCCTAAACAAAGTTACCATTAAGAATTTTTACCCACTACCACTGATTGACAACCTCTTTGATGCCTTGGGAGGAGCCACTGTCTTCTCCAAGATTGATCTAACTGAAGGCTACAATCAGATTTGTATCAAGGAGGAAGACATCCCCAAAACGGCCTTCTGCACTAAATATGGCTCCTAAAAATGTGTGGTGCTCAACTTTGGCATGACCAATGCCCCGTCCACCTTTGTAACCTTCATGAACAAAGTATTTGTGCCCCACATAGGCAAGCACTCCCTAGTATACCTAGACAACATTATTTTCTAAAGTCTCTCTATGGCACAGCATCACAATTCCTGGAGGCTGTCTTTGTGACCTTGGCACAACACAAACTGTTGGCCAAGCCCTCCAAGTGCCAGTTCTTCTGCAAACAACTACCCTTCCTGGCACATATAGTCTCAAAGGACAGCATAAAACCTGACAGTCAAAAGATACAGGCCATCTGCAAGATGCCACCACCCAAGGATAAGTTGGAACTCTGCACCTTCTTGGGAATGGTGGCCTATGTACAATGCTTCATACATGACTGTGGTGTCTTGACTTCCCCCTTATCCACCATAACCGGTGCCAAGTCTAAGTTTGTGTGGATCCCCCAACGTGACCTCTGTTTTAGATGCCTCAAAAAAAACTCACAACAGCTCCCATCCTGCAATACCCCAAACGTGATGGGAATACCAGATGAAAACTGACATCTCAGATGCATCCATTGGGGGAGTACTACAAATTAAAAATAGTGATAGTGACTTCCTGCCTGTAGCCTAAAAATTGCAGAAATTGAAAGATAGCAAAAGTCAATATCCTATCCATGACAAGGAACTGCTGGCTATTGTGCACTTCCTAGTCAAATGGCGCTGCTACCTAGAATATCAGGAAGAGTTCACAGCATTAACTGATCAAAATTCACTCATCTATTTCAAGACTCAAGAAAATCTGTTGCGCCACCAAGCGCGGTGGATGGAAATATTAGAGAGGTTTAACATGCTCATCCAGTACAAACCTGGGGCTGAGCTTGCTATGGCAGATGCCCTGTCCTGTCTATATGTCTGTTCTTCAAGAGAAGAGAATAGGCTTGTCCCAGACTGGCCTCTCCTGGTGTTACAAACAAAAGACAAAGGGTTCCCCCGGGCACAACCAACATAACCAAAGAAAAAGTCATTAATAATGAACATCTCTTTGCTGACATATATGGGACTCTTCACAGAAAGATGACAGATGGCACAACCATTCCCTAAATTCCCACACATCAGCAGGTTGACACTATCCTTTTGCTATCATAGATGCCTTGGACATACAAAGAGCAGAAACCTATATGAGTTCCTAAAACATAAAGCCTGGTGGCCAACCTTATACCACAATGTCCAGGAAGTTCTAGACCAATGTGAGGTGTGAAAAAAGTTTTCCAAAAGCAAAACCCCGCCAAAGTCAATACTTCCTATCCACAAACAACTACCTTTTAAAGTATGGGCTCTTGACATCATTGGCCCCATGCCAGGAAAACACAACAACAAGAAATACATTATCACCGCCATTGACTTTGCAACAAGATGGCCAGTAGCCCAAGCAGTAAAGGCATACACTGGTAATGATGTTTGACAATTTATTGGTAAAGAAATAACCAGCAAGTTTGGAAAGCCAGAACTCCTGATAACCAATGGAGGCAAAGAGTTAACCTTCAAAAACACCAACATATACCTCACCAAGAATGGGGTCGAACACACCATAACAACACCATATCACCCACAGAACAATGATCAAGTAGAGAAGCTTAATGGTAGCCTCGTACAAGCCCTGGCCAAACTCACTGCCAGGAGACCTGAATATTGGTATACGTAGCTCTGACTGCACTACTTTTGTGTTGAACCCAAGTGAACAGATCCACTGGGAAAAGCCTGTTTGAACTGGTTTATGGCACACAGCCAAATATCATTCAAGCATTGACAGGACCTAAACTTGAAATTCCAAGTGAAGTCCCCCCACGCTCAGACCCTCAAGTAATGGAGGCTAATTGTGAGCAAACAGCCAAAGAGAATGAACATCTGCAAAAGAAATTTGTTCCCATCCACAATAGACATGAAGTTGGGGACAAAGTATGGGTCATGAATGTTAATAATAGCAAGTTACAACCTGAAAAAGTGGGGCCAGCAATTATTTTAAAGGTAAAAGACAATAACACTTACCTTGTGCAAGGGATTGGCAAACATAAGCAAGACAAGACCCTACACCATGACTGCCTACAACCCTGCAAAGCAAGACAGCAATAACGAGATACCGCCTCACCTGCTACAGAACAGCAACTAGTTCAATACAGCGCCCGGGCTCCTGACAACCTCCCTGACAACCTGCCCCCAGAGGAGGCCAACCTTCAGCCAGGGGGGATGTTGAAACCGCAGGCTTGACCTGTCAGCAAGGTTCCAACCAAGCAGGTTTGTGACCCGTAATCCAATTATCCAGTCACTTGAAGCCAGACTAGGAAGTCAACTTAAATTACCAAAACAACAAAATGAACAGATGATGATCCTTTACAGTGGATACCTTGTTTTGGCACTTGACTTGTTATCAGGATCAAGCCACCCCCTTCTTCCATCCAACTGTGTGATCATCAATCATGTTCCTGCTATCCATTGATTCAAATGAACTATATAATCACTATCTCCCAATAAAGATTATTATCTAGCTTCTAAATATTTTTCCCTGTGTAACTCTGCCAAAACAGCACAGTTTTGACATATTTTTTTTGAGCATATTAAACTGCCCTGCTTTTGGGTTAACTTTTGAACCTGTTTTAAATTTAAGCAAGTTTTATGTGTAAAAAACATGGTAAATTTGATTTTTATGCTCAACTCCAGCATACTCAACAGTGAGAATTCAGCTTTTTTCAACTGATCAACAGTGCCAAACTCAACACTTTACTATGTTTTGATTTTTAACACCCAATAAAAAATCCACATAATAATTTTTTTGCAAATATAATCTACTACTATTCCTGCTACTCTCCATATAAATTTATATACTTTTTTTGATTTTTAATTATACTTTTACATTGATTTAGCACTAAGATGTTATTCTGAACCTAAAATCTTTGATGCTTCATCATACATTCACTTATTTTCTATGTTTTAACCTTTATATCTATACTTTGAGTTTTTATTTTGCTTCTATTTACTTTTTTATGTTTTTTCTTGATAAATAAAACTTTATTTGTATACTTTTATTTAACTTTTGCTTTGTTTTACTCTTTGTGTTTCATATCTTTCATACTGTTTCCTTAAAAAACTAAACTTTTCTTTAGACAAGATCATCTAAATCCAACAAGCCTACCAAGAGCCAATTCTCAAAGGGTTCAAAAGAAACTTCCTCCACTCCCAAGTGTGCCAAGAAGCCTGCAAAGGTAAAGTCTTCAACCCCATATCCTCCTACTCCATCTCCTCTCATTCCTCCCCCCTCCACCCTCATCTTCAACTTTTCCCCAAGTCCTCAAATAAAAGTGATGACTCTCTCACTGATCACTCCTTTTACAATTCAGAGGCCAACTCCAAGCCAACCAAGAGCGCCTTACTAAGAAGGCAAAGGCTGCCAAGGAGCCCACCTCTTCTTCTGTTAAGAAAAAAGAAAGCATCCAAGAAGGCCTCAAAAAACCCTTTTCCTCCCCCTCCTGATAGCTCTTTCCCCCTCCCTCATCTGACCCCCAAGAAGAGCCTGAGGAGTACTCCAAGAAGTTTAAAGCTTCTGGTCATGTGGCTTGGAATCCACTGGTCATCCACAATATCTGCAACTTGGACAGAGAGCTCAAAGTTCCTAAGTGCTTCCCCCAGTACTTCCCAATTATGTCTGTAAAGGGCGGCCTTGGTTACGTTGCTGACAACTACATCTTCAATTGCAACAACCAAAAGCAGCAAAGTAAAAGAAAGCACTTTGTCTGTGAGGATAAGACTTGCGGGGCCCAGCTAAACACTGAGGGCTGGGAGCAAGTAACTGCTGAGAAGGGGGAGCGCACATGTGAGCCCCCAATCACCTGATCACAAGGAAGCTGAAGTGGTACCTTGTTCAAGAAATCCCCATCTCCTCTCACCTCTGGGCTTCTGATCTGGATATAAAGGCCCTTCAGAATTTAAAGCCCAACAATCTCAAGTTGGTGCCAAATCAAGAGAAGTTGGTCAAGTTCATTAGCAACAAAAGGATCACTGCTAATCCTTCCCTGCCCAAGGCCTCCAACGTCCTATAAGAGCTCATGCTCACCCACAAGCTCAAGCAGCTTCCAAGTGGGGAGTGCTTCTTCCTTCACAACAATAGTCCTGGCATCAAAGACCATATAATCTGCTATGCAACTCAGCAGAGCCTGCTGGAGTTGAAAAGGGTTTTCAACCTGTCTAGTTGATGGTACCTTTGCCACTTGCCCCTAAATGTTCAAAGATCTCTGGATGATTCATGCCCAGATTGACATCTGGGTGATTCCACTTGCTTTGTTCCTTCTCCCTGGGGCCACCAAGGTCATTTACACCCACATTTTACTCAATTCTTCTCAGCGCACTTTTCCTCCTTTCCCCCAACAACAACAATGATGCCAAGAAGACTCCACCCAAACCTGCGCCAACCCTCTTGCTGCTGACAAGGACCAGGTCACCCTGGACTTGGAGGAAAAGATAAGGCTCAGAGCTCTAGGGTATTGCACGTGCATAATGGACTTTCAGCCTGCTCAGTCCAATGCATTTGAGCAGCTGTTTAGCAGGGAGGTGAAGGGGTGCCACTTCCACTTCTGCCAAGCAGTTGCTTGCAATGTGCAGGCCCATGCCAAGCTTAGTAGGTTGAGCTGGAGGAACACTTCAGACACCTGCAAATTTGTGCTGGCACAATTCAGTGCCTTGGCTTTTTTAAAGCCAGAGTACACTGCACAGGGGTTCAAGTCTCTCTCAAAGGATCCTTACATAGTAAAGCATCCTGAGTTCAAGCCTTCACTCAAGTACTTAAAGCCCCAGTCAATTGGGAAGGTTGTCACGCAGAGGCAAGGCAAGGCCCATGCCAAGGCCAGTTGGAATGTTTACCAAGAAGCCATCAACAGGGAGCTCAAGACCACTTTGGCTCTAGAGGCTTATCACAAATACATCAAGGCCAACTTTGGGCTCCACCCAAATTTCAATAAGTTTTTCTCCCTCCTGCAGTACAAGCAGGTGAAAACATCTCCAAGCTGTGTGACTTGGCAAACCACGTCCCCCCACCAAGTCCACAACCCGCTCCACCATATTCACCAAGGCCATTCAAACTGTGGCTAAGCATAAATACAAGGCCTCAGAGATCAAGAAGCAGCTTGAGCTCATTGCAACTGCCCTCCATGAAGGGGCCAAAATGAAGAAGGGGAAGAAGGGGGAGGAATAAACTTGCTGTCTTGCTTCTATGGCTTTAATTTTATTTTTTAGTTTTGATCAATTATTTTTAGTTTTAATTTTCCTATTTTTTGATTTAATTAGATAGCACTGATTATTTTATGTATACATGGTAAGTTTGAGATGAATAGTTATAGTTGAAAGTGAATAAAATTTCTTAATTCTTGCTAATTTCCTAATAAAACAAAAGAAATTCACATTTATACTTATATGAACTTATACAAAATAAAATTAATATTTCTTCAAATTTTTCATAACTTCTATTTTTGTGTTTGTGTTTATTTTTGTCTCATTGGAATTTTAATTTTTATGGGAATAAAAAATATTTTTATAATAAAGAGTGTAAATTACATAGTAAAATTAGAAATAACTGCTTTCCCCTTATACTCATTAAAGTAAAAAGTTTTTTTATTAAATTTTTGAGCTCTCTGAGGCCACTTTAGTATACCATAGCTGTATAGCTTAACTCTTTATATTAAAAAAATTCAGTACATAAAGATCTGTTAATTAAAAAAGTATCAATTTTCAGTTGTCAATCAGTGAAAAAGCTGTATTCTCACTTTACTATAGTATCAAGAATCAGGGAGTCAATCACCAGGGAGTCAATTTTACCACAGTTGCCCATGGTACACCAATACACATCTAAGAGAAAGTCCTCAAGAACAAGCATCTGTCCAAAAATGCATATGTTGTTGTGAATGTCCATATTCACACTCTTTTGATTTTGTCTTTGGTGGGTTCTTTTGAGGACAATTATCTTGCTTTCACCTTTACCACTTGAAATGAGTTGATTTCCAAAGATAGAAATACAGCTGATTTTTTTTATTGATATGCGCAACTCACTTGCCTCACACATACCTGTTGTAAGTGATTCCACTGTCTTTTTTATTGTTTTGTGGTAACACCAAATGGCATATACTCTTATTCCTTATCTTTAATAAAATTTAAGTTCTATTCAAATTTTTGTCTTTGTGTTTCCAAGTAATTTGGTTCCTCTCTCTAGCCACAACTAGTAGAGATTTATTATTTAGGGCCACAGGGTAATTGCTTCACCTTCCCTGCCAACTAACCAAGACTGAGTACAAATCCAATCTTAAGGTTAGGATTTCTTGTTGTGTGTCTGTGCCGCGCCTCAAAACACAACAAAAATGATGCTCACTACAGGGGCTGTAAGCCCCTTAGTTATTCCTTTTGCCACTAAATTCTAAGACCTGTCTCCTACCCTGCTACAGGAGCTGTCCTTGCCTGAAATTAAAAGTCCTCCTATTGAAGAAAAGATCTTGGAATTGCCTATTGTCACCACTGTAATGAACCTAGGAAATAGTCCCTGTCTGGTAGCTTACCCTATGAGCACCCCCAACTTGGAACAAGTCATGGTAGTAGCCCTTGGGATATCCTGTGATGAAGCCATACCCTGCCTTTAACTATAGTTTAAATGAGCAGAATACTATGAGTTAATTGTTGCTCCACAATTTCCACAGCATCTCCTCTCAGCAGCTGGCTCTATTGGGCATCTATTGTCATCCTTTGTACAACCCACCTTAGCCCACCATCAAATGGTGTTAGGGCTCCAGATTCAGGAGATTTTGTCTCTACAAGCAGCTGTCACTCATAATTGGGATCAGTTTGCTGCCTATCAACAGTGGATATACTCCCTGTTTTCCTTGGTATCTGATAACCAACATTATTTTATTGCTTATCAGTCTTGTCTGATTTACCTCTATTGATCAGATGCACTTGTATATTCCTGAATATTTCAGGGAGCGTCTACATGAGTTCCACCAGCTAGAACAACCCTGGCGTGTCCAAGTAGATTCTACCTTGAACACCTATCTCATCAACTTCAAACAACTTGTACAATAGCTCAATGTGTTCAGTGCTTAATACTTTGATCAACTGCAAAAAGTAGTGGAGCATGCTGCTAGAGGTCTCCACAATCTTCAAGAGGAGTTTGATTAAGAGAGAGCTACCACAGCTTCCTCTATTGTCAAGCTTCAAGACCAAGTTAATGAGTTGTCTGCGCCCAAGCCAGATGTTCCTCCTTCTTCACCATCTGATGATTTGATGGATAGAGAACATAAAATATGGGACGCCATTTGAGAGCTACAAGCGTCCACTTATAGTCAAGCACACCCAGTAGACCCACCAGAGCCAGATTCTCATATGCTTTCTTTGACAGAAAAGTTGCTAAGCTACAGAAAGAAGTTGCTGTTCTCTGTGCTACAATAACTGATGCCACTAGTTCTGTTGGGCTTGCTGATGACAATAGCTGCTGCCCTGAGTTGCCTGGGAACCCTCAAATCCAATGCGCTAGGGAATCAATTACCCAAGTCAAAAAAGTTGACCATATAAAGCAAAACCACATCAGCCTAGACAAGGATGTCCAAGAGATGAGTGAGTTAATTGACTCTTTAAATGAAATCTTCTCCCCTTGCCTCTATGTGGGACCTTCTTTAACCTCTTGCTTGGCTGAACTCTCTACGGTGGTGACCACACATGGCTGTTGACTGGAAATGTTCAAGCATCTGCTGATTAAGCAAACAAAATGAGCTCCTGCAACACTGCTGCATTAGCTACTCTTGAGGAGAGTGTTTGCCAACTGTGGACGCAACAACCCCCCTCTGAATATAAAGCTGAATTTTCTGTGTATTAATGTGCTAGATAGTAAAAATGGTGGCCCTACCCCTAAGACTCACTTCAAACCTACTTTCAAACAAGCCTTCAACCCTAAAACGTCCACCATTGCAGCCTTCTTGACTACATATGAAACATATATGCAAAGGGTCTCTGACGAGGTTCAGAAGGAGCACATTTTGACCTGTTTGCACCCTACCCAACAAGAAGTGGTTGTTCCTCAACTGCCTACAATTGAAACTTGGGAGGAGATGAAACAGATTCTAATTGATAAGTTTGATAGTGACCTCTGTCACATTAGTGTCATTTTTTGCCTGGGATAGATTGCCCAAAGAGAAAGAATAGAAAAAAAGAAAGCAGCAAAACCCTTGAAAGTATTGGATGATTTGAATCTAGTCATTGACAAAAAATGGATTAAAGTTGCCCCTGTTGATGGTGAAGGAATTAAATCACACCTCCCTGAATTTTGCCCAAATAATTATGCATTGAAAATTACAAGATATCTCTACCCAGTGGCACTTGGCAGTTAGCCAGCTGGTTGCCCAAAAACATCAAATTATGACATCATTAATGCTTCAGCAGAAGTCTCCAACCAAGAGGTGAAAATATTTTCAGCCAGCTAATCAGATTCAAGTTTGTCTCCCCTAGTTGAGTTATATTCTCCCCTGTTTCCCCCTGTGAAAACATGTTTTCAGATAGTTTTACCTACTATCAATAAAGGCATTCCATGATAGATGAAAGCTACCTTGGGGTCACAAATACCCCTTCTCAGGTCATGGCCTCTGCCCTCTTGGCATGGCTGAGAGAAATCTCTATGCAAGACTGGCAGGTGTTGTACCTTTTATCTTATAACCATTTCTTTTTGGTGGTCCATTTACACCTCCTGTTTTCTGCATTGCTAATCATCTTTGTTTTCTGTTTTACTTCTTTCCTTGGTATATTTGTAGGTTTAAATCTTCAATGAACTTTTTTGCCTCAGTTCTCATTCTAGTCTGGGCAATTTATCCCCACAACTTCTATTTGAGCTCAGACCTAATTTACACAACTCTAACAACCTCAGTCTAGAAGTGAAAAAGGACGCCTTTGTGCATATTGCATTCAAACCAAAAGAGACCTTTGCTGAGTTTACAGATAGTTTATATATGTAAGGACAACATTTGATAACAAGCAGGCAGATAACAGCACATGAAGCCTACATGGCTTGCGCTCAAGCCCTCAAAGTTAATCAACTCATGTGCCTCCACTTTAAAGCTCACAAGGCCATGCTCTCATCTATGAAGAGTATAAATACATTACTAAAGAACATGTACCTTACTCACTCTGGATCTGTTGTACAAGTGAATTAAGCAGCCTCTAATTCTTCTTCTTAAGGCCCCTGTATCCTCACCATGAGCTCACAGAATTCTCCTAGACGCCAAGGATGTCATAACTGTGGAAAAACAGGCCACCACTTCTGTGTCTATATTGATCCACAAGTTGAAAGTGCCAAACCTATAGAGCAGATGGGAAAAGAATAGTCAACCTAGAGGCAGAGACAATCTTGTTTGATGATTACTCTCAGTCTCCTCTAATCCCCCTATCCATATTAGATTATTAATATTCTAATTCCCAAGATCCTTTAATTCTGCCATTATTCCATGACATCTATAATGATCCAGACATGGATGACTTAGATACTGAAGACTTCAACACACATGGATATTCAGTTCTAGCAGTGCTAAAACCATTGCTGTTTCTTACAAGCTACGCTCTGAGAAAACTACAACTACTGACAAACCTCTGCCTGAAGCTAAGGAGGTTGTCTCTTGCCCATACCTCATACAATCTAAGAGGTCTCCTGTGCTCGTAGAATATTCTGAAGAAGCTGCTGAAGTAGCTGACATTGTTTTCAAGAATTTTTTAGTCTTTTTTCCTCTTCAGACTGTCTAAAAGGTTCCCAGGCTTAAGATGCATGATCAAAAAATAGGACAAGAAACTAGCTGAAGCACAAGATATCCTGACCATCCTCCCTCCCTTTGGGTGTACCACTACTTTAGTAGAGATATCCATCCAAAAGGTGAAGATCAAGGCCATCTTGGACACTGGGTCTCCAGTTAATGTTGTATCCTCCAAGCTTGTGAAGAAGCTTAAACTGGTTCCCAATCTCAACTATCATCAATCATACAGTACTGCTGGCCCTTCCATGACTTTATAATATGAGTATATTCAGCTCTTCTCATGTTTTTTTTGGTGAACTACTCCTAGCTGCACCAACTGTAGTTCTAGAGAATGAAAGTTATGATCTTATAGCTGGTACCCAATTACTTAGAGAATACAATGGGATCATTAAATTAAAGGATGACTACCTCTCTATTCTAGGATATGAAGTTTCTCTGATTTCTGAAGAACCTATCAAAGTCCCTGAGAAACACTTCAAGATGTGTGTGTTAGAGTACCCAACTGATGTCTTTACCCTGAAGTATTATACCAATTTGTTCAACATAAATTGTCCTCTCACAGCTTGTCCTGCATCTGAAGGAATCCCACTCCTGGCCACTTCTGCCGTAAGCATCCCTCCTGGCTCTCAAGTCATTCTGGACTCTCAGATATCTTAAAAGTTACCCAAACACGCGTTTCTGGAATAATACTCTCCTCTTTTTTAGGGCGCAATGAGCCTATCTGTGTTCTAAGATTCTAGATGTCTCTCACAAAGACTCTATCCAGCTGTTGATGGCTAATCTAACTGCTTTCCCTATAACCGTATCTAGAGGCCAAGTTTTTGGGTATGGCAAGCTGTTGAACGCACCTGGTGTCTTCTCACTACACTCCTTTGTCACATTCCAGGACTTTAATCTACCTTAGGACAAACCACATGTCCTATACTTGTTCACCTCTAAAGACTTCCTGCAGCTGTTGCCAATTCAACAGAAAGAATATCTCAACTTTCTAGATCTATTTGCCAACATCTTTTCTAAGAATAGTATTGACTATGGCCTAGTTAAAAAGAGTCATTCACTATATTGATACTGGTGATGCACCCCCTTCTGAGCTAAGACTTACAAGTTGTAAGGATTAAAAATCCTTCCAGCCTAAACGTGATAATGGAACATGATGTAAATGCAGGAGTTTTGAGTTGGTGGAACATAGTCAAGAGGTTAAACTGTTGCCTCAACCTTGGTGGCTTGTAATTTTACTTTGGGCCTCATCAATGATGAAATCCAGATTTTGGGATTGGTAGATTGGGAGACTAACAACCTAGAAGAACATATCAGAATAGTTTACAGCTAGTTGGTTACCTTTTGGATTTAAACTTGGAATCTTTCCACAATCACCTTTCTAAAGGGTTTAATCAATTGTTAAATAAGAGTGAGTCAAGCTTACCTATGGATTTGAAAGCAAAAGCGGGTGTTGCTACGGGTTCAAACTACTAAAAGTAACAGAAAGCAAAAACAGCCTTTGTAATCATCACCTATCAAATCAGAGCTCAGTTTTATCTGTTACTGCCAATAAGAAAAGTCCAGCAGAAGCTTGGAGCCAGTATAATCAATCACATATCAAGCCCAAACATGATGGGCTACATAACTTGCCAATCATATCCACACCTAGTTTAAACCTGACCCAGATCAACTTGCAGGAGTTCCTATCACTCATTCAACTAGCAGGTTTGGCTGCTGCAAGCTGCATATTAAAGTCTGCCCTGCAGCAGCCAAATCAAAGTGATCAACCAGAGGATAGCCACAGTTCAATTTATTCACCCCAAATTATACCTCACCTTATTCCACATCCCCAAAGCAAATCCCAAGTATTTAGTGAGTAGTATTGGGGCTTTTTATAGTGCTCTAACAACTTCAATTTCCTGAATCAATAAATTTGGTCTTCTAGTTTTTTTACTTGGTGAATTAGTAGTTTTCTAATTTTACATTCAGATGGACTGGAAGCAAAAATCCCTTCTGTTTCTGTTCTGCCTAGCCTTCTGGTATCCTTTTGCTGATTGTTGCCAATTTAATTACAATATCTGGGTCAAGGATACTACCAAATCTTCATCTTGGGATTATCTTTACACTAAACACCAGTTTCCTCTTACATGTAATCAATCCAAACCTCCCCCCATCACCTCCTCCCTCACCTCCCCCTGTGATCTGTCCAGAAGCTCCCTGGTATGTCTTGATGTATGTTTCAGTATATTATGGATTAACTCATTCTGATCCGTTCTTGGGTTCCTATAAATTGTGGGGTTATTTGGTGAATACCTTGATGGTTGGAATTCCTATAGAATCTTCTTTGGTAGGTTTTCATCTTATTGCTCTTCTACATTATTTAGGCTCTTTTCTACCTCAGGAATTGATCCCTGACACTGGTGTATTAAGTAGAGGTAGCTCAGGTATCTAAGGAACTTGAGCAATTACTAGATGCTTGGCTATTTTCTCCCTCACAGAGTCCCTGGGCTTCATCTTTGATAATCCTTAAAAAGAAAGACAGAGTACACCACACAGTGATAGATTACCACCACCTAAAATCTCTCATCAAGAAAGACTCCTATTTTCTACCACGCATAGATGATGCCCTTTGCCGTCTTGGGGACTCAAAGTTCTTTTCAGCCATGAATCTGGCATCTGGATATTGGAAACTTGACCTCTTCCCCAAAGATAGGCAGAATGTAGCTCTAATTACTTCTGAGGGGTTTTTTGAGCCTACACACATGCCTCAAGGGCTGTGTAAAGCTCCTGCTACCTTTCAATGTGCTATGTATTTCATACTCTATGGCCTAAAACTCTATTGCATCTTGGTGTACTTGGATGACATTACTGTCTTTAGCGCAACTTTGATGGGTCACCTGGATTACCTAAAAGAAGTCTTCCTTAATATTTGAGAAGCTGGCCTTAAACTTAAGCCATTCAAATTCGCTTTCTTCAAGGATAATGCTTGAATTTTTGGGTCATAAAGTAACTCAGACTAGAATCCAACCAATGGTCAAGAAGGGTGAAGCTATTTTCAAGATGATTGCACCTACCAACCTTTGTGAGGTACATGTCTTTCTGAGCAGGATGGGTTACTATAGACAGTTCATCCCAAACTTAGCCAATAATAGCAAACCACTAGTCTAGTTATTACACAATGTAACCTTTGAATGTACCACTTTTCAACACCTGTTCTTTGAGACTCTAAATCAAAAAATCAAAGAGGCTCTCATCTTGGTGTATCCTGACTATAATAAAGAGATCATCCTTTACACAGATGCTAGTGACCTAGCTATTGGAGCCATCCTGGCTCAACTAGATGATGAGGGAGTGGATCACCCTGTAGCATATACTTCTTGTGTCCTAGACAAACATGAGATTAACTAGAATGTCACAGAAAAAGAATGTCTTGCTGTACTGCATGTGGTCAAAAAATTCTGCTATTATGTTTATGACACCCCATTCATTGTGATCACTGACCACGCTTTGCTCAAGTAGTTGCAGCATCTTAAGGAACCAGAGGGACAACCAGATAGATGGGCTCTCTGCCTGCAAGGTTAAACTTCACAGTGCTACATTATCCCAGGATCCAACACCAAAACGCTGAAGGATTGTCCAGAATGACTATCCTTGTGTAAGGTCTTGCTCAAAGTGGCGCAAGGTTATAAACTAAAGTGTGTAAGGCATTGGGATTAAGATTAAAAGGTATAAGAAAGTAGGAACTTTCTGTAGTATAATCTTATAGAATCTAGCCAGGAACTTATACTGAGTTACAAAAGGAGTGATAGAGTTTAAAAAACCTAAGCAAAGAAGATAACATAAGGGTTTTAATAGTGAACAATTAGTAACTAAAGGGATGTCAATATTGGGATACTCTCTGTCAGCAAACTGGTACATATAACTGTTAAAAGATTCCTTAAGGGAAAACAATGGATACAATAAGCCTAAGGCTTGTTGTTTTTCAAATTCCATTTATTAAGAGAATGAAAAAGGAGAACTTTAGAACAAAATAAAATAAAATATGAATTTCTAAAGTTTAAGATCTGAAATTGGAAATTAGTAAAGATTGAAGGGTAGAAATCACTTATAAGTTTGGGTTAAAGCCTACTCTTCAAAAGCTCTTTATTTATAGAAAAAGGCCTTTCCAGTTGGGGATTGATAGTCAGGGAGAAAGCAGCTAAGAAGAGGAGCAACTGGAGAAGTTTGGAGATGACCTGGAAAAGAAAGGAGAAACAGAAGACCAGTTTGAAGAAGATATGCAGCATGAAGCTGGGGGGTCTGGCAATGACATAACCAGGAGTTTTGAAAGGTAAGCAAAAATTAAAATTATATAACTTTAAAGTAGAAAATATTAGGCTAATAGAATATCCAAAATGATAGGTGTTGTAATTATGCTGTTTTGCAGAGTTACAAGGGAAAAAATATTTAGAAACTAGATAATAATCTTTATTGAGAGATAGTGATTATATAGTCATTGTGAATCAAGGATAACAGGAACATAATTGTGTTGATCACATGGTTGGATGATGAAGGGGGTGGCTTGATCCTGGTAATGAGTCAAGCCCAAAACAAGGTATCCAGCATAAAGGATCATAATCTGTTCATGTTGTTGTATTTGGCAATTTGAGTGGCCAGGTAATTAGATTGTGGGTCACAAACCAGCTTGCTCAGAACCTTGCTGGCAGGTTGAGCCTGCTGTTTCAACAGAGGTGAAGACAGCAACAATTTGAATTCAAATCAACATAAAAATAAGGTAACTGACTTAGAATAATTAATCATTAGCAATTTAATTTAACATCTCAATTGTTAATATAATAAAAGAAAGATTAAAAAACCAAAAGATAAGTAAAATCTACAAAGCCTGCCCTTTAGGGTAGAGCATGACACCTTGCCCTACACCCTTCTGAAGCCAATCAATTGTATGAACTAATTGGATATCCTTCTTCCTGGGAGAACAAGAATGAAGAGATTTGAACTGTTCTTTCTAAGCTATCCAAGAACACTCTAATTTGTGACAACTAGATCTTCAAAAAAGTACATGATCAATACCTGCCCTATGTATGGCCTAGCCTTTGACTTTTGTTGAGGCTCCAAGCTCATAAAAAGACTGGACATGGAGGTATCTTCCTGACCTATGACTGACTCCAGAAAAACTATTTCTGGGAGAACCTCCCTCTACTGATTCCAGATGTCATTGTTAGTTGCCATGATTGCCAGCTCCAGCAGCCACAAGCTGCGTCACACAAGTTCAAGCTAATCCCCTTCAACACACCTTTCATACTGTCAGCATTGACGCTGTAGCTTCTCCCCTGCTCTTTCTCTGATTGCCGCTTTATCCTAATTGCTGTTGATCATTTTAGCAAATGGGTAGAAGCTCGCACTACTAAGGACATCACTGCTGAGACCACTTCTGCCTTCCTGTTGCATGATGTTTTCTACTGCCATGGCTGCCCTCAAGTGCTGCTATCTGACAATGGGACTAAATTCAACGCCAAGTTGGTAACCTCTGATGTTGAAGCCTTAGGATCTCACCAGTCTTTCTCTGCCCCCTATAATCTGTCTACCAATGGGGCAGTCAAGCGTACAAAATTAACTCAGGTTTCTATCATGAGAAAACTCACTTACTCTGATACTGCAAATTGGGATCTATACTTACCCAATGCTCTCTTTGCTTATCACCTTAGTAAACATTGTGTCACAGAGTATTCCCCCTTTACTATACTATACAGACGTGAGGCCACTACTCTGTTGCTTCTAGGGGCCCCTCTAATCTCCTCTGATAAGACCTTGGACATTGATGCCCACATCAAAGACTTAGTCAATCACATAATCAATATAAAAAACACTGTGTATACCTCTTTGTATAAGACCAAGATGCTTGAGCTCTCTCCTGACAATGCTGAACATTCTCCCTTGCCTGAGTTTAACATTGGAGATCATGTTCTCTAATTTTAGCATAGATTAGGAGGACGCACCCAGAAGCTAGATATATTGTGGGTTGGGCCTTTAGAAGTGACCTTCAAGTAAGGATCCAAGTACACTGTGAAAATCCTCTCTAGTGGTTGTCTGTTTGCCTGATTTCATGCCAAGTTTCTCTGCAAGTACTACCCCCTTAAGGCCAATCTAGAAGGGGTCAATGTTGTGAATGTCGCTATTTACACTGTTTTGATTTTCCTTTCAATGGGTTATTTTGAGGATAAATAGCTTACTTTTGCTTTTGCGCCTCAAAACGAGTATGTTTCCAAACTGGTAAATTCAATTGGTTGGCTTCCTGATTCTGCAAAACTCACTTTCACTACTCATGCTTGTGGCAAGTGATCCTACTGTCTTGATACTGTTTTGTGGTATTGCTAACCACTATATATTCCCAATCTTTATACCCAATAAAAATTAAGTTCTATTCATATTTCTTTATTTGTGTTTCCAAGTAATTTGGCTTCTCTCTAGCTACAACTAGTAGAGATTTATCATTCAGGGCCACAATTTAATCCAATCACCTTCCCTGACAACTAACTGAGACTTAGTACAAATCCAATCCTAAGGTTAGGATTCCCTGTTGTGTGTTTGTGCCACCCCTCAGAACACAGCAGATATCAAAGAATATCTTGGAATATCTACTGTCAAGAACAAAATCCTGAATATATAAATAATATAGGTGAAATAGGCCACAGAACAGAAGAACAGACAAGGGAGAACTTAATCCCATACTATAATGACCTTAAAATCTAAGCCCTGCATAGAGATTAAACCTGGAACCCTGAGGCATCAGTTAATGATGCTTCAAATCTACTTTTAAACTTATATTACCTATTTATAACTTTTCTATTCATTTGATTTATGTTCCAGAATTAATCAATGTTAAAGGGATTAGAATTAAGGCTTCTATATGCTCAGAATTTGATCTTCTGCTTTTGCAGCTGTTGACTGCTTTGAGAAGCCGCTTAAACAGTAAAAAACTACTGTACAGCACCACCTTGTCTCTCACACACAGCCCAAAATCCCTATTGTTATCACCACTTAGCCCACTATTGTGATCTTATCTCCTCTGTCTGGTCCAAATTAAAATAATCATTGGTTACAGCTTTAGAAACCTTTGGTTTCATTATCTCTTCTCAGTTATAGATTATGAGAAACTTAAGTTCTTATTATCTCCTTCCTAAAGTTTCCACTTAATTGTTTTCAGATGAACACTAAGGTATTTAAGTGAGCTGGATACATCATTTTTAATTGTTCTACCAATAAATACTTTACTCTCTTCACACTTTTTTCTGCTAATAAGAGCTAGTCTTTTCTTGACTCTCACTTAGAACCATTAATAGGAATATTTTCCTGCTCTGTGATCTAATTCTTCTTCCCTGGTTGGCCCTGTCTTTGGAAAGTCCCACACAAACCACTGACTGACACAACTCTTAATCTGAAAATCCCCATAAGAAAGATTCCTTGGTCAATGACTGGTTCAATCATCCCTCAGGTCACTGGGAATGCAAATTTAACTATGGACACTCTTTTTATGTTCCCCCTAAGGTCAATGCCTCCCTAGTTTGACCCAACACTTCCTTTTATCTTCTGGTTTACTTGATAGGGTATTATCTCCTAGGAATATTTAGCTCCTTGATAGGAAGATATGCCTTCCTAGGGCAGTTTTTTCATCTTGCAATGGTGACAGTACCAATAGGTTCTGTTGTAGAAGGACTGAATTTGGGGGCCATTGCCCATAAGATTGGAAGTCTTTTTCCTTTCAAGTGGGTCCCTAACATCCACACTATTTTCTGCAGCTTGGATTGGAGGGTTTTAAACCTTTAAGGAATCAAGAGCCTTTGTATTGCTGGGTAGTGGAGATGATTCCACTGAACTATTTTATGAAGAAACTATTTTATCTGTAGCTCTAGATTAAATGAGACTCAGTCTATCTGGCTAAGTTTGACTTATTTATGGAGTCAATAATTTTACCCAAGGACTTGGGGTATATTGATTCTCTGACAGTGCCTCCTTCAAGCTCTTGGTGCAGGGGTGAATAAGCTCAAAGGAACCTTTCATGTACTTGATTTACTACCATGCTAGTTTTTTTAAAGATTATGAAATATTCTTAATATTTGCAATGAATAACATTATAAGGACCAGGTCAATCAATAGATAATTTATGACTTCTTATTCTTCTGGGCTGGTGATGGTAGAAATACACAGTTCCTTCAAGAGGCTATTCAGATAATCCAGGCCAATCCTTATTTCCAGTTGTTGATTCCTTATTGGTTGTGGTTACTAAGGCATCAGTGGTAGCTGCTTGTAGTCACAGCAATGCATTAGCTAATAATCTCATTATGACTTCAGTAAATTCATGGCCATAAGAAGAGATAAAAGGAGCTAAACTAGTAGGTACAATTGGGTCACACCCATACAAAGCTTCAAAAGTCAGAACCCTTATTAATACAAAGATAGCTGATCTGGTAAGCTAATAAGACATTTTTCAGATAATGGGGCAAGTTTAAGGGATAAGAAGAATCCATCTTTCTTAATATTGAAACAAAGGTGCTATTATCTTGTTCTTCTGATCCATCAGTGGCAGAATGATAGGGAGTTGCAAAAGTTTGGTAAGTGTCAAACAGATTGGTTTGTTCTAATATCATCTGAGATGCAAAGTTCAGGCCATTATTGGATAGTAACACATTAGGACTCCCATGACAATAAAACATATAGTGCAGTATGAACAAATCAACAGATTTAGCTGAAGCACTGGAAGAGGAAGAGGCCTTTATCTGTAATTACCCAATAACTGAGGGGAGTATTTTAGCTAGGCAAGGTCCTAAGTTTGCCACTTGGAACCCAGTAAGTAATGTTACAATTGGGTAAACCTTCATTACCCATTGAAACGCCTTTTTGTGAATGTTAAAACAACCAAAATTACTGGAAAAATATGTGAGTACATAGTAAACCAAGGTATAGACTTTTATGGACTGAGTTGATTGGGGAAAAACCAGGGCAAGCCAAGAGTACTGGTTAGAGGAGAAAACTGTGTGGTCTCCCCATAATAATACTTATCAGATGGGTTGTGAAATAGCTTGTGTGGTTGAGATTGTTGTTGGTGGCCCCCAACCTCAAGGCAGGCTGTGAGTACAGCCAAGAAGATAAGTCAGTTCATCTCCTTAGTCCTGGGGATAAGCAAACAAAGCTTAGTGTCTTGTAATTTCTGCTGTTTAAAGTCTGTTTGATTTATGTGATACTATTGAGGGGTAATTCACTCAATAATAGCACAAAATATCATCAAGTGAATGAGCATTATTATATACTATCAGCCTTGGTGAGGCATGAATTGTGAAAAACATTGTACAGGGAACCCCAAATACTTGGTGCTGTCTGATATTCACTTTTAGGAGTGGCATTGGGGGGGGGGTTTGCAGGCAACAGATTGCCCATTCCTGGCTGGCATTGCTTTGATAAATATTTGGATGCTTTCATACATCCAAATTCAGTTTTTGCAGCTACTACATTGATTAGTTTGCAGGGCAGCCTGTCAGCCCCATCCAGATTTGGTGAATTCTCAATTTGGGCAGCAATTCTCCCCAAATCAAGTGTTAGGGAAATTGCTTTTTTGTTTCCCATTTTGGAAAATTCTCCATTTGGCAGGGTTGGACAGCCCTGCCGTGGGGGGCATGCTGCCAGTTGCTGCCAGGCTGGGCGTGCGCCTGGCAATTGGCCATTTGGTCCGCAGTTGGGCTATAAAAGCCAAAAATTGAAGAATTAAAATTCTTTTTATTCTTTTTCTACAACTTTTTGTTCTGAAGCAGTTTCACCAATCAGGGAGAACTGCTGAAAATATTTATCTTGAGTTTTAGCCTCAATTATGACTGAAATGTTGTCTTTTAGAATGGTGTTGTCAGGAATATTCCTAACACTACCCCTTTGGTCAGATGATCTATAGCAATTAAGATATATTTGTGTCCTCCTATTGCAATGAGAGATTATCCTATTAAATCAATGCTGACTACATAGAAAGGGAAAAGGAGATTGTTTGTTTTTTTATTGTGGTTGGGGACCATTATGAGATTTACACATTAGACAAATATCTAAGGTTTTTTGTACTTTTTGTAACATTCCTTCCCAATGGCATCAATTCTTCAAACATTACCACGTCTTTTTTTACTTTTCTATTACCCATCTGGATATGAAATGTCATAATAGTATCTGTTCTTGCTGATGGTCAAACATAGGGTAACCACTGAGTTTATTTTTCTAATGAAAGGGGGTCATTTTATATTTGTGCATCAAGAGACATTTTTTCAGTCATTTTTTGACAGGAAAAGGCTCAGCAGTCCACAATTCAAGTTGCTTAACCAGATCAAGAATCCTGTCTCTAATAACCAGATAAAGCTATTTACAGGTAAATAGGATAGCCCATCAGCATTCTGATGTATGCTCCAGATTGATGCAGAATAGTAAAGTGGTATAATTGAAGCTTCAAGACACAACAAGCAAGGTTTCCATCAGGATCCTTCATATTTTTTAACCATTGTAAAGAAAAATGATCAGTAATCACAATGAAGTGAGTACCATATAGATAGGGGAAATTTTTATTTACAGCTAGTAAGACTGCAGGACATTCTCTTTCAGTTATGCTTTAATTTTTGTTTGGCCTTGGAAAGAGTTTTTCTATATTAAGCTACAGGATGGTCTACCCATTGAACTTTTTTTAGATAGAATGGTGCCTATGGCAATGTCACTGGCATCAGTGAAAAGGAGAAAAGGTTGAGAGAAGTCCAGATGGACTAAGACAGGGGAAGTGTTTAAATCATGTCAAAGGGCTTTGAAGACATATTCCTGTTCTTTGTTAAATTAGAAATGCACCTCCTTGTGTAACACATATTATTAAAAGTTCTTCCAACTCAGCAAATTGTGGTATAAGCTGGCAACAATATCTAACCATGTTGAGAAAAACCTGGATGCCCCTTAAACTAGCAGGAGTGGACATCTTTTGAATGGCTTTAATCTTTTTATTCAATGGAGAAATTCCTTCCTGAGAGACATGGTGTCCTAAAAATTTTATCTCTTCTTTAAAGAAGTATCACTTAGAAGGATTCAGTTTAAGTACAGCCCCCATAGTTGTTGAAAACAGCCTTTAAATAATTAATGTGCTGATTAAAGGTTCACAAAAATACGGTTATATCATCAAGATATACTAACACACATGTCATTTTGAGGTCACTGAGTAAGTTGTACATAGCTCTCTGGAAAGTTGAAGGAGAATTACTAACCCTTGTAGAATTTGAGTGGGTTTTAATAATATTTTGCTTGAGATAAGTGCCTATTTTTCACAATCTTCTGGTGAGAGATCAATTTTTAAAATAGCTGCTAGCCAAGTCCATAGCAGAGAAATATTGAGCTCCACCAAGTAGGTTTAAAGATTAATCAATTCTAGGGAGGGGATAACTATCCTTCTTGGGGATATAATTAAGTCTTCTGTAATCCATTATGACTCAATTAGAGACATCTTTCTTCTATAGTAGCAACAGAGGAGATGCCCAAGGAATTTTTTAAGGTTGTAGTAGTTCAGCTTCTTATTTTGTGATAGGAGTGAGAGCATATAGGTTTTTTATCATCCAAGTTGAGCTGATATTTATTACCCTTCACTAATCCAAATTATGAGGACCTGTGAAAAACAAGTCAGCATACTCTTTTAGCAGTTCTTCAGCAGATTGCTTTTCTTCAGGAGTTAGCCTAGCTCCAATAGAAGGAGAGAGGCTATAGTAGCTTCATCTGATAAACCCATATCTTGTAAGAATTTGCAGGCTTGGATGAAAGAGATTTCCTCAATATTCTCAAATGCAAATAGTCAATGGAGGTTTTGGTATCAATAATAATAGGAGTTCCTTTCAGATTTCCTAGAAATACAGTTAATTCCCTGTTGTATGCTGGGTCCAATATTCCAGGGCAAACTAAAAGCTCTTGAGGAGAGGGGCACTCAATGCTTTGGATGAGGACAAGTCAAGTATTTTGGATCTCTAATTGAATTCTGATGTGAACTATGTCATGTGATTTAGGAGGTATGATAACCTTCTTTACTAAGCATACAGGCATTCCTTAATTAGCCAGAACAGCAGAAGGGGGAAGTTTGATTCTTCTTTGTGCTATATAATATTGTAAAGTTAGAATATCAGTAGACTTGTCTAATAGGCAGGAACAACATTTATGAGGTCCTTTAGAAATTGCTGGAGAAGCATACAAGGGAAAGCAATATCCAAGCAAAGATAGGAATTTTTCTGGGGTGTTGATGATCCCTTCAAACTCTTCAAGGAATTGTGTTCTGTGACTGTATGACAGTCACTGTTAAGTATTTAGCCAAAAAAATACTCCAAGATATAAAGTTGCTCTGTTTTTGCTGTTTGTTTTATGTAGATTGGTTTGGCTGGAATTCTTCAGATAAAGATTCTTGAGAACTTAGTATCTATATTCAATAAAAGAACAGAAGGAAAGATTGGCCAAATCAATCTTGGAGACTAGGTATCTCAAAAACAATTTAACTAATTAGGAAGATTAATTAATAAATACATGGGAATTTAATTAATGAGGTTTTAATTATATTGGTTAATTGCATTAACTGTGTCAAGAAGTTTGGTTAAGGTTAATCAAAAGTAAACCCCCAAATTTTGGGTTAAAAGCGCTGATTTGGCAAATTCATTGGGTTAGAAGCGCCGCCGCGGCGCCTAATTGATTTGAGAAGCGCTGCCTAGTGAAATTTTCAGGTGCTGGGGCGCCGCCTGGGAAAATTGCTGAGCGCTGCGGTTGCGCCTGGTTCAAGCTTCAAAGCATTTTAATGGGTTTTAAGGCAAAAACCATTAAATGCAAAGATAACTAAATAAAGGCAAGGATGCCTAGGAATTCAGGTTTGATCAGCTGGTTCCAAGTTGGAACATCAACAGCTGAGTTTTGGGATGTGTAATCCACAGGGGTTTGGCGCCAGGAGCTGGGGAGCTTCATGCTGAATTGGTGCATTGGTATGAATGGAGTCAGGTGACTTCTTCTCATTGTAGGTTGGTTCTCATAGGTTGAGAAATATTGTTGATCTTTTAGGTAAAGATCTAGGCTTGGATGACTCAAATGTCATAGACCACGTGATATGAATCATAGGTTGATTCAGGAACCAGAGGGGTTTTCAGCTGAATATGCCCAAATGGTATATAAGCAAAAACAGCTAATTCTAAATAAAGATATATTGTCAATTTTGACGCTTTCCCCTCAACTTCTTTTTAATTATCATGTCTACTTTATTACTATTTGAAAGAGCAAAAGTTGGAGTGCTTTGTGTTGAGGCCGCTGCTGCAAGAAAGGAAGTTCCTACCAGCTTGCTTGAGGAGGCTTGGGTGAGTCTGGAGGTCTTTAAGATTGTACCTGAGGAATCTTTGATAGAAGTAAAAGCGGCTTTTGAAGAACTATACTCTAACTATTTTTCCAGAGAAGGAACCCTGACACAAGGAAATTGAGTTTATGCATGGGACTCCTGGAACTTGCAGTTAGGGTTTGATGAAATTTTGCAACAAGTAAAGGGCATAGCCAATTGTGAAGTTGAGGCGTTGAGAAACAGAGAGGAAATGAGTGTCAGAATTATGGCTTGTTGAAGAGATGACAATAAATCATTGTCTCACAAAATTGCCTCCCTGTAGGAAAAGCTCCTCAAAGCTTTTTCACAGGAAGGTACCAGTAACAAGAGTCAAGGGCAAGATAACGGTAAGTTTGACTGGTTAGACCTGGATCTGTCATGTGTTCCTACCAAGAAATCATAATTCTCATTCTATAGTACTATTGCCAGTGAAGTGAGAACAAATTCTAAAATTGTGGAGAAAGAGAGGAGTAAGCTCCTATTGCTTGAGTGCTACTAGCTATGCAAGTTCCATAAAAGGTAAAATAATTAACATCTGGAGCCATTTTGAGTTTTCTCATTTATCCATGCAGAAACAGCATTGAAAGGGGAACCAGTATCAAGTATAGCAATAACTTTGACTTTATGTACAATAATTTCAACTTGAACTACTTTGAATCCAAAAGAGGGTTGAATGATTATGGCTGAGTTGGAATTGTCAATTTTAGGTACTGCTGGGAGGACAGGAGAATCTTCTGGCCATTGTAGGGGTTTTTTGACACCTTAAAAGACATGAGCTACCAAGGCTTGACTTTCAGTAGAAGACTCAGAGATAATAGGCTTGCTGAGAATTTGTTCAAAAACCATCATGAGCCACTAGGTACAAGAGATCCTTTTAAACATGTAGGGATTTTAATTGCTTCAGGTGCAGCCAATGCAAAGCAACTAGGACCAATGAGAGTATTAATAGAAAGTGGGGGTAATAAAGAATTGTAAACCAAGGGAGCCCAGTTTCCTAGGTTGACATGCCTTTTTCTGCCTCTTCAGCTTGACTTTTGAAGCATACCTCAATTATATGTCTTTGATTATTACAATAGGTGCATTTGGTGTTGGGCTTAGGATCCACTGTAGCTATTTGATAAGTTCAAGTTGTTTTGTTACTTCTTCTATGAGTGGGTAGAAGGTTGGGAGAATATCTAAGATATCTTCTTTGATATTCAGGATGGCAGCAAACTGTTGTCTAGCACAATTAAGATAGAGTTGTACATGTGGAAAAGCAGCAGCAGCAGATATGGCGGCAGTAATAGCAGCATCAATAGTGACCATTCTACAAGTTACTAATGCCTGAGCATCTCTATAAAAGCAATCATCAAGCTTGGTGGCAGATTCTCCTCTTCTGAGTTGAATAGCCATAAAGGCTTGCTTCTGGTTGCCCAGTGTTTGTGCGCTCCCAAATTTCCTTATTAAGGCATCTTTGATAGCAGCCCAAGTGAATCAGGACATTGAATGAGGGACTATGATTTCTTGAGCTAAGCAACTAAGGCAAGAAGGAAGACGCTTTACCAACTATCAATCTGAGGTCCCTTTTATAGCACTTTTGTAGACATACAAGAATGAAGTTAGATTTCCATCTCCTGGATTATATTTCTCCTAAAAAGTAGGTTTAAAGGGAGTGTTAGGATCCATCATGTTGATATGAGGTTCATCATGGGGATCTTCATAGGATCTTCTAGGAGGGTAAGAAAAAGACTGATTTGCTCCTAAACAATCAAATTCTCTTCTTATTAGAGCTAAATCATCTTGCAATGCAGAGATAAGAACAGCATTAAAATTTGAGGCCGTAGAAGGAGCGTCTGGAGGATTTTCTAAATCAAACCAAAATTGGGTAAGGATGTTCTGTATCTGAATCACTCTATTAGCTTGAGATCAGACTTGTTCTTGAAGAGTTTGAACTTCTGTAGTAAACCCAAAAGGAGAGCATAAAGTCTGCATAGTCAATTCATCAAAGCAGGTAATGAAAAACCAGGATCTCAAAGGCTATCATTGATGTTTAGATGTAGAGAGGGATAGACCATTAACCGAGTAAGCTCTCAATTAGAAGCTCAATTCTCCAAAGAGAAGGGTGCAGTAAAATATGTTCCAGGGGCTCTAGGAGGACCAGAAGAACTGGTGGTGCCATCAGAACCAGGAGTATCAGTTAAACCAAGAAGGCCAGGAGGACCAGGCAGATCATTTGTTCCAGAGGGTCCAGTGACCCAGACAACCCACTAAGGTTAGATGATTTTACCAATGAGAATTCTATTTAGACTTGCTACACATTAGACTGTAAGAGCTCATAGAAAGAAGTCCATTGGGGTTCTCAATGTTTTTGTTGACTGCTTTTATTACATTATTCTAGATTTGGGCAGTCTAATCAGACTCAAGAGAGACATATTGAATCATTTTTGTTCTATCTGCTGGGCCATTTGAGTTACCTCTCATGCCACATGGAGGCGCATGAAATTTTTTGAACCAGAATCCACAAGTTTTGGTTTATAATGAATGGTCTCCACAGTGTTATGCAAGTCAATAATGGAATTTCAATTCTCATTTCTAACTGCCAAATATTCTTGTTGTAGCTGTTGGATAAAAGAATGTAGTTGAGTGAAGAGTCCTAGATGACAATGAATTTCACTATGATACGTGGCCACCAGCTGTACCAAATGGTGAATGATGGGATGAACAAATTGTCTTAGGTATCAATCAGTAGAAGTGGGATTTACTTCAGAGACAGGTAATTGAGCAATGGCATATAAACCCTGCATGGTGAAAGCAACCACTGAAGCTAGCAGGCAACCTCCAGAATTAACTCATATAGCATGGAGCACCCTCCATGCTGAAAGCTCCAAAAAAATCACTTTTGCTTTATCTTATATAACTTCAATTAAAAACTCAAAATAAAATCAGCACTTGATTTTATTACCAGTATCAACTCTTTAAGCCATAAAAAACATCCTTGGATAAAATAAATAAGAAACATATTTTTGAAGATTGTTGACATCGAGAACCTTTCATTCTGTATGAGTTGATTCTGGAGGCTGCCAGCTAGAGATATTTGTGATCTAGTGTCAGGGGTAATTTCTCCTTGTAAGAGTTGAGCTACAGTAGCAGCTATGTTTTGGGTGACAATAGTATAATTGTCAATAATAACTGGGGAAATATCTTGAATGTTCCTGTCATTAATGGGTACAAGAGCAAGGGAAGTAATCTCAGGCTCTGTATCACTATTTGAAAGCATATAGTTGCTGATCCCTCCATTTCCTTTGAAAGGAGGATTAAGGTTGGGATCCATTTGGGTTCTTTGGAAGAATTCCTGGCAGGGAGCACCAGCTGTCAGATCCATGTAGGATGTAGCAAGAAGGAGTTGATTTCAACAAATATTGAGTCAGCTCTTTTAAAGAACTGAAATGTTGACAAAGATGGAGAAGGCAAGTGCTATTGTTTGCTAGTGTTAAAACAATAGCTGCAACCTAAACATGGAATCTATTAGACTGGGATTAAGTGTCATCAAATAGCTTTTAAATTAAGGTTAATTCACTTACAATTTAAAAGGATCACACATAAAAGAATTTAATTAGAGCAAGATAATGATAAGTTTATTGATAATAAAAATGCTAGGTATTTATACCCTTAGGTGGCTTGTGTAATCTCAAAGAATATCTTGGTATATCCACGCTATTCTCCGCCACTTGGGTTGGAGGGTTTGACCCCTTTAAGGAATCAGGCGCCTTTGTATTGCTTGATAGTAGAGCTGATCTTGCTGAACTAGTTTCAGAAAAAACTATTTTATTCGTAGTTTTAGATCAAGAGAGACTCAGTCCATCTGGCTCATTTTTAGAAGATGAGTTTGATTTATTTGCAGAGTCAATAGGTTTACCCAAGGACTTGGAGTGTATCAACTCTCTGACAGTTATCATTGTATCCAACCCCCAAAGTTATCCTAGTCAAATTGTTTTAGTAGAGTAAGGTACATGTTGAGGCTTCATTGCCCTTATTACACCTGAAACGGGGGCGGGTTAATATATACCAATTTCGAATAGTGAAGACATAAATTGCCTTTTTAAATGCCGCAACTTAAATAAAGTGTTGTTTCCATTTTGTTCTGGGCTAGGGTAAATGATTTTCAACCTAATTTAACTTGCACCTGCAGAGATATTTTATTTTTACACCCTGAAAATGCAATGAGATGATGACATTTGCACTTTTAAAAGTTAAATAACTGACCTAATCAACCCAACTATGTGAGAGCTTAATACCAAGTTATTTACAAATCCGTAAATTCCATTGTTGTGACAGTCTCATTATAAACAATTGGCTACCCCTTCAGCTCGTTCCACAGTAGTTGCAATAAATAGAAACATAAGCCGCCCATTTACCTTTTTGCCGTTTAGTTGCTGCAGTTTAAGGTTGGGAATGCAAGCTGGAGAATATTACAAGAACCAGGAGAAACTTTGGCTACATGGTGGATCCCTTTTAAGATTCTAGTTGCTAATACAGCATGTACCACTTCAAATTTATGATGGCATTCTGAATAAACTGACATTTTAAACTTAACCTTTTTAGTTATCTTTTAAATGGCTAGACTAAATCCTGTACAAGAATTGGAGGGGTTAATCCAGGACCTTGATGGTATCATAATTACTCGCCTTATTAAAATAAACCAAATTATTGAGGTAAATGTCATCCAGCATAAACCCCTCCTTAACATTATGGGGTTGAGTCACCCATTAGTTGCAACCTGGGCAGTTATTGACATGTGCGCAGCTGGTGTCTGAATGTCTTAAACGGTTAAATTATTCACCCCGTCTATAATTTAGCCATGTACGGCGCTTGGATGAACCGTTTTATAGGTGACACATGAAGGGATGGATATACAACATATCTAGACTGCTGGCAACCAAGCACTTCCGATGAAGATGTTTAAATTCGCCAGTTTAAATCCATTAAAGGTTGCTGACTGGGCCGAAACATCTATCATCCATATAAATGATCTCCATCTGCAATCCTGATTAATCAATCCAAATTAAATTCATTTTTAGACCGGGATATGGGGAGGCGATGGACCCAATCAAAAAGCTTCATGGATCCCGCAGCAAGTAAATCCAGCGCTAAAATACTTAAAAAGAGAAAACTTTTTGGCAAATGCTACCCTTTTTGAATCGCAGACATGCTAATTTAAATCATGCTTGCTTGCCATAAGCCGAGAAACAGGGCAACGTGTTGAAGTGAGGACGGAATGGGACCAAGCATCCAAAAACTGGCAGAGATAGACAAAGTTAAAGATGACAAATAATCAAACAAAGTCATTACTAATTCTGTAACCTTTCTCAACCAACAATTGGTAGAGAAATTATATCATTTATTATAAAAATGGGGCCTACATTCCCATAAAATTAGCCAAAACTTTAGGGCTTACTTTAATAATAGGCCATGTCAGGGTGGCTAAAGAGGTATTTGATATAGATAATAGCAAAGTGTAAATGGGGATCAATTTGACTAAGATTCCAAAGGGGTTGATAAAGGTACAAGTGGTTTGTCATTATTTATGTTAGGTCAGATCCTTAACCGATATAAGGCTTTAAAGGCATCTTGGTGTACCTTAGGATCCTTTTATCAATATTATCATACAATAAGACATAAGAAGTCCTTTAAGTGGGTTGATGATTACAGGTAAAACTATTTCTCTCTTTATGAGTCATTATATTCGTTGTGTTTGGATCTTGGAGACGACATTCAAGACAACACAGTGGGAAATCTTTATTGTAAAAGATTTGAGGGTTGAGCTAGCTAGTGGTTAGCCTTCGGGGTAAGGCAAAGATTCAGTTCTTTAATTTTCTGGGAGCAAGAAAAGTAGTGGTTTTCCTTTAGAAAAAGGAAAAGGTGCTGAAGTAAACAAAAACCATCTTCAAATGATGATAAACTTAACATTTGCTTATGGGGAACCAAATATTGTATAGTCTTCTTTAGTGCAGATCACTCACTAGAAGGACAGGAAGAGAATATTACTGGTATGGTATCAGGGTCAGAAGACATAATCTGGAATGTTTGGAGATTGTATACCACCACTTATAAAAATGGGACAACCATTTGTTGTAACTGTGCTGTTTTAGCAGAGTTACAAGGGGGGAAATATTTGGAAACTAGATAATATTCTTTATTGATAGATAAGTATTATATAGTCATTGTGAATCAAGAATAACAGGAACATGATTTTGTTAATCACTCAGTTAGATGGTGAAGGGGATGGCCTGATCCTGGTAATGAATCAAGCGCCAAAACAAGGTATCCACCATAAAGGATCATCATTTGTTCATGTTGTTGGATTTGGAAATTTGAGTTGACTTCCTAGTTTGGCTCCAAGTCACTGGGAAGTCAGGTTGAAGGTCACAAACCCATTTAATTGGAACCTTGCTGGCAGGTCAAGTCTGCTGTTTTGACCCCCCGGCTGAAGGTTGGCCTCCTCTGGGGGCAGGTTGTTAAGGAGGTTGTCAGGGGGCCAGGCACTGTATTAGACTAGCTGTTGTTTGGTGACTGGTAGGACGGGTTTTCATTGTTTTTATCTTGCTTTACAGGGTCTTAGTTGATCATGATGGAGGACTTTACCTGGCTTGTGTTTGCCAAGTCATTGCACAAAGTAAAGTGTTGTTTTTGTTTACTGTTGTGTTCTGAGGCACAGCACAGATAAAAAACAGGGAATCCTAACCTTAGGATTGAACTTGTACTAAGTCTCAGTTAGAATGGCAGGGAAGGCTATGTGATTAACTTGTGGCCCTGATTGAATAATATCTACTAGACGTAGCTAGAGAGGGGCCAAATTATTAGAAGACACAAAGACAAAAATATGAATAGAACTTAATTTTTATTGATGAATAAAAAATATAATATATAGTGATTAACAATACCACAAAACACTACCAGGAGGGTAGGATCACTTGCCACAAGCATGAGTGGGGCAAGTGAGTTGCGCAGAATCAGGAAACTGAACAATTTAATTTCCCAATTCAGAGCCAGACTCATTTCAAGGGGCAAAAGCAAAAGAGAGATATTTGTCCTCAAAATAACCCATCAAAGGCAAAATTGAAGCATAGTGAATGGCGGCATTCATGACATTGCCCCCCTCTAGATTGGCCTTAGGGGGGTAGTACTTGCAGAGGAACTTGGTATGCACTCAGAAAAACAGGCAACCACTAGAGAGGAGTTCCACAGTGTACTCTGATCCTTACTTGAAGGTCACTTCTAAAGGCCCAACCCACAATATATCTAGCTTCTGGGTGCGTCCTCCTAATCTATGCTAAAATTAGAGAACATGATCTCCAATGTTAAACTCAGGCAAGGGATAATGTTCAGCATTATCAGGAGAGAGCTCAAGCATCTTGGTCTTATACACAGAGGTATACACAGTGTCTTGTATATTGATTATGTGGTTGACTAAGTCTTTGATGTGGGCATCAATGTCCAAGGTCTTGTCAGAGGAGATTATGGGGCCCCTAGAAGCAACAGAGTAGTGGCCTCACGTTTGTATAGCATAGCAGAGGGGGAATACTCTGTGATACAATGTTTGCTAAGGTGATAAGCAAATAGAGCATTGGGTAAGTATAGATCCCATTTTGCAGTATCAGAGCAAGTGAGTTTTCTCATGATAGAAATCAGAGTCAATTTTGCACGCTTGACTGCCCCATTGGTAGACAGATTATAGGGGAAGAGAAAGACTGGTGAGATCCCAAGGCTTCAACAGCAGAGGCTATCAACTTGGCGTTGAATTTAGTCCCATTGTCAGATAGCAGCACTTGAGGGCAGCCATGGAAGTAGAAAACATCCTGCAGCAGGAAGGCAGCAGTGGTCTCAGCAGTGATGTCCTTAGTAGGTCAAGCCTCTGTCCACTTGCTAAAATAATCAACAGTAATTAGGATAAAACAGCATCCAGAGCGGGAGTGGGGACAAGTCCTACAGCGTCAATGCTGACAGTATGAAAGGCATATTAAGGGGAACAAGTTTGAACTTGTGAGAGGCAGCTCAAGGTCGCTGGAGCTGACAATTGTGGCAACTATCAATGACATCTGGAATTAGTAGGCAAAGGGTTTCCCAGAAGTAGTTTTTCTGGAGCCAGTTGTAGGTCTTAGCAATCCCTCCATGTCCTGTCTCCTTATGAGCTTGAAGCAACAAAAGGCAAATACTAGACCATACATAAGGTAGGTATTGGTCTTTTACTTTCAAAAAGAGCTGATTTTCACAAATGAGTGTGTCCTCAGACAGCTTGGATAGGGCAATTTGAACTTCTTCTGTCTCACTCTCCCAAGAGGAATTGTGGGGCTCCTGGTCACCAGTCCCCAAAGTGTGTCCTGGGTTGTAGCCAGGGGCCGACTTGGAGGAGTCATCATTCTCCAATAGTGGTGAATGGTTGGTGAGGAGCTTATACTTGGCTTGCATAAGGGTGTACTCCTCCAGTACCTTCCCAAGCACTAAGCAAGCGTCTCCACCATACACTTGTACTTTAGCAGGCGCCAGCCCTTCTGTAGGCCAATACCAATCCTGTAATAGTCTTGAAAACTCTCCCCCAATGAACTCTCTTCCCCTATTTGTTATTTCCAAATGCCTCATCACCTTCTCCCACTCCTCCTGGGCAAATTTACTAGAGGCAAACTTCCTGCACCCTAGGCAATAGGATTCCTCATCCCCTGGGCTAGGATAGAAAATATGGGGTAATTGACTCATGGGACTTATATTTTCTCTTCACACGGGAAATTCAGATAGGGGTTGTAATAGGTGCTTTATTCACATTCAGAAGGAAGATCCTCTTAGAAACCTTCTGATATATGACCTTGGGATAGGGAGTAATAAAGGGTTTGTGCCAATACTTGGAGTCCTTCAACAATCTCTTGGACTCCTTGTACTTGGTCTTGGGCTCCTGCACCTTAGTTGTGGGCTCCTGTGTTCTAATCTTATGCTCCTACGGTCTGTCCTGGCTCTGGATTCCTATCCTTGGTCTTCTTCTCCTTCTGTAGCTTTTGTGGCCTTTGTAATCCACTTGATCCAGTCCCTGAAGAGTCTCAGATAGCTCTCCCTTTTATATCCCCTTGTTTCAGACCAAATACTTCTCTTAGAACTCTGGTTCTTCAAAGCTTAAACTATCCTGTTTTTCTTTTTCTATAATATATTAAACCTTTAAACTTACTTCAGCCAATAAAAGCCCTGAATTTTCTGCTTCTGCTCCTCATTTTTTAGGCTTTAACTTGAGAGTTAAAGCCCTTAAAACACTGATTAAATAAACTTTGGCTTGCAGCCAATCATACGCCTCAATTCAACAGTTTTGCCAAAAAGGTTTCCCTGGATGACCCATCCTTGACCCTAGTTCAAACCTGAGGCTGTCTTGCTCCAGGTAAACAACTGCTCCGCGTTTTGAATGGTTTTGCTGTAATTCCTGTCACGTTTCTCCGGCAAATCTCAAGCGCTTCCACATATGTTTTACTTAGGCAAATTTTGACCCTTTGATTTTTCAACATTTCTCTGTTTTTCTGTATTTCTTCCAACGTTTTGCAACTTTGAACCTGCCTGCTATCCGTCTTTTTGTCTTTCCTAGTTGTTCTTGGAAAATTTGCTCTTTTGCCCTTACAATTTCCCTGTTCTTCTTCCAGCTTCTTTCTGGCCTATTTCCTCTTCAATTCCTCTTCTAAAAGTAACATATAGTTCTAACAAACTATAGGTTATTTTTCCTTCTCTTTCTTTTTTATTTATATTAATTTTAATCCTTTTTTAATCATAATCAGGCAGTATTTAATTATTCTTTAACTGCTTCTTTTTTATCTAAATTCCCTCTCAAAAGTCACTAAAACCAGCTCTTCCAGCCTCTGCATCCAGTCCAGCTAGTTCATCCTCTCAGTTCTTCAGCACCAACTTCTGTTCCTATGGCCATCCTGAATTATGATCAGCTAGTCCTACATCATAATCTTCTTGTCCTTCAGCTTATCCTTAACCAGTTCCTCACCAAATCCTTACTAGGAACCTCCTTTGTTCCTTCTACACACTGAACCATATTGACTCATTACATTCAATATGAATAAACAGTCCATCAACTAGCCTTCACTGTGACCAAACAGTCCCTCTTGCTAGTTTTCTCTGTTAATTCTGGGAACCACCTTGGTTCTTTATCTCAGCCCCCATTACCAGAACTTGTAGACCCAGGCATGAGTCTACATTGAACTAGCGTTTGACTGGGCCCTTGCAAGTGCAATCCACTTAGGCCATTCAACCATAGATCAATATCTATATGTTGTCTTACTCATCCAGGTGATTAAGTCTGGGCTTTCAGTTGCAGAGTAATCAGCTCTACTTCCCAGAGGCCTAATTACCCCAAGCTCTGCAGCTTGCTTCCCCAAGCAAGCCGCCCTGGTGACACCTCTGAGCAAGTCTATACCCTCCAATGCTCACCTTGGGTTTCCCCAAAGCTCCCATAGGGGCATAAACAAAGACACCCTACCAGTCCATTAGGTAGGGTGCTTGCTCACAGACCTCCTGTAAGTGTATTGGGGTATGTTGAGCCCTCCAAGCTCTTCCCCTCCCAGACAGCCCGTGTTACCCGCTAGGGGTCCAAAGCCTACTCCCCCCAGACAGACAAAGTTCCATGCTTGCTATTTCAGTCTTCACCCTTCTGCAGCCACAGTTCCCTGCTAGGTGAAGCACTATAGTCCAAAGCAGCCAATATCATCTGCTGGGTGGAGGCAACATCTGCCCCTGTTAGTCCTTGGTTACCTACCAGCCAGGCCTTACTTACCCTAGTAGACCATGTTACCTACTAGGCTCACCTTACTTACCCTAGTATTCCTATGTTAACTACTAGTTTACAGCGTCACCAGCTAACCACACATTATCACTCTTCAGCATATTATCTTTATTTGAAGCCAAATCAACCCTTGCCTGCAAAACAGCATACATGTGGATCACCACAGGAATGATATCCCATTAGTTTGTACAGTTGATCAGCCTCAACAGGGTGTAGAGCAAGGATGGGCATTCTGGATAATCAATCAGTGTTTTGGTGTTGAATCCCAGGATGGTGTAGTACTGTGAAGTTTAACCTTGCAGGCAGAGAGCCCATCTATCTGGCTGTCCTTCTGGTTCCTTAAGCTGTTGTAACCACTTAAGCAAAGCATGGTTGGTGATCACAATGAAATGGGTGCCATACACATAATGACAGAACTCCTTGACAGCATGCAACACAGTGAGGCGCTCTTTCTCTGTGACACTATAATTCTTCTCATGTTTGTTCAGGACACAAGAGGTATAAGCTACAGGGTAGTCTGCACCCTCATTGTCTAGTTGAGCTAAGATGGCTCCAATAGCCAGGTCACTAGCATCAGTGTAAAAGATGAATTCCTTATCATAGTCCGGATACACTAGGATGGAAGCCTCTTTGAGTTTTTGCTTAAGGCTCTCAAAGACTTGTTGTTGAATAGTGATCCAATTGAAAGGGACATTGTGTAACAGTTGGACCAAAGGTTTGCCAGTGTTGGCAAAGCTAAGGATGAACTGTCTGTAGTAGCCCATCATGCCAAGATAGACTTGAACCTCTCACAGGTTGGTTGGCGGAAGCATTTTGACAATGGCTCAAATTTCTTGGTCATTGGGCAAATCCCTGTCTGGGTTACCTCAAGGCCCAGGAATTCAAGGTGTTCCTTGAAGAGAGCACAATTAGATGGCTTTAAATTAAGGCCAGACTCCTAAATCTTTATGAACACTTCCTTGAGATGATCCAGGTGATCTGTAAAGGTAGTGCTGAACACTGTGATATCATCTAAATACACTAGGACACACAAGAGCTTCAAATCACAGAGGATGGAGTACATGGCTTGTTGGAAGGTAGCTGGGGCATTGAAGAGTTCTTGTGGCATGTGTGTAGGCTCAAACAATCCCTCAGAAGTGATGAGTGCAGCCTTCTGTCTATCCTTGGGAGAGAGATTAACTTGCCAGTACCCAGATGTCAGGTCCATAGTGGAGAAGAACTTAGAGTCTCCAAGGTGGCAGAGAGCATCATCAATACACAACAAGGGTTAGGAATCCTTTTTGGTTAAGGAGTTTATTTTTCAATAGTCCATCACAATACAATATCCTCCATCCTTCTTCTTCAGTATGAGCAAGGGGAGCCCATGGAATTTGGGAAGGAGTCAGTAGCCCAGCGTCAAAAAGTTGTTTAAATTCTTTAGACACCTGAGCGTCCTCTACGTGACTGCAGCTATAGGGTTTAGTGCAAAAGGTGGAGCGTCAAAAGTATCAATATGTTCAATGACGCCTTTAGCTAGACCATAATCAGTGCTAGCTTTAGAAACTATATCCAAAAATTGATCTAGCAAATCAAGCACCTCCTTATGTTGTACTGGGGATATCTGTGGGAAATCTTGTGCAGTGAACAAGGCCAGGACTTGGGGCTTGTCTTCAGGTAAATTAAAGTCCTGGAATGTACCAAAGGGATGCAGAAATAGGACATTGGGAGCATTCAGTAACTTGTCATAGCTAACAATCTGTCCTCTAGACACATGTATGGGGAGAGCAGTTAAGTTGGCAATCAGCAATTGAACAGGGTCTTTATGAGAGACATCCAAGATTCCCAGGAAGAGGTAGGGTTTGTTGCATCCTAGCAAGGGAGGAGAGTATGAATCTAGGAACATGCGCTCAGGTAACTCATACAACATTTGGGAATCTAGGATAGCTTAAGACCCAGGGGATAGGTTAAGGTGGAAGTGGACAAGAGAGGGATCCCTTCAGACGCAGGACAAGCCATAGGAGGACACTTCATGTTGGTAAAATGGGTACAGTATTTTAGGGTGAAAACACCAGTGGGATATTCTAAGGCACACGTCTTGATGCAATTTTTGGGGACTTTAACAGGCTCTTCAAAGATAAGGGGGATTCCATACCCTAAGATAGAGAGGTAGCTATCCTTCAAGTTTATGATCCCATTGTATTCCCTAAGGAATTGTTTACCAAATAGGAGATTGTAACTCTCATTCTTCAAGACAACAACAGGCGCAGTTAAAAGTAGCTTGACAAACAGCATGGAAAACTCAAAATAAGCCTCTATAGTGCAAGTCATGGATAGCCCAGCTGTGCCATACAACTGGTGATATTTAAGGTTGGGGGAAAGTTTGAGCTTCTTGACAAGCTTTGAGAAGACAAAATTAACAGGAGATCTAGTGTTCAAGACGGCCTTGATTTTCATCTTTTGAATGGATATCTCAACACAAGTGGTAGTACAACCAAAGGCTAGTAAAACAGCTAGGATTTCCTGGGCCTCTGCTAGCTCTTTATCCCACTTTTCAATCATGCATTGTAGGCCTGGGAACTCCTTATAGACTGTTTGGAGATGGAGCAAGATGGAGACATTCTTAGACACAGCGTCAGCAATCTCAGCAGCTTCCTTGGAAGATTCAATAAGCACAGGAGATCTCTTGGCTTGAGTGAGGTAAGGGAAAGAGACAACCCCCTTGGCTTCAGTCAGAGGCTTGGCAGTTGTTGTAGTTTTCCCAGAACGTAGCCTATAAGGGACTGCAATAGTTTCAGGGACGGCCAGGACAGAGTAACTATATGCATTGGCATTATCTGTATCAGAGTCATCCAGGTCAGAGTTGTCAGAGATATTGTGGAACAAAAGAGAATAGGAGGAGCCTCGTTATCAGCTGGCTCAGAGTCAGATATAGAGGGAGGGATTGAAAGAGACTGGGAAGAATTGTCAACCAAGAGCGTCTCTGCCTCTAGGTTGACTGTTCTTTTCTTGCCTGCTCCTTGGGATCATCTCCTTCAACTCAAGGATTGGTGCAGACTTGAGAATAGTGATCCATCTGTCCACAGTTATGACAACTTGGCGTTGAGAAGGATTCTGTGAGTTCATTATGAGGATGCAAGGGCCATGGGGAGACAAACCAGAGTTAGAGGCAACACAATTCTCCTGCACAACCGCCCCAGAATGCCTAAGGTGCATATCCTGCAACAGCATCTTTATGCTCTTCATAGAGGAGAGCATAGCTTTGTGAGCCTTAAAGTGGAGACACAGAAGCTGATTAACTTTGAGGGCTTGAGCGCAAGCCATTTATGCTTTGTGTGCTGCCAATTGTTTTCTAGTTATCAATTGTTGTTCTTCCATGTAGAAACTATCAGCAAATTCAGCTAGTGTCTCCTTAGGTTTGAAGGCAATGTGCATGAAGCCGTCTTTTTTCACTTTTAAACTAAGGTTGCCACCAAATTTTTCAATCAGAAGATGCTTCATTTCTTCCCAAGTCTTGATGGTGGGCAACTCAGGCACTGATACCTCCTGACAGATCAGGCGCAAGCAGGTTAGAATGTGTTCTTTCTTAAACTCATCAGAGGCTCTCCTCATGGCAGTTTTGTAGATAGTTAGGAAAGCTGCAATGGTAGAAGTTTTGGTGTCAAAGACTTGCTTAAAGGTAAATTTGAAGTGTGCTTTGGGAAGTGGACCACCATTGTTGCTATCAATTACATTTATGCACAGGGAGAATTCTGCTTCAGATTTGGAGGGGGATTGTCTGGCCCACAGCTGACAGACACTCTCTTCAAGAGTAGTCTAGGCCTCAGTAGTGCAGGCACCTGTATGATTAGCTAAGGTGGTTTGTTGCTCAGTAACGTCTAGGTGTCAGCCCTGTGCTGTTACTGTTGTGGAAAGTTCAGCCAGCCAGGAGGTAAGAGAAGGTCCCACTGAAAGGCAAGGAGCAAACTGGTTGTTCACCAAATCAATTAATTTACTCATTCCTTGACTGTATTTATCAAGCTCAGAGTGGTCTTATTTTTAAGTGGTTATCTCATTAGCTAGATCTATCAACTCTCTAGCACAGTGAATATGGGGGGCTACCAACAGGCCAGGGCAACAGCCATCTTTGTCAACAACCCCATTTAGACTAGCAGCAGTTGCCACCATTTTGCTTAAGGCAGAAACCCCTTGTTGTAACTCAGCAACTTGAGTTGTCAAAGCAAGCACTTGGGGATCTGTCTGGGGTGCTTCAGGAGGGCAACCTTGACTGCAAGTGGTTGCTCTCAGTTCTTGAATGGCATCCCATAGCCTATGTTCTCTCTCCATCAAAATATCAGATGGAGGAGAAGGCGGGGCATCTAGTTTGGATGTAGACAATTCATTCACTTGATTCTGGAGTTTGGCAATGGCAGCAGCAGTGGCACCCCATTCTTGGTCAAATTCTTCACTGGGCTTTCAGAGGCCCTTAGCAGCAAGATCTGCTACTTGTTTTAATTGATTAAGGGATAAGCACTCAACACATTGAGCTGCTGTACCAGTTGTTCAAAATTGGTGAGATAGGCATTTAGGGTGGAGTCTATTGGGCTTGCCAGGGCTTTTTTAACTGATAAAACCCATGTAGATGCTCCCTGGATTATTTAGGGTTAGACTGGCACATTTACTTGATGTAATTAACAAAGTGAGTTTTAGAAGTGGCAGAGTTGCACTGATTGTCTGACACCAAGGAAAACAGGGAGTAGATCCACTGTTGATAGGCAGCTAACTGATCCCAGTGATGATTGACGGCAGCTTTTAGAGATGAAATCTCATGAATGTGGAGCCCTAATACCATTTGATGATGGGCTAAAGCGGATTGTACAAAGGATGACAATAAGTGTTTAGAAAAGCCAGCCGCTGAGAAGAGATGCTGTGGAAATTGTGGAGCTACAATCAATTTGTAGTATTCTGCTCAGCTGAACTGAAGCTGAAGGCAAGGGATGGCTCTATCATAGGCTAACACAAGGGCTACCACCATGACTTGTTCTAAGTCAGGGGTAACCAAAGGGCAGGCCACTAGGTGGGGACCATTCCTGAGGTTCAGTAAAGTAGGGATAATAGGTGGATCTGTGATGTCTTTGTCAGGATTGACAATTTGTTACCCCTCAAAACCCAGGCCCAAGGGCGGGATTTGAACCCCGAACCCAAATTCCTGCGGTCTGCTGGCCCATGGATCAAGAGCCCGCCTGCCTGCGTTTTTCTGAGATTGAGCCCCTGCAAGCCAAAGCCCCTGCTAATTCCCAAAGTCAGAATACCAGTACAGGTTCAATTACAATGGTTCCTGAGGAGAAGTTTCTTGAATTGCCTAAGGGAGGCAGAGAAGGTGCCCCTGTGAACTTCATGAGCTTGAAGTCCTCTCAAGTAACCAATCAAACTCACCTTCCAAGGAAAAACCTGGGCTTTGGGCCCAACCCATGACCACAGCCAAAAATCAAGGAAATCCAGTGACCAATTTGGACGTTCTGACCAATGAGAGATCATCCAGCCAAGGTGCCATTTTGCCGCTCCTGCACCCGGGCCTCCTGGCCACCTACCCGCATTTTTCCCAATATTTTGATGAATCCCTTATGGAAAATACTAAGTTTGGAGGCAGGATGCTATATATGCCTATAGATTCTGCGCTCAAAACTTATTGCCATTTTTGAATAAAGGTTATGTTATTTTGGCTCACTCAGCTATTGTCTTATTTTGTATTTGCTATCTACCAATTCAGTTTAAGATCTCCTGCCCCACTTCCTGCAGTTTTCTGTCCTCCTGGTGTACCCTTTGGACCCGTCCATTTTACCAACTACCCTCTGAAATCTGAATACAAGGACTACACCCCAGAAAAGATACTCAAACTTGATCCCCTGGCCCGCATATAATCCACAGTTAGATACAACCAACAAGGCCTGTGGATATTTTCAACACCCAAGTTGTTCAGAGGGAAATTCAACTATATCCCTGCTTACAGCCTGCCCATGGAACCGCCTGTGACCCCAAAACCTATGCCTGCTTCCTCACCCAACCTTCCAACCAACCATACTGGTAAGCAGTTTGGGATTGTGTACATCACCCTCACAGGGGTGATTGACACTATAATTCCAGACGCTGGCCTGTGGTCCTGGTTGGGAAATTCTGTCTCCTACCTTTTTAAGTTATCTCCCCTCTTATGGTGAGCATTGACTGCAAAAAACCCAGCCCAGGTTACCCCTGGGAACAACAGGCTGGCTGCCCAAGACTGGATCCATGACAGTCTTCCTCAATAGGGGGACTGGTGATTTCAGGTGAAGTTGGCTCTTGTATAGGAGGAGGCAAAGAACCTGAAAATGTGGTTTCAAAAGGGATAACCAAGGGACTTACAGCCCCTGTAGTGAGCACCATTTTTGTTGTGTTCTGAGGCGCGGCACAGATAAACAATGGGGAATCCTAACCTTAGGATTGGATTTGCACTAAGTCTTGGTTAGAATGGCACGGAAGGCTATGTAATTACCTTGTGGCCCTGATTAAATAATATCTACTAGATGTGGCTAGAGAGGCGCCAAAGTACTTGAAGATACAAAAACAAAAATGTGAATAGAACTTAATTTTTATTGGTGAATAATAAATGGAATATATAGTGGTTGTTGTGAATTGGCCTGATTGACGTCTTTAGGATTAACATCTCTAGTTGCTTGGTAGAGTATAGTAATAGTCCTAAACACAAATTAATACAGGTATAATGACTCTGTAGTCTTTACCTTTAATTAATAGGTAACAACTGAGTTGATCAAAGGCAAGAATTAATATGTGAAAGTGTGTTTTTACTTGGAAACAAAGAAAGTTTATATACCATTCTGGCTACACAATGGATACAGAAGTATTATTAACACCTGCACCATTGTTAGGAACATTACATGATCTTCTGATATCCACCAGGCTCTTGCATCTGTATTCTTTCTATCTTAGGACAATCTGGACAATCTGACAGAGAAGAGTGGGTGCACATTACCCTGGAGTGGCTGTAGCCTGCAGCTGCCCATTACAGAAGCTGCTAGTAATTCCCAAACCCAATCCAACTTGGATGTAATAGTACGGCCAACTTATTGTAACATCCAAGATATAATTAGAATTACAAATCCGTCAGATCTGACGGATTTTGATGTAAACCAGTTTAGTCTTGACTATCAGGCTTAATTACACTGATAGCCTTGACCTTTATACACATGCCGTCTAATTTACAACAGTGGTTGACAATACCACAAAACACTACCAGTACAATAGGATCACTTGCCACAAGCATGAGTGGGGCAAGTGAGTTGCGCAGAATCAGGAAACTGAACAATTGAATTTCCCAATTTGGAGCCAGACTCATTTTAAGTGGCTAAAACAAAAGAGAGATATTTGTCCTCAAAATAAAAAATCAAAAGCAAAATAAAAACATAGTGAATGGCAGCATTCACAACATTTACCTTTAAGATGATAGTGGGGCTCACTTTTTTGGGCTGTAACTTGCTCTTGTATTTATTCATTACCCAGACCTTTTCACTAACTTTGTGTCTGTTTTGGATGGGGAAAAAGGTATTCTTCAAAAGGTTTTCTTTTTCTAATTAGTTACTGTTGGCCTGTATGATTTGAGGCTCTGAATAAGGGGGACCTTGCTGGGAATTCCCAGCTTGGGTCCTGTGAGGGCTTGAATGATATTGGGTTGCGTGCCATAAATGAGCTCAAAGGGGCTTTTCCCAGTGGGTCTGTTCACACAAGTATGGCATACAAGAAGTGCAGTTGATAGCTGCTATGCCAGTCCTCAGGTCTCCTGGTGGTGAGCTTGGCAAGGGCCTGCACTAAGCTACCATTTATCTGTTCCACACATCCATTGGCCTGAGAATGATAGGATGTTATCACTGTGTGCTTAACCCCATTCTTAATGATGTATATGTTGGTATCTCCAGAGGTCAATTCTTTGCCTTCATTGTTTATCAGGAGTTCTGGCTTTCCAAACTTACTGATTATTTTCTTGTCTATTAATTGTCAAATCTTGTTGCCTGTGTGGGTCTTCACCACCTGTTCTACCAGCCAGCAAGTGTCAAAGTTGATACCTGTGATGATGTATTTCTTGTTGTTGTGTTTCCCAGGCATGGGCCCCACAATTTTGAGGACCCATACCTTGAATGGTAACTTGGAACAAATGGGCAATACAGACTTAGGTGGGCTGTTGCTTTTTGCAAACTTTTCACATACTTCACACTAGTTGAGAACTTCTTAAATGTCCCAATATAGAGTTGGCCACCATGCCTTGTGCTTGAGAAATTCATAGCAATTGCAACTCTTGGTGTTTCCTAAATATCTGTGATAGCATAGAATGGTGTTGACTTGTTAGTGTGTAGGGATATACAGGATGGTACTCCCATCAGTCATCTTGCGGTGTAGCATCCTGTATACGTCTGTGAAGAGGTGTTTGTTTTTGATGACAGTCTCTTTAATGATTCATTAGTGCTCAGAGGGAAGCCTCTGTCTTTATTTTGTAGTACCAGGAGGTATCAGTCTGGGTCAAGACCAAGTTTCCCTCTTGTGGCCCTAACATACAAGCAAGAGTGTGCATCTTCCATGGCAAGTTCAGATCCTGGTTTATATTAGATGATCATGTTAAATCTTTCAAGGAAATTCATCCAGAAAGCCTGGTGCATGGATAGATTGACTTGTGTTTTGAAGTGTATGAGGGACTTATGGTCCATTAGGGTGGTGAACTCCTCAAAATTTTCCAGGTAGTAGCGCCATTTGACAAGACAGTGTACAATTGCCAATAGTTCCTTGTTGTGGATGGGGTAGCAACATTTGCTGTCTGTCAGTTTGTGTCAGGGATCCAGTCTTGGGCGGCTGGCCTGTTGTTTTCAGGGGTAGCTTGGGCCGGGTTTTTTGTGAGCAATGCCCACCACAAGAGGGGAGCTAACTTTAAAAGGTAGGAGGCAGACTTCCCCACCCAAGACCATGGGCCTGCAGCCAGGATTATAGTGTCAATCACCCCTGTGAGGGTGATGTACACAATCCCAAACAGCTTGCCAGAATGGTTGGTTGCAAGGTTGGGTGAAAAAGCAGGCATAGGTTTTGGGGTCATGGGTGGTTCCATGGACAGGTTGTAAGCAGGGAGATAGTTGAATTTCCCTCTGAACAACTTGGGTGTTGAAAATATTCACAGGCCTTGTCAGTTGTATCTAACTGTGGATTATATGCAAGCCAGGGGATTGAGCTTGAGTATCTTTTCCAGGGGGTATTCCTTGTATTCAGACTTCAGAGGGTAGTCAGTAAAGTGGATGGGTCCAAAGAGTACACCAGGAGGACAGAAAACAGCGGGCAGTGGGGCAGGGGGGCCAGGAGATCTTGAACTGAATTGGTAGACAGCAAATATAAAATAAGACAATAGCTGTGTGAGCTAAAATAACATAACCTTTGTTCAAAAATGGTAATAAGTTTGAAGAAGGATGTTTGGGTCTATATAGTACCCCACCTCCAAACTTAACATTTTTCATGGGGGGTTCATCAAGGCATTGGGAAGGGCAGGGCTGGGGGAAATGGGTGCTTGGGTCCAAAGGCAGCAAAATGGCACTTGGCCCAGGAGTTCTTTCATTGGTCAAGAATCTCAATTTGGCTACCTGATTAACTTGCCTTAGAGTCGTGGTCATGGGATTGGGCCGCAGGCTTGTGCCTCTTCCTGGGGACGGCTCTTGATTGGCCACTGGTGTAGACTTTAAATCTATGAAGCTAATAGTTGCTGCTTCAGTACCTTCATTAGGCGCTGTGATTAGTATTCCATTTGGTGCAATAATTTCCTTGGTTTGGCCTGTTTCACTGCATGGGCCAACATTCTTGGTATCAGCTTGTGGGGGCTCAATCTCAGAAAGACATGGATGGGCGGTCTCTCAGTCCATGGGCCCAGCGGCCCTCAGGAATTCAGGTTCAGGGTTCAAATCTCGCCCTTGGGCCCAGGTTTTGAGGGATAACAAATTGACAATCCTGACGTTTTTCCCTCATTGACAACTGGAAATTGACACTTTTTTAATTAACAGATCTTGATGTACTGAAAACTTTTAATATAAAAAAATAAAGCTATACAGCTATGGTATACTAAAGTAACCCCATAGAGCTCAAAAATGCAATAAAAGTGTACCCTAATTAATGATAATTTGGAGGAATAAGCAACTATTTTTCATTTTATTATGTAATTTACACTCTTAATTAAAAAATATTTTTTATTCCCTAAAAATTAAAATTACAATGAGACAAAAATAAACAAAAACACAACAATAAAAATTATGCAAATATGAAGAAATATTAATATTTATTTGATATAGTTCATATAAGTATAAATGTAAATTTCTTTTGTTTTATTAGGAAATTAATAAAAATTAAGATACATTTATTCACTTTCAACTATAACTATTCATCTCAAACTTACCATGTATACATAAAATAATCAGTGCTATCTAATTAAATCAAAAAATAGAAAAATTAAAACTAAAAACTAATTGATCAAAACTAAAAAGTAAAAATTGAAACCATAGAAGCAAGACAGCAAGTTTATTCCTCCCCATTCTTCCCCTTCTTCATTTTGGCCCCTTCCAGGAGGGCATTTGCAATGAGCTCAAGCTGCTGCTTAATCTCTGAGGCCTTGGATTTATGCTTAGCCGCATTTTGAATGGCCTTGGTGAATAGGGTGGAGCGGGTTGTGGACTTGGTAGGGGGGACGCAGTTTGCCAAGTCACACAGCTTGGAGATGGGTTTCTCCTGCTTGTGCTGCAGGAGGGATAAAAAATTATTGAATTTTGGATGGAGCCCAAAGTTGGCCTTGAGGTAATTGTGATAAGCCTCTAGTGCTGAGGTGGTCTTGAGCTTGCCATTCACTGCCGCCCAGTACACATTCCATCTGGCCTTGGCGCAGGCCTTGCCTTGCCTTGCCTTGCCTCTGCATGACAACCTTCCCAATCCATTGGGGCTTGAAGTACTCAAGGAAAGGCTTGAACTCCAAGTTCTTTACTACGTAAGAATTCTTTGAGAGAACCTTGAACCCCTGTGCAGTGTGCTCTGGTTTTTAAATGACAAGGCACTGAATTGTACCAGCACAAATTTGCAGGTGTCCAAAGTGTCCCTCTGGCTCAACCTACTTAGCTCAGCATGGGCCTGCACATTCCAAGCAACTGCTTGGCTGTAGTGGAAGTGGCACCCCTGCACCTCCCTGCTGAACAGCTGCTTGAATGCATTGAACTGAGCAGGCTCAAAGTCCATAATGCACATGACAGGCCCAAGAGCTCTCAGCCTTACCTTTTTCTTCAAGTCCAGGGTGGCCTGGTCTTTGTTAGTGGCAGGAGGGTTGGTGTGGGTGTAGGGGGGTCTTCTTGGCATTGTTGTTATCAGGAAGGAGGGAAAGTGCTTGGCGGAGGATGGTAAAAGCATGGGTGTAAATGGCCTTGGTGGCCCCAGGAAGAAGAAAGACCACAAGCATAATCACCTGGATGTCAATCTGGGCATGGATCATCCAGAGCTGCTTGAACATCCAGGGGCAAGTGGCAAAGGTACCATCAACTAGCCAGGTTGAAGCCCTTTTCAACTCCATCAGGCTCTGCTGAGTTGAGCAGCAGATTATGCGGTCTTTGGTGGCGGGCCCATTGTCATGGAGGAGGAAGCGCTCCTCACTTGGAAGCTGCTTGAGCTCGTGAGTGAGTGTAAGCTCCAAGGGGACGTCTGAAGCCTTGGGGGAAGGGGGATTGGCGGCAATAAGCTTTTTGCTTATGAACTTAACCAACTACTCTTGAGTTGGCACCAACTTGAGATTGTTGAGTTTTAAGTGCTGCAGGGCTTTTATAGCCAGATTGGATGCCTGGAGGTGAGAGGATGCTGAGATCACCTAGACAAGGTACCATTTTAACATCCAGGTTATAAGATAATTGGGGGGCTCACAAGAGTGCTCCTCCTTCTCTGTAGTTACTTTCTCCCATCCCTCAGTGTTTAGCCGGGGCCTGCAAGTCTTATCCTCACAGACAAAGTGCTTGCTCTTGGTTTGGCGCTTTTGATTGTTACAATTAAAAATGTAGTTATCAGCAATGTAGCCAGGGCCGCCCTTTACAGACATAATTGGGAAGTACTGGGGGAAGTACTGGGGGACTTTAAACTCTCTTTCCACATTACAGATATTGTAGATGGCCAGTGGATCCCAAGCTACATGACCAGAATCTTTGAAATTCTTGGAGTACTCCTCAGGCTCATCTTGGGGATCAGATGAGGGAGGGGGGAGAGCCATCAGGAGGAGGAGGGGAAAGGTTCTTTGAGGCCTGCTTGGATGCCTCCTTTTTCTTACCAGAAGAAGAGGTGGGCTCCTTGGCAGCCTTTGACTTCTTGGTATGTTGCTCCTTGGTGGGTTTGGAGTTGGCCTGTGAGTGGTAAAAAGAGTGGTTGGTAAGATCACCATCAGATTTATTGGGGGAGGAATTTTTGGGGGAAGGTAAAGGGGATGTGGAAGATGAGGGTGGAGGGGGGGAGTAGGAGGAGATGGAGTGGGAAGAGATGGGGGGGAGACTTTGCCTTTGCAGGCTTCTTGGCACGCTTGGGAGTGGAGGCAGTTTCTTTGGAGCCCTTGGAGGCTTGGCGCTTGGGCTGTTGGCTGTTCTTGTTTGATCTTGTTTAAAGAAAAGTTTAGTTTTGTAAATAAAACAGTGTGATAGATATGAAAAACAGAGGTAAAGCAAAGTAAAAGTTAAATGAAAAGTATGCAAATAAAGTTTTATTTATCAAAAAAAACATAACAAAGTAAATAGAAGCAAAATAGAAACTCAAAGTATAGATATAAAGGTTAAAACATAGAAAATAAGTGAATTTATTAAGCATCAAAGATGTTAGGTTCAGCATAACATCTTAGTGCTAAATCAATGTAAAAGTATAATTAAAAATCAAAAAAACTTATGAAAGTTATATGGAGAGTAGCAGGAAAAGTAGTGGATTATAATTGCAAAAAAAAATTTAAAAAATATTATGTGGAAATTTTTTTATTGGGAGTTGAAAAATCAAAACATAGTAAAGTGTTGAGTTCAGCACTGTTGATCAGTTGGAAAAAGCTGGCTTCTCACTGTCAAGTATGCTGGAGTTGAGCAGAAAAATCAAATTTACTATGTTTTTTACATATAAAACTTGCTTAAATTTAAAATAGGTTTGAAAGTTAACCCAAAAGCAAGGCAGTTTCATACGCTCAAAAATAAAAAAAACAACATAAGTTAAAAAAGTAAATGAGTAGGAAGGTGTTTGTTAGTGATAATATTATGCTGTGAGGAGCTGGGAGTGACTTATTTACCATAGTGTTTGTTAAAACGTTAAGAAGCTCTCTGTACTAATCCCCAAGTTAAAGTGTCGAGTGGACAAGTGTTGAGTGGCGCTCATAGTGTGTCACATATTAATTTAGCCTTAATTCTGAGCCTTTGATTAGTTAAATCCAAAACCAATCAGGTGGTGAGTGGATAGAGTCAAACAAAGAAGATATCAAGTTTCAGTTTTTTATAAATTACATATGAAATCTCTTAATAAATTGGGCTTAATTTATGTGGCACCACTTAATCCACAAACCCAGGAATGACATAATGTAAAACAAGTGGGGTATTTGATTAATGTCTATACCACTAAATCCAGTATAGTGGTGCTTGGGAGCCTAATTGACAACCATTGACACTAATAATAAAAATATAATAGTAAATAACAAATTTTATATAAGTGCATATGTATTTTATTAATAAAATTAAAATTTGGCTTAAAAAGTGTTGAACACAGGTTTTTCATTTCTATTAGTAAATTTACTTATAAACTGCCCCTTAAATTGGTATTTTAGCTAGCTGAATTATTAAACAGAGTTGAGTTTGAGTAAATTTAACCTTGGTTTTTGGTTTCAGCTCCCTAAATTACCAGTAAAAATTAGCTTAAAATCAGTTAAGCCAAAAATACTAATAGATTCACATATGCGGCACTCAACTCTCTGGTACTTGACAAAGTGTCGAGTACCAGGGAGTCAAACTTATCACAGTTGCTGTGTAGAAAGTGGGATCACACTTTTTGCGGTGGTGCTGTCAATGATGGCATACATCACAGGCGCAGATGGCTCCTCAGTTGTGGCCAATGGATCATATGATGTATCAAAAACACGGGGGCAGAAAGTGGCAACTCTAAGATCCGGAGTGCGGGGCCGGGTGACTACTGGGTACACAGTGGAGGTGTATGTAACCTAATTATTCACAATGACCTTTGTATGAGAGACTTTGGTGGCAAGCCTTGAGAGCAGCTTCTGTCTGGGATTCAGGCTGTCTGATCTGGCTTGGGATGCGGGAGGTGGCTGACTGGCACTGACACCTTGGGGGCCTGTGTTTTGGCATTACTCTCCTTGATTTGGGTCCTGGGTCTGTTCCTGGACCCTCTGAGACACCCTTGTGGACAGGCTGCCCCGTGGGCTGGTGCAGGAGCTGGTTGGGAATGCAATTTTTGGCCCATAAAAATAAAATAAAAAATAAATTTAAAATTGAATATGTATTATTTAGGTTTTTGGTTTAGTTGTGGGTAGTTATTTTCTCTTGATTTAGCCTTGAATTAACAGAATTTCTAAATCTGTGATTTGAAGTGTATAATATTGTATACTTTCCTGGTTTGGATAATTTTAAAGATTCATCACTTTTTATGTCTAAACATGGTTATTGAGATTAAAATTTTCATTTGATTTTAGTCATGGTGGAGCTTGTTGATTTGGGTTGGTGTTTCCTAGTGTGCTTACTGTATATTAAATTTGGATTCCAGTTCCCACAATTATTATTTGAGTTTACTAGTGGCATTCAAAAGTGATTTGAAATTTGGTTCATGGATTTGACAATCCCGCAATTTCAAAAAACATAGTAAACCTAATGAAAATGGCTGATGGATTTGAACACTTCAAATCTGATTCCAGTTAATTCATTTTGTCCATTGGAAATGTGCAGTTTGACTTGAACTTTGCAAAGTGTCTATGAGTTCCTGCATTTTTAAAAATCCAAATAAAAATACAAAGAATTCAATTTAATTAAAAAAGAGCCATCCCGCAAAAGTGATTCAAAATTTGGAATAAGGATTTGACAATCCACATTTTTACATTTAGGTTCTGAATTTACAATATGGGTTGATCAACAATCTCTGTTAAATCCAGATGTCTCAAAAGGGCACAAAATGAATAATCAAAGCCTATAGAGAGTTATTCTAGTGTTTGGAGCTCAAAGGAGGATCATATATCAATAGAGTGATTATCAATAAAGTCTCTCAATATATTTATTACTAGTACCAATAGAGACTCATACTACTATTGATAGTCTCAAGGTTAAAAGTAGCAGATAGGACAGGGGTGTCCTAATTTGATGGTTTAGCATGTTGTGGCAGCTGATAATTGAATGGGCTCCTTATTGAGAAGTGAGAGCTACTGATAGAATGATGGAACTTCCTAGAGAGGGTGGATTGAAGTCCTATCCTGAGATGGTTTGCTGGGTATCCCTTGTGTGGCACAGCAATAGCTTCTGGGGAATGATCAGTTGGGATGCTCAAAATTACTTTTACACTGTATGGGGGTACCATTTTCCTTGTTTGATGTATTGTTGTATGGTGACATCAGCTTTTGACATGAAACTATGCCATCTTTAACCTTGAAGAAGCAACTATTTTTAATGTCTAAATTTGTTGGCCCAAGGGTAGTTTTAATGTTTTTCTTAAATCCTCCCATTTTGCCACTGTTTTAAGGAGACTCTCCAGCTATCCCTTAGAGCCCCATTTTCTCTTGCATTGTAAGTCACTTTTTTTTCTCAAAGTCCCCATAAAAGTTATGTAATGTTTACTGTTGAAACAGCAGGATTGACCCATAGGAAAAGTTCTGCACAAGAGACCATGTGCCACTCAACTTGACTTCCCTAGCACTCAAAGCCAAATGTGGAAGTCAACTTGATTTACCAAACAAGGAAACAAGAACCACTAACAATCTTGACTAGGTAGCAACTCGGTTTGGCGCTTCACTCATTAAAAAGATCAAGCCACCCCCTTGCCCAATCCAATTGATTGTCACAATCTTGTTCCTCTTAAAATGATTTACTTCAACTATTATCCCCCACATCCTAATAAAGACCTTATCTAGTTTTCAAACATCTTCCCCGTGTAACTCTGCTAATATAGTAGTTATGACACTATCTTGTACTTTTCATCGATAAAGGCTTGCTCAAACTCCCCCAAACATAACATCAAGGCTTACATTCTAGTTGAAAGGCCTGGGAGCTATATTAGGTTATTGAACCTTTCAAGAAATCGGACTGGCCTTGGCCAGCTTGGGATACATCTAGAGGCACAAAAGGCTGAAGGATCGAGAGTATGCTGCGTTTAAACCAGGGACAGCGGCTATGCTTAGACTTGCGATAAGCTTAAGGAATTGAAGCTTATGGGTAGCGATGAGAGCGACCCCATGATCTAGGATGAACAAACATGGGATAAAGATACGCTGCAGATATGATCACATGTTAGCTTAATGTATTACAAGTGGTAATGTGTGAAATATAGGTGTACTTGTTTTGCATCGGGTGATGGAAATCCAAAGCTTCAAAACAAGAACTGTTGGTGTCTTGTTGTCCTAGAGTTAAAGGATAAACGTCCGAAAGGAATAGGCCTTGAAGTGGGTTTTCAGGGAGTGGAGATGCGATACAACTTGAACGATGCACCTCCATCGACCTCGCGAAGGTTTCAAGAGTATCAAGAGAGGCGCCAAAAAAGACTCCGGACTGTTGCACTAAGCTCGGGAAACTTGGTATTGGACTGCCGTGTTCCAGATAAAGTGCTTGAAAATGCTACATTTACTTCTGGAGAGGAATTCACCCATATGCGATACACTGCGGCAACTGGCGGTCCTGACGAGTTTGTAGAACAGAACTTTGTTCTTCGTCAGGCTTTATACAGTCGACGTACTGAACTCTTCGTTGTAATCACTGTATATAACGAAAATGAACTTTCTCTCATCAGGACTATGCGGGCTGTAATGAAGAACGCGACGCGTCTCTGTAGACGAAACCGCTCACGTGTTTGGGGTGAGCAGGGGTGGGAGAAGATAGTGGTTTGCATTGTTGCCGACGGCCGTGAAAAGATCCACCCTAGGACCCTCAAAGTTCTTACTGCGATGGGGATATACCAAGATAACCTTTCTCAGAATTCCGTCAACGGAAAACCAGTCACTGCCCATATTTATGAGTACACAACTCAAGTCATGCTGACAGCTGATCTGAAAGTCAAACCAACCCAAGGAGAAACGGTGCCGATCCAAACTATCTTCTGCCTTAAAGAAAAAAATGCCAAAAAACTTAATTCTCACCGGTGGTTTTTCAATGCGTTTGGGCCCATACTATCACCAAATATCTGCATCCTTATGGATGTGGGCACAAAGCCAACGGCGGAGTCTTTATATCATCTTTGGAAGGCTTTCGATCGAAACCCTGATCTTGGAGGGGCCTGTGGTGAAATATATGCTGAACTAGGAAAATATGGAATCAAGCTGATCAATCCCCTTGTAGCGATACAAAATTTCGAGTACAAAATCAGCAGTATCCTCGATAAGCCTCTTGAGTCGTCGTTTGGCTATATTTCAGTGCTCCCAGGCGCGTTTTCTGCATATCGGTATGCAGCTTTGCAGAATTCGGAACCGGGAATAGGTCCATTGGCTTCCTACTTTAAAGGGGATTTGATGCAAGAGAGTGACTCAAGCAGCGGTATTTTTGAAGCCAATATGTATTTAGCAGAAGACCGCATACTGTGCTTTGAGTTGGTGGCAAAGCGTAAAAATAAATGGGTTTTGAAGTATGTCAAGGTATTTTCCCGTTGTATTAAGAACTAAAGGAAAAATAGTCTGCTGCTGCCGAGACGGACGTCCCTGACACCCTACCGGAACTAATCTCACAAAGGCGGCGCTGGCTAAACGGCACGTTTTTCACTGCGTTTTACGCTTGCTTTCATTTTTATCAATTATTCTCTACTTCTCACTCTAGAATGCGGAAGGCACTCCTCTTGCTTGAGTTTCTTTATAATTTCATCAGGATGCTATTTAACTGGTTTGCTTTGGTAGTAAGCCTTGGTTGAGCTGAATTGACCCCTTTAGGCCAACTATTACTTGACGTTTTATTTCCTTACCTTGGCCGCCAGTAAGCCCGCAGAGGGGAAAACTTCGCTAGGAACAGTGGGCCCCTGGGTGTTTGCCATTACCCGTTATTTGTATATTCTATCTATCATCACCATATTCGTTCTCTCTTTGGGAAATAGGCCACACGGCTATAACGTAGCCTATACGCTTGTAGTAGCGATGTTTGCATTGATGATGGTTCTGGTGACTTATTTGGCCTTTTATGCAGTGGTGAATTCCTTTTTGACTATCTCTGCTGCTAACTTTTCACGGAGCTTAGTGAAGAATGCACCTTTAAGAGATATTTTCATCTCGAGTATCTCAACATATGGAATTTACCTTGTTTCATCAATCTTGTTTCTTGACCCCTGGCACATGGTAACCTCATTTCTACAGTATCTCCTGTTTATGCCGTCCTTTGTGAACATCATGATGGTTTATGCCTTCTGTAATACACATGATATAAGCTGGGGAACAAAGGGTGAGATTGGGTTGGAAGCTTTAAGTGGAAATGTACAATCTCAGACCAATGACCAGGGCATCGAGGTGGCCAGAGTAGAAGTTGGGGCCAATCAAATAAGCCTCAACTTGGAATATGAGCAAGTATTACAGGATCTGATTCACCACAGTCCTGAATCAAAGGAAAAAGCTGATGCTAAAACCATCCGTGAGGATAAAAACAAACGGTTCCGGACATGCATGGTCCTGGCTTGGGTGATAACAAATGGGCTTCTTATCATCCTGCTAACTTCAGAAACTTTGCACTCGCTGTTCCCAAGCCCCATTTCCAATCCCGAGAAATTTAACCCGTACTTAACTTTCGTGTTTTGGTCAATCACAACGATTTCGTTGGTCCGCTTTATAGGAGTCTTGTTTTATCTTATGGGATCGCTTATCTGGGGCTAGTTGGTTATCTTTTGGCCCTGTGAATATATTAAAATGCTACAAATTATCATCAAAATATCATGTTTGAATATGCAACCTGCATTAAAAAAGTAGTCAGAATAAGTAAAAAAATGTGCTAGCCATGAGTTTAATCTCATCTATTTTTGCAAGTAACCAGCTGGAACCGATGTACCAGTCAACTACCTGATTTGATCCAGCTCAGCCAATCGCGTTCAAATGCTCTTTATTTTCTTGCAAACCAATCTAGCCTATTAAAAAACATTGCTATTTTTCATTCAATCTCTGGTTTTCAATCGATTAAACTGCGAATTAAAATAGCTTTCGTTGACTAAAAATATACTTCTTTATAATTTTTAGTATACACACTTTGGGTGTGAAGGGGCTTGAAACAAATCAAATAAATTTCAAACCCCCAATTTAACAAAAAGGAGCCACTGCAGTATCTATCTCGATTTTGTGCAAATGTAAAGCCGTTCTAGTTACAAATAGCATATAGAAAAATATAGTCAATATAAAAATCAACCAAGCGGACCCTTTATTTAAAATACAGCAGTTTTAAAAGCTATGGTGACAACCAAAAATACCTCAGATTAAATGAAATCCAAGTCGCGTGAGATTCAGGATTCAATTAATTTAAGTTAATAAATGAACTGTCAAACAAAAAACAAAATTTCACTAGCCCATTATACAAAATTATATCAAACATCAAGTGGTGTAATTCAAACCACAAACAAAATGAACTGACACAACAAGTGACAGGAATGGATGCTATTCCAGAATATATTTTAGTCCAATCAGGATTCATATGAGGCACCAACAGAAGGACTAAAATGAAGCAAAATTTGAGCAATCTGGAAGCGAGATTACACAAGTACAAAACGAAATGAAGTCACACAAGATGCGTAGTATGAGCAGCCTAAAATAGAAAAAAAACAGTTTAACAGCTAATCAACAGCTATCCAATTTAGGAACAGAGGCATTTTTTTGTTTTCATGATTCCTGATTTGTATAAAATGGTTTTGAGAACTTTCCAAATATAGAATAGTGATTACAATAAAACTAAATCATATAATTTTAAACTTCTACTTTTAGTTTTTTTTTCCTAGGTTTTGTTTTACAATGGTTTTTAACAACAACATTTTTGACGGCGCCAGCAAACAAGACAGCAGGATCCAAGGCAGCTTCTGTGGAGGTGAGGCTCAGAACGTGGAGGCACCCATTTACACCCAGGTCTTTGATGCAGGAAGCAATGAAGCTGACCTATACCTGACCCCCAACTCCTATGGCTTTGACTTGTTCAGTAGTCATGTAGTGTCTAGCTCTGTCCCTGCCCCCGTACCCACCCCCACACAAGCTGCCCACCAACCAACCAATCTGGATGACAACCTTGATTTGAAACAACTTCCTGCCACCACCCAACCTTCCCCCCTACAGCCAATCAGGCTTCAGCTCCTGCAGTCCAGCGCCCCAAACTGTCATGGCCTATACCAGAGTCTGGCTGGACCCCCACAGGGGAGGCAGGCCGGGCCTGGAAGGCCATGTACACAATAGGCGCAATTCTGATCAGGTAGTTGACTGCAGTAGCTAGGGACGCCAACTCCCAGTATGGGGCACGACCTGGTCATCCAGCCCCAATACTGTGATATAGACAAACCCCAACTTACTGAAGTCCTGAGCAGGAGCGTGTTGGGCAGGGGGGAGTAGCAGGAATCTCCTTCATGCTAGGCAGGACAGTCACTCTTGGGTGGCCAGAAGGGAGATCCAGGTGGTGGGGATAGAAGACCTCCAAGTCAAGAACTCTAGATGGTTTGACTGAGGTAGCAGGAGTATAGCCAGGAGGTTATGGATAGGCTAGTTTATATCAAGTTGTGGATTCCCAGATAGATGCAAAGAGGATAACTAAATTTGAGCAAAAATAGATAATTCCTGAAATAAGATCATGATTTCTGGACATAAACTTGTTTGATTAAGATGTCAACAGTGAGGAAGCTTCTCCTCCTCACTACTTATACAGTAGTTTTAAAAGCTATGGCGACAACCAAAAATACCTTGGATTTAAACAAAATGATTTCAGATTTAAACAAATTCCAAGTTGCACGAGATTCAGTATTCAATTAATTTAAATATTTTTGGTTAATAAATGAACTGTCAAACAAAAAACAGAATTTCATTAGCCCATTATAAAAAATTATATCAAACATCAAGTGGTGTAGTTCAAACCACAAACAAAATGAACTGACGCAACAAGTAACAGGGATGGATTCTATTCCAGAATATATTTTAGTCCAATCAGGATTCATATGAGGCACCAACAGAAGGACTAAAATGAAACAAAATTTGAGCAATCTAGAAGCAAGATTCCACAAGCACAAAACAAGATGAACTCACACAAGATGTGTAGTGTGAGCAGCCTAAAATAGAAATATAACAGTTTAACAGCTAATCAACAGCTATCCAATTTAGGAGCAGAGACATTTTATTCATTTTCATGGCTCCAGATTTGTATGAAATGGTTTTGAGAACCTTCCAAATATGGACTCAAGATTACAATAAAAATAAATCATTAAATTTTAAAATTTCTACTTTTAGTGATTTTATTCTAGGTTTTTACAATGATTTTTACAAGCAATATCTTTGACAGCGCCAGCAGCCAAGCCAGATTCAATGGAGGCAAGGCTCATAATGTGGAGGCACCAGTTTACACCCAAGCCTTTGAGGCGGGTAACAAGGAAGCTGACCTGTATCTGACCACTGACTCCTATGGCTTTGACTTGTTTGAGAGTCACTTAGTGTCTAGCTCTGCCCCTGCTCCCGTACCCACCCCCGCACAAGCTGCCCACCAACCAACCAATCAGGATGGCAACCTTGATTTGGAACAACTTCCTACCACCAGCCAACCTTCCCCCCAACAGCCAATCAGGATTCAGCTCCCCTGCCTAGCGCCCCAAGCAACAAATCATCACCACCCAAATTCTTCAGGAACTTGTGGCACTGAATCTACAGGGTCTGTCCTGGGAACAGATTGCCGCCCAGTTGCAATTTACCCAAGCTACTGTCATGCGGGAATTCAACAACTTGATGAACAGGGGGAATCTGATTGGGACAGCCAAGAAGGCCCCTGAGTCACAAATATCTGAGGCATACCTAATCATGCTTGACCTCCTCTAGCAGTATCCCAAGCTTCCCTTGACCCAGGTCCAGAAGCAACTTGCACACCATGGCATTTGGATGTCTGAGCGCATGGTGCAGCTTTGAATGTATGGGAAGGTGGCTTCAATACGGGTTCTTACCAATTTTATCAGCAACCAATGGAATAGCGCTGAGGATTCCCCGTATGACACTGCCATCAAATCAACCCTGGTCCAATGCCTAACTAGTCTAACAGATGACATCATATTTGTCTTGTACTACAAGTTATCAATTGCATTTGACAATTTCAGTGAGCAAGGAAAAGCCGCTGCCAAGAATAGAAGGAAGAAGGTCAAGAAGGGGATGTTTATTGGTGCATTTCTGGCTGTTTCAGCCAAGGGTTTTGTCTACTATTGGACAAACCCAGATTTCATCAATGGCTACTTGTACAGCCACATCCTCAGTGGGTTACTTGACTCCTGGGATGGCTCAAATTCTAAGCACCAGGTTTTCTTAAGCCACCAGATAGAGGGTAGCTCCACCGCCCTCAAGGCCATCCAGGAACGCAGGCACCAGGCCTCTGTGTACCCAGCTGGTCACGCTGACATCTATCTGGCTGATGTTGTGTTCTTTAATATTGGAGATACACTACAGGAGCGCTGCCCTCAGGCTTTCAATGACCTCTATCTTGGGGTCCTTGACCACAATTCTCTCTTTGGTCACCAAATGGTGGCTGACTTGTTTGTCCAAATTGTCTTCCACGTGAACATGGGCAACCAATCACGTAAGGATAAACGCCTCCCACCCTGTGCCACAGCCATCTACCAGCCCATCCAGCCAATGACAGATGAGGAATATAACAAGTGTTATATGGTGACTATCACGCACAATCCTTCTACCCCTACCCCTACCCCTGCCACCATCACCACCACCCACCTTCCAGCCCCACCCACCCAATCCCAGACCCCCCAGGCCAGCACTGCCTCTACGTCTTCCTTCCTGCACTATTCTGCCTACTAGGCATCACTCTTCCCCACCCCAATAAACCCCCTGTTGCCAAACATTTTCTATTTATATTATCTTTATTTTTAATTTCAATTGTTCATGTTCTCTATACTTATAGTTGGCTTTATTCTTTATGTTCAGCTTATTTCTATAAAATCATATATTTACTATGTTGCGTATCTAGATCCAGAACACAGTTATTTTTAGAACTTTACACAGCCTCTTGTGAAAATATTAACAACAATTTGGTGATCAGCTAAATTTGAATTAGAAAATTATAGGTTAACTGTTTTTAGATAAAGTTGTTACTGATCCAAATTCAAAACCTTAATGATAAACTTTAAGCCAATCAGGAGTCAAGTGATAAAGTGATTTTTTTTGACATAAAGGGTCATTCAATAATTCTTTGATGCCTGTGTGGTAGTCAATATGATTGGCTGGATATTTTGCCATTGTGCGCCATTGCCGCTGTGGCAAGTTGTTGATGAACTAGTGCTAACCCAGCAGCTGATTGGGCAATAGTCCACCAACAACTTGCCACAGCGGTAATGGCGTACAATAGCAAAAGATCCAGCCAATCATATTAATTAGTGCACATGCATTAAAGAATTATTGAATGACCCTTTATGTCACAACAATCACTTTATCACTTGACTCCTGATTGGCTTAAAGTTTATCAATAAGGTTTTGAATTTGGATCAGTAACAACTTTATCTAAAAACAGTTAACCTATAGTTTTCTAATTCAAATTTAGCTGATCACCAAATTGTTGTTAATATTTTCACAAGGGGCTGTGCAAAGCGCCAAAAATAATATGGCAATTAAGGAAACAATGCCAACACAAAGCAAACAATACATATTGAGATGAGCGTAAAACATATACACAATGGGGGGGAAATGGGATATTAAAGTAATGTGAAAACAAACAGGGATAAACAAAGAGGCAATAGTATCAGAATAATACAGATTTTATTTGGATGAAAGCTATAAAAACATGTTGAAAAGTTAGTAAAAAAATCAATGAGAGAATTGGAGAAGCTTTTGAAGGATCTTGACTCTGCAGTTGCAGAGATCAAAGAAATTGACCGCAAGGTCAAAGCAAAAGTCAAGGCTGCCGTCCTCAAAGGCAAGAAACTTGACAGGGTGACATCCAAGGAATTAATGACCAAAATGCATGACACATCAGAGAAGACCATTGAGCGCCTGCTCAACATTCAAAAAACGGTGGTCAAGGGCTTGCAATTCAAGTCATTTGCCCTCTCTGCGCCGTCTGTCTGGACAGATGACCCTGAAATGTATGCCCACCTTAAACCTACTAAGCAGGCAAGGACAGAGGATAAAGAATTGCCTGCGCAACTTCTTGCACTAAGAATGGCAAATCCTGCCAAAGTTGCAGGTAAGGAGGAAAACCGCAAAGGTACATAAAAAATTAGAATTAATAAAAATTTCAAAATACCTACCTTTTTTCAGTTGAAAACATTGACAGTGAACTCCACTGGGTCCTGGTTCCTTTTGTCCCCACCATGTTTTATGCCAACTACGCCAATCATGTGGCCAAACAGCTCTATCTGTCCTCCCTGTCTTGCAAGAGCTCAAAGACAGGGTCCATGGTACCTTTCTGATGACAAGGGACACTCTAGCCGGGCTGATGCACGCTGAGGGGGCATCTGAGTGGGTAGTTACTGCCTACAAGGATGCCCAATTGGTCTGCCTGGACCCGGTACCCCTCAATGGAGTTTACTGTGTAAACTCCATTGAGCTTGTTTGGGATGTCCTGGCAACACTCCTATTCAAGAATGTACCGGAGATGGGCCGGGCCCATGCGGCTGCCCGCTTCTGCTTCCTGGTAGAGTATACCATCTCTTACCTCTTGTACAACTTTGGGCGTGCAGTGTTGAAACAGGCTGTTGCAGACACAATAGCTGTAAAGAAGACAAAAATCCTCCTGGCAGACTTTGGGCCAGCCTGGAGTGCCAACAAGACAGGGGTCCCTCTGGCAATGGAGCTCACGTTTGCCAAGAAAAAGCACAAGAAAAATATTAGTACCATGTATAATAATCTCTGTAAGTTTACAGAAGCCTTTGCTGGGCAAAGGCTTCACACCGTTGCTTACCTGGGGTTTCTCTTCTACTTTGGGATGGACACATCTGTAGAGGACCTGAACAGGGTCCTTCTTGGGATTGACAAGGCCTGGCTCTCCCTGGATGGGAAGAAGGTCCCCCCTGATACAACTTGGTGGACCACGTTATCCAGAACACCCTGGTCCTGGCTGGAATTTACAGGTTGCAGCCCACCAGAGAAGCTGCTGCTTCACTCCCACCTGACTGTACTCCTTTTCACCAGAAGGCAGAGTATTTTAACCAGGGTGTATCCACTGTCCACAGTGTGGCAGTGGAGGTTGTGCACCACCTCCATTGCCAGGTGGGTACATACCACTGAACTCATTATAGGCACTCTTGATTTTTTCTCTATATCAATAAACATCTTTATACTCTATATTTTTTATTATAAATAATTTTTTAAGTCTTATTTTAGCAAACAAGATTTGCAAAATATGTTGCAGAAACAGTTTCATAAAAGCATAAAATTACATGTTAATAAAATAAATTCTAATATGTACATTTTACATATAATTTGATTTTTATATTTATTTGACAAAAGTGATATAAATACATTTGTGTAATCCAGTATTGAGTATTTGGGATAACCTCAGATGGCATAATAAAAATATAAAATAAATAAATTACTTACCCATTGATGGTATTTCTAAATGTGATTGTGGGCTTAGAAGCTTCTAAATATAAAATGATAATTAATAAATCTTGAATAGTAAATTAGAGAATATAAAAAATTGGACACACTAAGCCTTTAATTGATTGGCTGTTTGGCTAGATACGCAGGGATGAAAAAATCAGTGTGGCCATAGAATTTGGCCACAGTCTCAGCTGGGAGGGTGTGGATCCCAGCCTGCAGCAAATCAAAGAGGTCCTCAGTCCCAGTTGGGGTTCCTTGCTTGACAACTTGTTTGAGCCACCCAAAGACTTCCTTGATGTGATTTAGGAAGGTCAAATAGGCAGGGAGGAAGAGAAGGTGAAAATTTGCTGTGGCCAATTTCTGGGGGCCAACTGCAATGCTTGTGTCAATCATTGGGAATTCCTCAAGAATGTCAGCCACCTAATAGAGACCAACATTGTCCAACACAATGACATTAGTGTAGCCCAGTCTTATGAGTCTCAGGTGCTCCTGGACCAATTGGGGAAAAGATAAGAAAGTCCTGCTATTGTGAGAGCCTAGTATCATTTGATAGAGCTTGATCCCTTTTGGACTGAGGAGAGCCACCATCAAATAGGCTGTGGCGCGGACTGCGGCACACCAAGCCATCCTGCCATTTGAGCCTTTGGGGACATACCCATACCCATTACACATTGACAAGGCAAATGCTGATTCCTCAATGTAGTAGAATTTGACCGTCCCCTTGGCTTTGAGAGCAGTGTACACCTCTGCGTATTTTTTCTGGACGTCAATGTTGGCTGGGCTATTCCAATTGTAGGGGAATACCCTGAGCTTTTTCCAGAAAAATCACATTCCCTTGAGCAGATGGTAGTAAAAGGAAATTGAGGCCTTGACCCCAAAAGTAGATTTGACCATGGCCTGTATATTTTCCAGTTCAAGATGGCAGTCCCAGGTTATCCACTAGCAGATTGCCCATTTGTGCTCCTTGGTGAGCATGGTTGACACGTGCAAGGATTTCTCCGTGGCAAGGAATTGGTTGGTATTGATGAACTTGTTGAATGTCTTGGAAGCGTACTTGGGATCCACTCCAACAATGGCCGTGACCACCTTGTAATTGCCTGATTCACACATTATCTTAAGCAGGATGATGTGTTTGATGTTGGGGATGAACTTCTGGGCAGGCTTTTTAGCGGTGGAAATTGACTCATTGGCATTGGGCACAACACAGGGCATGGGTACCTTGGTGTAAAAGGCTGCAACCTTTTTTGAGCACTAACTGTCGCTCAACAGTTCAGTAGAACTCAGGATCCTTGTCCTTTTCCTGGTTGCCATCACTGACATAGGGCTTGTAGCTAGTATCAAGTACAGGCTTCACCTTCTACAGCATAGCTGACAGGACTGACTCTTGCCGGTACACAATGTCAAACACATACAAAGTAAGTTCTACCTCCTTGTTTCTAACCATTTTTGTAGTGATGACCTTGGTGGGCTTCTGGGTCAGCTTGGAGACCCAAGGGTTGATGCTCTTCACTCTAGCAGCTTGTGCTCCTTGAACTGAATGTGTCAGTGCAGTGTCACTATTGAACTCTCCTCTTCCATCTCCTTCCTGAGTAGGCACTTGTGTTGCACTAACTCTGTTCTTTGACCTGCAGGGGCAACTGCAACTGTGGTGCACAACAGGTGCATTGGTACTCTGTTGTTGTGTTCCTTTCATTTTAAAATTTAATAAATTATTAAATAAATTTCAATTAAGTTACTCCCTAATTTTAATTTTTGCTTTTTATCTGAATATGGATATTTGATTAATATTTTTCCCACCCAATATCCCAATTATAGATTTTTATTTCTTAATTAGTTGTTTTTGGTTTTACAACGCCCATTTTAGAATACCTGAAATAATTTCCATCCATTTTTCCAGATTTTACGCCAAATTAAAACACCCAACACAATATTTTTAAAATTTATGTTTTAGATCTTGTGTCTTATTTTAGATACCTTGGTATCATTCTTGATTACAATCCATTGCACAAACTGATTGGATGATCATATATAACCACTTGAGTTATAGGATAAATTATTTCTATATGTTTTGCTTGGAAGAACTTACCTCCTTTTAAGTCCAACAAAAGCTGACAACAAATACAAAAAGCCTATAAAATAGTTTGTTTTAATTGATAATGCTGCCGCTCAAAGGGGTTGTTGGACACTTTGAAGTGTCTCACAGCATCCCTTCCTATGGCAGTGTTAATAAAAGTAAAAATATATATAGCTGGACTTAATTTAGTCATGTTTGCCTAAAAGGTAAGAGAGTCAAAAATGATATAAAACTTTACTAATAATTATTGGAGCTTAGAATGCTTTCATCAACTATTATTGGTCAATCCAATCTATTTCTCTGCCAAACAGATAAGATTAGATTTACTAAGCCAAGGTAAGCCATCACTAAACACAGTACTAACTTTTCAATTTTAACACTGTAAATTTACTTCAAAATAAAGGTAAGCTTCAAAATATACATATAATATTAACTGTTTTAAGCATAGTAGATCAGGTATTTTAAAGGTAAGAATGTTTTTAAAAGTTTGAAGCTAACATCAATTTAAAAAGGTATTTAAAAAGGTAATAAGTTTTTTTTAAAAAAACTAACCAGTTGGAGATTGAAATCAAAGCTGAATTCAAGTAAGCATTTCACCCAATTTACTAACCTCCTTTCTTTTTAAAAGGACCTCCACCCCAAAGAAGATTAAGTTTAGGTAAGCTTCTTTACCTAAATTAACTAGCCAAGATTAAAAAACCATATTTTTGCCCTGAAGTAGATCTTGGGTTGGTAAGTATTGTTTTGATTAACTAATATTTTTTAGCCAAGCTTCATTTCAGGTAATCATTTCACTCAAACTACTAACCTTCCTCTCTTTTAGGTTGACTTAGTTCACAGCAGATCTTGGGGTGGGTAAGTTATTTTCACTAAATTTACTAACCTGGATTAAGAAAACCCAGATTTTTGCCCTGAAGCAGATCTTGGTTTGGTAAGTGAATTTGCTAATTAATAGCACTTTTAAAAAAAAATGCCCAGTTTTCACTGAAGCAAATGTTGGGCTGGGTAAACTTTTTACTAACTTACTAACCTTTTTATAAAAACGCACAAAATTTCCCCCTGCAGCAGATCATGGATTAGGTAAGTCATCTTTTCCAAACTACTAACTTTAATTTCAAGCTCCAGATTTCTTACTACAGCAGATCCTGGGATGGTAATTTTTTTTAGATTAAACAGATATTTTACTAAAAAACTGTTTGTCTAAATTAGTTTTTTTATCCAACTAGCTCTTTTTTTTACCCAAATTCAACTTTTTACTATTAAGGTCTCATTTGACTATATTGCTTTAAACTTTTATTAGCTATATCTTTATACTTAAGTTTTATTTTATTTTTATATGTTATTAAATACTAAAATGCATATTTCAAAGTTACTTAGTTTTAAGCTCTCTACCAAGAAATTATAATTTGCTTAAAAAACTTCTAATTAATCTTCATATTTTAGGTGTTATAGTCAAGTTTTGTCTTATTATAAAAAAACAAGATTGTCCTGACTCTACTTAAAATCTTTTTCACCCAAATAGAACATTTATAATAATTTTTATTTCACCCCCATCTGCAAAACTCCAGCACCACATAAACTACTTTAAATATCATATATAGTAGCTACTATAGATCTTTTAACTTTCATCTGCTCATAAAATTAGAGGGTTCCTCTTTTAAAAGACCATCATAATTAATTAATTTTCTGAGATAACAAAAATATGTTGGAAATTCATAAATAATCAATTTTTAGACCATACTACAATGGCTTCATTTTATGATGTTTTCTGCTAAAATCAAAAACAATAACTTACCAGAGGATACTGAACACACAAAAATATAATGCAATCAAATCAAATGCAATGAAGCTGAAATAACATCACATTAGATTACTAAAAAGATCTACAAAATCAAACAGTATCTTATCAAAAATAGGAAATAATGATATCAAAAATCAGAGTACCAGATAGAATTACATACATGTAAAAAGAAATTGATAACAGTATGTTAATAAATAAAATATGCAGTCACCAACAACTAAAGACTGTATCTTAGTAAAAAGGTGTACTATAAAAAGAATATATTAAGCCTATAAACTACAAAATAAATTTCAGGAAAAAAAGAGCTTTTTATAACATGTACTTGATCTTTATTAATATGGGTATTTTAATGTCCCTTCAGGTCAAAATATATACTAAAAATAAAGAATTTAAAAGGGCTGAGGTTTCATTATGTGGATAAAAATTCAGTACTTTTCAGAGCTGTTGAGATAGACAACCAAAACCAAGTGCTTAGCACACAGAATTTATGCACAAAACAAATTTTAAGTGGGATAATTTTATTTTTAACATGTATAAATTGTTGATTTTGTCATAACTGTGCTGTTTTAGCAGAGTTACATGGGGAAAAATATTTGGAAGATGGATAATAATCTTTATTGTGAGATAGTGATTATATAGTTCATGTGAATCAAGG